>JARVZY010011184.1:0-101000 GCA_030686995.1 Artemisia argyi | reverse complement strand
TAGTGTTCACAACAAATGAGCAATAATGAGTGATTATAAGGCTTATATTCTTAACAGTGAATCAACAATAGAGATCAAAGATGATTTTTGACTTTTGATGTTAAAGGTACCTATTTATGGACTTAACTAACTGTTATTAGCCTAGTGAAATCTGAAAATGCAGAATACATAGCTATAACTAAGAATGGCATAAATTAAATAAGCATAAATTAAATGCAGAATACTTATACTAACTTTAAATAAGCATAAATTAACTAAAATAAACAACAAACAACAACTATAACTAAGAATGGCAGATTATGCAAAAAAAAAATGGAAGAACAATTCTTACAAGAGGTCCCTAAGCAAAGATTCCGTGTGAACTAGAACCAAACTACAATCCTATTGCTCCCATGAGCACTAAACCATACTACCATCCATGCTGCTTCTGCTCCTTTCTTTCTTCTTCATTTTTTTATATATATATTTTTTTTCTGATTTTCTTTGTGATTTTCTTTTCCTCTCCTTTTCTGAGTTTATACTTTCAAACAACTTTAAAAAGTTTCAAGGAAGCTACTGAGACTATTCAATATGCAATTGAGGCAAATAACAAGAAACTTAAATTTTTTGATAAAAATACGAATTTATTAAAACTGAAAAAATTACTTAAATTAACTTGACAATATGGAAATTACAAGTGGAATTAAATCTAAAATAAAGAAAAGATACAAAGAGGGATGCTCTAATGGCTTACATGGGCCCTCTATTTATACTACAATCTAATTAGGTAGGAAATGGCATCTTGTGTGCTTCTTCTGTGAGACAACATGGCCAAAAAGCTTTCTTGTGACCTCCTGATCAAATCCGAACCTTCAATTAAAAGTAACCATGATCTGAACCCTTGATTCCATTTTGGCGGGAAAACAGTTGTAGTATCTTTTTGGATTGCCAGGGTGGAATTGTGGTAGGTATGGTTTTGTGAAGATGGTAGTGGGATTGGGAGTTGGAATGGTGGAACTTTTGAGGGTGGTATGGAGTGTTGCAGAGGTGAAGGTGGGGTGATGGTGAAGGAACCAGTGGGTAAAACGGTGGGAAGATGGAGAAAGGGTGAGTTTGACTGAGTTTGACTATGTTGACCCTTTGACCCGTGTTTTATTAATACGGGGTGATTTTTTTGGGCTTTGGGAGGGAAATTGGGCCAAGGTAAGTTTTGGATTGGACTTGGTGTTGGGTTTGTATTTGGTTTAGGTTTGGTAAAGGGATCCATTTGGTTTATTAATAACACAACCCCAAGGACTAATTATGTAAAATCTGCAAACTCAAGGGACTGAAAATGTAACTTCCCAAAAGTACTCCTGAGGGTAATTCTTGCCAAGTATGAATAATCCAGGGGTAAAAATTGCAATTTTTCACTTTTGGACCCTCAGAGACTAAAATTATCGAAACTCAAACTTGAGGGACTGATTTTGCCAATTGTGAAATTCCAGGGACTAAACTTGTACACTTTTGAAAACATTTCACCCAAAGATAATTTTTAATAACTTTTGACTTTTAAAGAACTTGGGCTGACTTTTCTTTCAAAACAAATGCTCAGGGACTAATTTTGTCAAGTTTTGAAAGTTGGGGGACTGAAACTGCCAATTATGTAAACTTTGTTCGGTTTTCATCTGTTTTCAATCATTTTGCATCTGAAACATATAAAACACGACCTTTGGGATATTTTCTTTATTTTGATGCATTTCTGGGTGTTTTTAAACGTTTTTGCAGTTTAGATTGACAAAAAATGATGAATATTTACACACTCATCAATCCCCCACACTAAAATATTGCTAGTCCCTAGCAATCTTTTGTGAAAATTTAATGGATTTGAAGTCTCTTTACCAAAAGCCATTACTTCTGGAGTAGCCAACTGTTTTAGTTCAAGTAAGAACTATGGTACATTGATAACCATATGATTTTAGCAAACCATAAGCTGTCAACGGTTTTGATTTGTGTTTACCAAAAGTCGTTTGCTTTTGGACTAGCCAACTCTTTGATGGAATACAGTCATCATCTTGGTGAGTTGATTACCAATTATGGTTTTCCACTGCCTTTACCACAAGCCATAACCTTGTGGGCTAGCCAACTCTTCACTTATCAAGGATATGGTGAGTTGAGCACCATACAATTTTTAGCAAATTGCCAACCATAAACGGATTTGAGATATCTTTACCAAGAGCCGTTTGCTCTTGGATTAGCCAGTCCTTATGTTAGACGTGGTGGACTGATAACCTTTTGTTGTGTTAGTGCAAAGCACTTCCACTAAAATTTTTTTTGGGCCAAAACGGGGGTATTATGGCACAAAAGTGATTAAATTCGCCAGAATTTACCCCCCCCCCCCCCCCCCCCCACACTTAGAATTGAATATTGCCCTCAATATTCAAAGTGCCGGCTATTATGCCGATATTTTGAAACTTAAAAAGAAAGTTTAGATTTGGGCAAGTGTGGGAACACCATTTTTTTTAAAGAGCGGGGATAACTCCCCCACACTTAGTTTTTAGAAAAGAGAAAGAAGTTAGAAAGATGGGTGAAAACCCATGTTGTGCTACTGTTTTTGTTAACCGAGTCGCTAGCTTGACTCGACCCCGAATTCATTGGTCCATGGGGAAAGTTTGGAGGTCCGGGACAACCATGGGTGGTATGTCCCCTCCAAAATAATGCTTCAACCGATGCCCATTCACTTTGAAATTTGGACCGTCATTATTAGATAACTCGACGGTGCCATAAGGAAAAACTTTAGCAACGGTGAATGGTCCAGTCCAGCGGGTTTTGAGCTTACCCAAAAATATCTTCAATCTAGAGTTAAAAAGAAGGACTCGGTCACCAACGTTAAAAATGCGGTTCTTGATTTTGGAGTCATGGATCTTCTTTATCTTCTCTTTGTAGATCAAAGAGTTTTCATAAGCTTGATCACGAAGTTCATTGAGTTGAAATTTCTTATGATCACCCGCGGACTTAAGATCGAAGTTAGCATGCTTCAAGGCCCAACAAGCTTTGTGCTCGAGCTCGATCGGTAGATGACATGCTTTCCCGTACACAAGCTTATAAGGGGTACACCCAATGGGTGTTTTATAAGCCGTGCGAAAATCCCATAGAGCGTCATCTAACTTGTCCGACCAAGAGGCACGGTTTTCGCCTACGGTCCTTTCAAGAATTCTTTTTAAACCACGGTTTGAAACCTCCACTTGCCCACTAGTTTGTGGGTGATACGCGGTAGCAAGTCGGTGAGTGACACCATACTTGAGCATAACTTTTGCAAATTGGTCATTGCAAAAGTGAGTACCGCGATCACTAATGATAGCACGGGGAGTTGCAAACCTAGCAAAGATATTTTTTAAAATTTTTACAACTACTCGGGTATCGTTGGTTGGGAGAGCTTTGGCTTCGACCCATTTCAACAAATAGTCAACGGCCACGAGTATGTACTTGTTCCCTCGTGAAGACGGGAACGGCCCCATAAAGTCAATGCCCCAAACATCAAAGATTTCACAAACTTTGATGACATTTTGTGGCATTTCATCCCGTTGTTTTATCTTTCCTTGACGTTGACAAGAGTCACAAGATTTGACCAAGTCATGGGCATCTTTGTAAATTGTGGGCCAATAGAAACCGGAATCAAATACTTTTCGAGCGGTGTGATTCGGGCCATGATGTCCCCCGGTGGGTCCATTATGACAAGCCTTAAGAATTTCCATGGCTTCTTGGCCATTAACACACCTACGAATAACTTGATCCGCACAAATCTTAAACAAATAGGGATCGTCCTAAAAGTATTGATTCACATCTTTGAAAAACTTATTCTTTTGGTGGGACGACATCCCTTTAACAACGAAATTCCCCGCATGGTAGTTTGCAAAGTCGGCAAACCATGGGGTACTAGAATCACCACGACAAGAAATCACATTAAGTGTCTCGACAGGAAATGTTTCATTTATTTCCTTTTTCTCAAGGACACTTTGATGAGGGTTTTCCAATCGGGAAAGATGATCAGCAGCAAGGTTCTCGGCTCCTTTTTTTATCACGAATAATGATATCAAATTCTTGTAGGAGGAGAACCCAACGGAGCAATCTCGGCTTTGCATCTTGTTTGGCAAATAGATACTTGAGAGCCGAGTGATCCGTATATACTATGCATTTAGTCAAGATCATGTATGGCCGAAACTTCTCGAAAGCATACACCACGGCAAGTAATTCTTTTTCCGTAGTGGTGTAGTGAGCTTGAGCTTCGGTCAAGGTTTTGCTTGCATAATGAGTCGGCTGAAAGTGTTTGGTTTTTCGTTGCCCCAAGACCGCACCTATGGAAAAATCACTTGCATCACACGTAAGTTCGAAAGGTAGGTCCCAATCGGGGGCAACTAAATTCGGTGCCTCGGTAAGCTTTTTCTTGAGAGTTTGAAAAGCTTCGATGCACTCATCAGAAAAGACAAACGTAGTTTCTTTTTCAAGAAGTTGGGTCATAGGCCTAGCTATCTTCGAGAAATCTTGAATAAATCTACGATAGAAGCCAGCGTGACCCAGAAAACTCCGAACACCTTTAATAGTTGTGGGAGGAGGAAGTTTAGCAATGACATCGATTTTAGCTTTATCAACCTCAATCCCGCTCTTAGAAATCTTATGGCCAAGGACAATGCCTTCCTTGACCATGAAATGACTTTTCCCCCAATTTAGACTAAGATTGGTATCTTCACATCTTTGAAGCATTTTGTCTAAATTGGTGAGACATGATTCGAATGAATTCCCAATGACCGAAAAATCATCCATGAAGACCTCCATTGTTTTCTCGATCATGTCGTGAAAAATGGCCATCATGCATCTTTGAAACGTGCCCGGAGCATTGCACAAGCCAAAAGGCATGCGTCGATAAGCAAATGTTCCATATGGGCACGTAAAAGTCGTTTTCTCTTGATCTTGAGGATCGATGGGAATTTGGAAGTATCCCGAAAAACCGTTAAGGAAACAATAGTATTCATTTCCCGCCAATCTTTCGAGCATTTGATCCATGAAAGGTAGAGGAAAGTGATCTTTACGGGTGGCGTCATTCAACTTTCGATAGTCAATGCAAACACGCCAACCCGTTACCAATCGAGTAGGAATCAACTCATTATCATCACTTTTAACAACCGTTATACTGCCCTTCTTGGGCACACAATGAACGGGACTAACCCAAGGACTATCCGAGATGGGGTAAATCAAACCGGCATCAAGAAGTTTGATAACCTCTTGCTTGATAACCTCATGAATTTTAGGATTTACCCTTCTTTGTTGTTGAACCGTCGGTTTAAAGTCATCCTCCATCAAAATCTTGTGCATACAAAATTCCGGGTTAATACCCTTGATGTCAGAAAGTCTCCAAGCAATGGCTCGCTTGTGTGACTTTAAAACCTTGAGGAGAGCGGCTTTGTTTTCCTCATTCAAGTCTTTAGCAATTATGACGGGAAACTTATCGTCACCCTCTAAAAATGCATACTCGAGATGAGGTGGTAGGTCCTTGAGTTCGACTTCAGGAAAATCATCAGTTTTTTCAACATTTTTGACTTCCTCATTATGAAGTTCTTTTGGAGGAAGAAATGATGGGTCATCATTAAGCAACTTCTCAAGGAGAAGTATGTCTTCCTCGGGAATTATAGAATCATGATCAACACGAGAATCACATGATAAACAAGCTTCAATCTCTTCCAAAATGAAGTCACCTCCCTCAAATGGAGTGAGAGAGGGGGAAGAGACATCGATGGTAGAATCAATTGATCCTTGCACATTTAACACTTCTTCAAAGTATTCATCGCATGCAACATCAATGACATCAATTTGGTTAATTGCTTCTCGTTCAAGGTCGAGAAGATCTTTTGAAGTGTTTTAAATGTTAATGACTAATTTTTCATCGCCAACTCTTAGAGGCATTTCACCTTCGAAGACGTCGATTAATGCACGAGCCATTTTCAAGAATGGTCTTCCCAAAATGAGGGGAACACGAGGATCGGCATCAAAATCAACGACTACGAAGTCGGCAGGGAAGTGGAACTTGCCAACCTTCAAAAATACATCTTCAGCAATACCTTTTGGAACCGTAACCGTTCGGGTTGCTAATTCTAGAGTCATTCGTGTTGGTGTAAGCTCGGGAAGTGAAAGCTTTTGCCAAATAGAGAAAGGCATGAGATTGATGCTTGCGCCAAGATCGGCCAAGGTGAAGCACTCTTCAAGCTTTTGGAAATCACATGGAATGAGAAATTTTCCAGGGTCTCTTAATTTTTCAGGAAGTTTCTTTAGAAGCACCGCTGAACAATTTTCATTCAAACGAGTTTTAGTGAGTTCAAACAATTTCTCTTTGTTACTTAGAAGACTCTTGAAAGTGGAAGCAAACTTGGGCATATAGAGAAGAGCATCCGTGAAACTAATGTCGAAGTGTAACTTTTGAAATATCTCAAGAAACTTCTTCATTTGATTATTAGTTTGATCACGGAGTTTTTGATCACTAAGCCTCGAAGGATATGGGATTGAAGGCTTAGGAATGCTCTTTGGAAAATCGAATTCGGGAATTGAAGTTTGATTGACCGAAGGTTGGACATGTGTGGTACTTTGTGACCTTGAGGGTTGCACTTTGTCCTTTGTAACCTCGGGTTCTCGTTCCGCTTCCTTCATTGGTGGAGGAATAGGAGTCGAGGGCCCATCATAAGCTTTACCACTACGCGTGGTAATAGCTTTCAATTCACCCTTCGGGTTGGGAATGGTATTTCCCGGGAGAGTACCCGAAGTAGAAGGTTGATTCAATTGACCCATGAGACTAGCAAACATGTTCTCAATCTTGCTTTGAGATTGTTCAATCTTGTGATTTGTGTTTCGAAGTTCATTTTTAAGCTCATTGCCTTGTCTCGACATTGAAGATTGAAAATCATTCTTCAAAGTGTTGATTTGGTTTTGCATTCCCCTCATGTTAGCTTCATTTGCTTTGATGTAATTAGCAAATTCACTTGAAGCAACATTAGGAGCTTGGTAATTAGGAGCTTGAAAACCTTGATTGAAATTCACCCCTTGATTTGGAAATTGATTAATCGGGGTATGAAATTGATTTTGAACATTTTGATTTCTTTGTTGTTGATTATGATTGAATCGATTTGGATTATTAGGTTGAGAAAAGCCGGGTGGACCACTTTGGTTGCTAGCACGGTAGGTTGGCTCCACTTGAGGACGGTATTGGTTACCTCCTTGATTAGAACTACCGGCTATCGCATTAACTTCTAATGGATTGCCATCGGTGGCAGTATAATTGTAATATGCGTGTGGACCACCAGAAGTAACACAAACTTCTACCTTTTTTACTTTAGCAGGTTGAGAAGTTTGCGGAGAAGAAACTTTCTTGTTTTTGGTGAGAACCAAAGCATGAATAGCTTCCGTGAGTTTGTCAAGCCTAGCATCGGTGCTAGATTGAGTCACCGGTGATGAGGTAGAAGTACCAACATTCACTTGGGAAACAACCGGCTTGCTTCGTGGAATGCGGACCTTAGACTTATTCTCGATGATCACTAAAGCATCCCTTGTGGTTCGATTCAAGAAATTACCTCCAGCGGAGGAATTGAGAGAATCTTGATCAATTTGGCTCACACCATTATAGAAAGTGTCGAGTTGCATTAACTCGGAGAAACCATGATGAGGACATTTGCGAAGCATATCCTTATAACGGTCCCATGCCTCACTGAATGATTCATCGAATTTCTGCGTGAATTTCAAGATCTCATTCTTAAGGGCCGTGGTTTTAGAATGAGGAAAGAATTCATTCATGAACTTCTTAACCAAATCTTCCCATGTTTCAATCGAACGAGGGGGTTGTTTGTCAAGCCAATTCTTGGCAGCCCCATCGAGGGAAAACGGGAAAAGAAAAAGTTTGATTGCCTCTTCAGGGACATTTTTGCATTTGATGGTGGATGTGATTTTGTTAAACCATCAAATGTGATCTTGAGGATCGTCCCTTTCAAAACCATAGAATTGACGTGAGGTGACTAGGTTTATCAACCCGGTCTTAAGCTCAAAATTGTCAGCCACGATGGCTGGAACAATGATAGCATCTCCGTAACCCTCGATGGGTGCTTGGAGAAGCTCATTCATAGTGGGCTCAGCCGCCATGATAACGGTAGGAATAGTACGAATCTCGGGTTCGACTATTTGATTGATACGTCGTCGATTACGCCTTCTTCTTGGAATGTTGTTGAGCGATTGTAAAGGACTTGTTGACGTAGAAGAACGAGTGCACATGCACCACAAAAACAAACTCAATTAAAACAATACCACTTTAACGAAAAGGGAACTTAAACCAATAATCAAGAACGCAAGGTTGACCTTCAAGGATAAACGTACAAGGAGCGGGAGAAAAGAATGGATTTCTCACTCGGGCGAAGTTCGTTGGATCGCCCTATACCGTTTCGACTCCTCTTAATGTAAGCTTATCGATTAAAAGTTTTCCAAAATGCAAGTGATACAAAGGCAAGTTTTGATCTTTAGTTTGGGAACTTATTATGGTCACACCCCCAGTTGGTAGGTGTTCTGCCTTGGTTTGCAGTGGTAAGATTTTAATGTTGTAATTATTAAACAAAGAAACGGGAAAATCTTTTTGTGTTTTTCTTATCTTTTATAGATATATTACATATATAGAAACAAAAAAAAAATATTTTTGGTGTTTTATAAGTTTTATGAAAGCGTTAACTTCTTGCGAAGGTTCTACAAGACTAATCGTCTAAACCTTATCGAGACTTTCGACACACAACCTCCCCAGCAGTGGCGCCATTTGATTCGTTGTGTTTTTGTGCAAAACAATTTATCAAAATATCAACAAACGTGATGTCAATGTTATCGTGAGACAACAAGACGTGGAGAATTACAAGTAAACCTTTTAGGAAAAAGATTACCTTGTAAACTTGTGAAAGTGATATTTATTTGTGAGACCGGGAAGATGATTTCCCGGGTCGTGTCCCAACGAGGTGTGAATGGAAAGCTTCGTGAAAAGATCGAGATTAAAACCTTGTATGTTTGGTTGAGAAAGATTATTTGGTTTTGTGATACGTTAAATTAACGGAAATTAAGAATTAACGAACGAAAATGGAAATAAACGTAACCTAATTGGGAAATTAAACAAAGGAATGCTAAAGAATACTTAAAACTACTTAAAAAACTATGGGAAACATGATAGGGAAAACGGGAAATCCTAAAACGCAATCTAAATTAACGTGAAAGTTAACTTAAAATAAAACGCGAGTGCTCAAAACAAAACGTGAATTTATTTCTACACTAATCCTACGGGTTTCAAAATAATTTTTCTACGAGCTAGATGACAAAAGAAAATTTTAGAAAAAAGAAAATTAATTTTTTCAACAAAAACTATATTTATTATGATTTAAAAAACTAATTAATACTAATTTACACTAATTAATTATAATAAATACTAAAACTATTCAAAAAAATATGAAACTTTTTTAATAAATTCTACAAGTTAATTAGAATCTAGGAAAAATATAGAAGGTAGGGGCTACAGTACAATAAGCAGGAAATAAGCACTATAAACTGCTAAGCTTATTTAAGCTAAACACACAACAAGGGTTAAACAATAAATTTTGCAAAGGCATACTGATAAAAGACCCTAGGGCGCATGGTTTGTGATGTTTGTTTGTGTCTGTGTATTAAACATAGGTAACCAGGGTTCGAAAGCCCTTGGCACCTTTTTTTGCAAATATTTTTCTTTTTTCAAATTTTCTTTTGCAAAAACATTTTAACAACAATAAAGCACATCTTTTATGAAACAACTCTTACTGAAAAGCTTTATGCAAGCTTAAAATCCCACAGTGGGGTGTTTTGTTTGAGTTTAAGTGAGACTTTGAATTTTAGCAACCAACTAACTCCACACTCAGCCACACCAAATAAGCTAATAAGTCAAAAAGGGAATAAGCTCAAACACAACTAAGTTAACAACAACATAAACAACAAGATCAACCACATGATCCAACAAGAATGAGAATCAAACAAGCTCAGCTTGCTCAGGAGCAAATAGCAGCAGCAGTCCAAAAAGGCAATAAATAAGGCCTAAAATAAGTAGTCTAATAAGCACTACAAGGCAAACTCAAAACTAAATCCTAATTACTACCTAGAGGGGAACTCAAAACAACAACAAATACCCCCAATACCCCAGAATTGACCAAGATGTGGTCAGTTGAAGTATGGGTCAAACTGGGCACAGGGGAGGAGCTTTCCCTGCAGGTCACTTTGGGCACCCAAATAAGCCAACACAAAAACAAATCTTAAAAATAAAGCAAGTGTGGATTTTAAAAGCTTAGCTGGCATACTACAACATGTAAAAAGATCAAAGTCTGATTCCAAACACAAAAATCACTAAAATTCATGCAATTTCAGGTTTTCTGACAATAGTGCAATATTGACTTTTTAGATTTTTGAAGAATGTTGACTAATATGATATTTGTGATGAGGCGAAAAATGATCCGTTTTTAGGGGGTCATTTAAGCCCGTATTCGAATTTATTTGATCAAATATTGCCCTAAATCGTTCCTTTTGTGATTTTAGGTACTTTGGGAGAGAAATCTGGAAAAGGAAGCAATTCGGACGTTTTTGGAGCATAAAAGTGAAGAAAATGCCAAAGTCTTAATTTTCCATGCTGGGAACAGTAGGTGACGGCGTCAAGAGTAATTCCCTGACGGCGTCAAGAGAAGAATTCCATGACGACCCAGTACAGATTTGACGGCGTCACGAATGTAGGGCGTCAAGAGTAAAAGTCATGACGGCCTGGAAATGATTTAGTCTTGACGGCGTCAAATGTAGATCAAGGCAGTCCGAGAATAGTTTTGGCGGCGAGGTGACGGCGTCACAATGTTGGTCTTGACGCCGTCAGACCCATTTTTTCTATATATAGTTTCTAATTTTCACATTAAAGGAGAGGAGTTTTGGAGAAACCCTAAGTACGATTTTGGTGCAACTTTTACAGGTTTTCAAGGGTTCCAAACCCTTGATAGCTTTCATTGTAATTGAGATAAGTGTTCTTTTAATTCAATCAATATGTCTATGTGTTGGTTGTCTATATCTTGTTCTTATCTTAATTCCATCATGCTAGGCTAGATCTATCTTGTGTTTGCTTGGATCTAATGAAACCTAGATGTTAATTATGTGTTGATTACTTGTTTATTCTTGTCTTGGATGAATGATTTATATGTTAGGCTTAAGAAAACTGGCAGATCTCCAATTGGTAACATGCTTGAACGTCTTAAGAAACATGAACCGACGCGCACTAGGTCTTTATTGGTTGTATTTAATGCATGAGCCACTGTTTACAATCCCTATAGTTGTGCTGGGCATGGTGTAGGAGGAGATAAGAGCTCATAGAATTGGGGAGTTAAGTGTGCCACCCCATGAATGGTATTAAGGAATACGATCCGTCATCCATGCAATTATAACAAGTAATTAACGTGTAAAAGATGTCTAGGGAGTAGTGAAATATAAGTAAACACATTTTCTCCACTTATTACTCACAACTTTAGTATAATTTAGTTTATTTTCATTTCTAGTATTTTATTTTGATTGCATCTTTAGTATTGGGTTAGTTGATTAGCAACTAATTCCGCCCAAATCTTTCAAACCCGAGATTTTTAATTGCTTTCTAAAAAATATAAAAATAATCATCCCTCACCTTTAGAACTAGTATTTAGGCTTTCTAATCCTAGCGACACTATTCCTAAGCTGAACGATCAATCCCCCGGTACTTGTCACTATACTATACTACAACGATCAGGTACACTGCCTGGTGGGGGTTGTAAGCTTCTCGAGATCCCTCGAGAGGTAAAACCTGGTGCAATTCCCACGCATCAAGTTTTTGGCGCCGCAGCCCGGGGAATAGTTATTGTCTATGTTAGGATTTCTTTTTATTAGGTCTACTTGCTAGATTCCTTTCTAGTAAGATTTTATTTTTATTTTTAGGTTTCTTTAGTCTATCTATTTCTTTGTGCCTTTGTTCGTAACCACCCAACATCATGGACAATGGGAACATCCTTGAACCCGTCATCCCACCACAACAAAACCCACCATTAGAACCCCTTAGGCCCCGAACCTTAGGAGAGTATTCCCGACCTAGCCACCAAGGCTACCGAAACACCATTGAGCTCACCGGAGCCAATGTGACCCCCTTGCGATCCGACACCATCCGGTTGGTGCAAAGCGGATGTGCATTCCATGGACTTCGTTTCGAAGATCCAAACCAACATCTTAAGGACCTCCTCAAAATCGTAGATTCCATAGACGTAGATGTTGCAACTAGAGAGACAACCCGATTACGCCTATTCCAATTCTCTCTACGGGATCCAGCTAGTCAATGGCTTGAGCATTTACCCGCGGGATCCATCACCACATGGGATGATCTCACCACTCGTTTCCTTGCTCAATTTTTCCCACCGGGGAGAACTACTAAGCTTAGAAATGACATCTTGATGTTCCAACAACGTCAAAATGAATCTCTTTATGAAGCATGGACTCGTTTCAAGGACTTACTCCAAAAAGTCCCTCATCATGGCATAGATCTTTGGCTCCAAATCCAAATCTTTTATGACCATATCAACATCTCCACGAGGCGAGCCATTGACCAATCGGCCGGTGGTAAGCTACGTGATCTAAGTGCGGAACAATCATGGGAACTCATAGAAGATCTTGCTCTCTATGACAACGAAAGTTGGAATGATCCCCGTGACTTGAACAAAACGGTCAAGGCAATATTGTGGAAAACTAGAAGGGGGGTTGAATAGTTTTATGTCCTTTTAAATTTATTTCCAAAATATTTTGTTGGTTATAAAAACTTTCGATTCGATCTTAAGTGAATTCAAGCAACAACCAATATAAGCAATTCAAAACTAATATTGAAAGTATTGAAATATAATGAAGAAAAGATAGAGTTAGAAAGATCAAACCACAACACGCGAATTTATAGTGGTTCGGCTACAAGGACACCTTCCTTGCCCTACTCCACTCCCCGAGTACCACACTCGAGAGTTTTCTTCACTATGTCAACAAACTCCTTATGGTGGAGAAACCTTACACACCTTGGCTTACACAAGTTAATGACACTAAGCTAAATGTCGAGTTCTAATCGTAGCTAGAACCAATCTCACACCAAATATCACACCACGTGATCTTCACACCTTAATCACACCTTCACACCTTCTTCAAGACTTCACACCGTCTTCACACCTTATCAATCTTCACACCTTCTTCTATGCACAACTAAGTCACTACTACTAAACTAGTTTACAACACACCAAGATTATACAATCAACAAATATTCACAACACCTTAACAATTAGCTATCACTAGTACTATATGAAACTAGCAATACACAACACCACTACAATAAGATGGATGTAGAGAAGTGTTCTTCTTCTTGCACTTGAATGGATGAAGCTTTGGATCACTTGGAAACAAAGACTTATGAAATATATGATCAAAGGATTTTAGATCTAGAGAAGAGGATTGGATCAGAAAGTTTATAGTGCAAAAAGGTAAGGAAAATGTGCAAAATGATCCAGTATTTAAAGGGCTAGATTTTACTGTTCGGGAGCGTTGCCGGTCCCCTTAATTGTAGGCCGGTCCCCTTAATGATTAAGGGGGCCGCCTAGTAAAATTAAGGGGGCCGCCCTCCTGAACGTTTGAAAAGATTCTCTGGATAAAATTTGCCCTTTTTGGTCCGGAAATTTGAAATCATATTTTTGTGGTTTAATAAAGCTTTACCAAAAATGATTTACAAATATATATAAAATGTTAAAATCATTTTATATAATGTTATGTATTAATATAAAATTTCCTTTGATCATGTAATGCATAAGTTACTAAGTTTATGCATACCTTAAGTGATATAAGATGTAGAAGTAAATATTTGTCACCAAATACTTGTTTATGTCTTATTCTTGACTTAATTTGATTTAAGTTTTGTGATTATCAAAACATAGGTTTATTGAGAAATATTAATAACATTCACAAACATTATTTATATCAACAAATATCTTTGCCTTCGAACAATTCTAGCACTCCCGACCGTAGGATCATGGAACTTGAAGGTCGAGTCAAGTCTCTCATGAAATCTTACGAAGCTCCAAAATCCTCAAGTCAAGTGAACAAAATCACTTCTTCATGCGAATTATGTAGTGGTCCCCACGACACTCGTGATTGTGTGGAACTCCCCGGAACAGCTTTTGCGGACTACGCATCCACGCGTACCTACGAAGCGGGAGATAAGTGGTACACTTTCAAGCCCGAGCCAAACACTTACGGTGATACATACAACCCCTCTTGGAAAATTCACCCAAAACTTAGGTGGAAACAAAATCAACCCAATTCTTCCAATCCGCCTAACCGTTACCAACCAACCGGTCCACCCTCCAACCGCACTTTCAACAACAATCCTTCTAACAACTATGGTAGTACCAACAATCTTGAAGGATTGATGTCAAAATTTATGGCATCTCAAGAGGCTCGCATAGCTAGGTTTGAAGCCGATTTCAAACAAAAGCAAAGCGAGATGACCACTAGAATTGACGCATTGTTGAAAGTTCTCAATGACCGAGAAATGGGAGCACTCCCAAGCGACACAATCAAGAATCCGAAACTAAACGTTAATTCCATATCTTCAGTTTCGTCACCCACTTCGTGTCCACAATACTACTCGGTTAAATCAACGAGCACGTGTTTCAAACAAAACCAAGTTCTTCAAAAGGACCAATCAAATAAAACACCCAATATAGAGCCGGTCAAAAGCATAGTTGAAACACCTCTTACGCAAGACCTTGACGATGAATTCAAAGAACTTCATCTTGAACGTCCCGTCATTGATGTCTTAGCGCGTGCTCCTTACTATAGTGCCCTCCTAGAAAAATATGAGAAGTTTAAACTAGGTAAAAATGGGACCGCCTTCGTTCAAAACAAGTTGCCTAAAAAGCTTGATGATTCGGGTATATTTGTTTTGCCTTGTAAGATAGGAAGATCCGAAGCTTTCGACACACTGGCCGATTTAGAGTCAAGCCTCAACTTGATTCCCTTATCCTTATTCACCACTCTTAAGCTAGGAAAGTTAGAGGAAACGGAGGTATTATTAGGGCTAGCGGATGGGAGTATTGCCCACCCGGTTGGAATGATTAAGGATGTAGTTGTTCACATAGGAAAGTTAACTATATTAGCGGATTTTCACGTCCTAGACATGGTTAGTGACACTACATGCCCATTATTGGTAGGAAGAGGATTTTTAGCAACCGCTAGCGCCATGATAGATTGTAAGGAGTCTAAGATAGCAGTAGGTGAAGGCGATACTTGGTCGGTGTACGATGTAAAGAAGCATAGTTATGATTGTGATGATGAACCGACACCGCATTGGGTAGAGATGAATAGGAGACCGTTTAGATATGGACCTTGGATAGAAAGGAACTTTATAGGACCTCAATGCCCATTTTATCTAGAAAAAGATTTCGTTGAAAAGACACATTCGGTAGAACAACTCATAGCTAGAGATGAAGAGCTAGATTCCTTTGAGGACCCCTTAGTCTTTAGGAAGATGATTAAGTTCTTGAGCGTAATGCCTATTAATATAGAGATGAATAAGTGGAAAAGAGAGGGAAACAAGTGTAAATGGAGGTGGGACAAGCCACCTAAAGAAGGTGATGGATCATGGCATATGAGGATGACTTTGTATGATCCGGATGGAGAAAAGTTTGAAAGGTCATACCATACTAAGGAAAACGATAGGAAGTTGAAACCTAAGTTTGATCCCAAAGATGTCCTCAATGAGGAACTCACCCGTGTCACGTAGTAACCCATGACCTTGAGTCAAGCTACAAGACTCGTAAATAAAGAAAAGCGCTTCTTGGGAGGCAACCCATGTTTTGTGTGATTTTATTTGTTTGTTTGTTATTTGCTTCCATATGCATGCTTAATTTTTATTGTTGGTAGATCATGTTTCTAAACTAAATAGTGGAAATACTTTACTTTGTTGTTTTGGCCTAGTCTTAACTCCACCTAAAGGTATTTTTGCAAAAGATAAGTGTAAGGGGAAACCCCAAATATGTTTTTAAGAAACAAACCGATCATGATTCTCCACAATATTAAATGAACATGTGTATTCGTATTTGTTAGAGTCAAATGCTTGTATTGAGTCATAATAAAGTTTTGCAGGATTTTCCAGGAAGTAGGACCAAGTTTTTCCAGAAATTTTCCGGAAACTTAATATAAGGATTTCTGCAGGTCACTTCTGACGGCGTCAAGAGTTTACTCCTGACGGCGTCAGGTGTAAAAATCTGGAAATTTTACCGGTTTTGTTTTTCTAACGGAGTCTTATGGTTTTTGTGAATTATTAAGTTTTATAATCTCCAGGAGATCTGCAAACTTCATTCCAAAAGCATTATATCTTATCTTGTTTTCTAGGATTTAGTAACTTATATAGGATGCCGCCGATTTTACGCGAGGTTGTCTTGTCTATTTTATCAGGTTTTACAGGTTATGTATGACAAGAAGATGATTTATATTCTGGAAGGGAAGCTTTGATTGTTCATTTTCTTGGAGGAAGATTTAACCTGGCCACCTTATTATCCATACCGAGCGAATCAGGGGAGTATTTGATTTCATTCTTTTTACTTATTTCACTTTTACATTCTTTACTTGAACATTGGGGACAATGTTCATCTTAAGTGTAAGGGGAGGGTAAAATGATGATACCTTACATGTACACTTTCACTTGAGTTTGTTTCGTTTGATAGTAGATGTGTAATAAAACTATGAGAAATACTTGTTAGTGCAATTTTAGCGCCAAATTTAAAATTTTTTACAACATTTAGGAGTGAAACTTTAGCCATAGCAAGCGTCTCATGGATAGGAGATTGTATGACTAGCACATAACCGTACTTTCAGAAAAATTTTCCACACAAATATGTGAGGTTCGCCTTTAGATTTGATAGGAAAAGCATTCATTATTAGTGCTTATGAGTGTACCGGTAGCATTTAGATTCTAGAACTTGCGTTAGTGATGCATCCCGAGACCGCTAGTGAGACTACATTCGTGTAGTAGGATTTACTACATGATAAGAGGCATTAGGATCACCCTTGTGTTAAACCCGTATCATAATTACTTGACCATTTATGTCATATTACTTGGCTAGTTAAGTCAACTAATTTTTCTCACACCTTAGCGTTGTACTCATTTTTAGTACACGAAACCCCTAGTACACCCCTCCGAGCCTATCTTTTTGTTTCTAACTTTAAGCATTTTACTTAAAGGAAAAATTTGTTACACCCCACTTAAATGTACAACCAAATCGCCTTAGCATTCCGTGTATGCGCTCATTTTTAGTGCATTATTGTTATTTGTTAAACCCTAAGTTAACTATCTAATTGATTACATGGTTGCTAAGTCGAGTCATATCTTTGTACATATTGTTTTGGGACGATTGGGACTCATGGGTAAGTACTTTTTTTATGGAGTAATGGGGAAGAACATCATTTATTACCCCCATGTGTACGTTAATCTTAAAAGTGCTCCAAGTGTTTTGATTTTCTTAATTCGAGTCATTAGTTTAGTTAAATGTAAAGTATGTAAAAATTCAAGTGTAAGGGGAATGCTTATTCCCTATGATGTATTATTTTGGATGGTAGGGTAAGAGTGTATAAAAAAAAAAAAAAAAATAGAAAAATCAAGAAAAAGAAAAAAAAAATAGAAAAAGAAAAAGAGAAAAAACATACGGACTACCATCCCTTTTTATTCTATGTTCATTTTATATTTTTGTTATTTTTCATTTATTAGCTTAAGTCGAGTCTAGTCTTGGCTTAGCAACGCCATCTTGTACATGTAATTAACCAAGATTGTTAACTCGTCACCAGTAAAACTTCCTTTATCCAACAAAACCGTGTATTTCATATCCCTATACCTAACGTTACAACCCTTTAAAAGACCTCTTTGATAGTTTATCCTAGGTGCTTACGCCATGTGGTGGATGTTTGATCCTTTCCCAAGCCTATGGTAATCTATTTTGCTATGACAGATAGTGAGAGATATCTTCCGTTTCCATATTGTAATTTATACTTTATTACACCCGAGAGATGTGAGTATCTAAACACTATTTGTGAGGTGCTAGTGTATGACCTCCGTGCTTGTCTATTGGTCTTTAGTGGAACGATTTTTTGTTGTAATTACTTTTATATTAGTGTTAAATGACCCCTAACTTGTATTTTGACTAGAATAAAAGCGCATTTGCTTGAGGACAAGCAAATCTCAAGTGTAAGGGTATATGATGAGGCGAAAAATGATCCATTTTTAGGGGGTCATTTAAGCCCGTATTCGAATTTATTTGATCAAATATTGCCCTAAATCATTCCTTTTGTGATTTTAGGTACTTTGGGAGAGAAATCTGGAAAAGGAAGAAATTCGGACGTTTTTGGAGCATAAAAGTGAAGAAAACGCCAAAGTCTTAATTTTCCATGCTGGGAACAGTAGGTGACGGCGTCAAGAGTAATTCCCTGACGGCGTCAAGAGAAGAATTCCATGACGACCCAGTATAGATTTGACGGCGTCACGAAGGCAGGGCGTCAAGAGTAAAAGTCATGACGGCCTGGAAATGATTTAGTCTTGACGGCGTCAAATGTAGATCAAGGCAGTCCGAGAATAGTTTTGGCGGCGAGGTGACGGCGTCACAATGTTGGTCTTGACGCCGTCAGACCCATTTTTCTATATATAGTTTTCTAATTTTCACATTAAAGGAGAGGAGTTTTGGAGAAACCCTAAGTACGATTTTGGTGCAACTTTTACAGGTTTTCAAGGGTTCCAAACCCTTGATACCTTTCATTGTAATTGAGATAAGTGTTCTTTTAATTCAATCAATATGTCTATGTGTTGGTTGTCTATATCTTGTTCTTATCTTAATTCCATCATGCTAGGCTAGATCTATCTTGTGTTTGCTTGGATCTAATGAAACCTAGATGTTAATTATGTGTTGATTACTTGTTTATTCTTGTCTTGGATGAATGATTTATATGTTAGGCTTAAGAAAACTGGCAGATCTACAATTGGTAACATGCTTGAACGTCTTAAGAAACATGAACCGACGCGCACTAGGTCTTTATTGGTTGTATTTAATGCATGAGCCACTGTTTACAATCCCTATAGTTGTGCTGGGCATGGTGTAGGAGGAGATAAGAGCTCATAGAATTGGGGAGTTAAGTGTGCCACCCCATGAATGGTATTAAGGAATACGATCCGTCATCCATGTAATTATAACAAGTAATTAACGTGTAAAAGATGTCTAGGGAGTAGTGAAATCTAAGTAAACACATTTTCTCCACTTATTGCTCACAACTTTAGTATAATTTAGTTTATTTTCATTTCTAGTATTTTATTTTGATTGCATCTTTAGTATTGGGTTAGTTGATTAGCAACTAATTCCGCCCAAATCTTTCAAACCCGAGATTTTTAATTGCTTTCTAAAAAATATAAAAATACAAAAATAATCATCCCTCACCTTTAGAACTAGTATTTAGGCTTTCTAATCCTAGCGACACTATTCCTAAGCTGAACGATCAATCCCCCGGTACTTGTCACTATACTATACTACAACGATCAGGTACACTGCCTGGTGGGGGTTGTAAGCTTCTCGAGATCCCTCGAGAGGTAAAACCTGGTGCAATTCCCACGCATCAATTTGCATGATCCTTAGTGACTGAGATTGATGTAAAAAGTTACTAAATGACTAAATTAAGTAGTGTTCACAACTAATGAGCAATCAGGAGTGATTATAAGGCTTATATTCTTAACAGTGAATCAACAATAGAGATCAAAGATGATTTTTGACTTTTGATGTTAAAGGTACCTATTTATGGACTTAACTAACTGTTATTAGCCTAGTGAAATCTGAAAATGCAGAATACATAGCAAGAAAACAACAAGGTCATGCAGAACCAAGATTAACCAAACACCCCTTATGATGATAGTTTTGGAGATTTATGAAGCCATTTGAGAGATTAAACCATGAAACCACTAAATTAACTTATACTAACTTTAAATAAGCATAAATTAACAAAAATAAACAACAAACAACAAACAACAACTATAACTAAGAATGGCAGATTATGCAAAAAAAAAAAAAAATGGAAGAACAATTCTTACAAGAGGTCCCAAAGCAAAGATTCAATGTGAACTAGAACCAAACTACAATCCTATTGCTCCCATGAGCACTAAACCATACTACCATCCATGTTGCTTGTGCTCCTTTCTTTCTTCTTCAATATATATATATATATATATATATATATATATATATATATATATATATATATATATATATATATATATATATATATTCTTCTTTTCTTCTGATTTTCTTTGTGATTTTCTTTTCCTCTCCTTTTCTGAGTTTATACTTTCAAACAACTTTAAAAAGTTTCAAGGAAGCTACTGAGACTATTCAATATGCAATTGAGGCAAATAACAAGAAACTTAAAATTTTTGATAAAAATACGAATTTTTTAAAACTGAAAAAATTACTTAAATTAACTTGAGAATTTGGAAATTACAACTGGAATTAAATCTAAAATAAAGAAAAGATACAAAGAGGGACGCCCTAGTGGCTTACACGAGTCCTCTATTTATACTACAACTAATTAGGTAGGAAATGGCCTCTTGTGTGCTTCTTCTGTGAGACAACATGGCCAAAAAGCTTTCTTGTGACCTCCTGATCAAATCCCAACCTTCAATTAAAAGTAACCATGATCTGAACCCTAGATTCCATTTTGGCAGAAAAACAGTTGTAGTATCTTTTTGGATTGCCAGGGTGGAATTGTGGTAGGTATGGTATTGTAAAGATGGTAGTGGGATTGAGAGTTGGAATGGTGGAACTTTTGAGGGTGGTGTGGAGTGTTTCAGAGGTGAAGGTGGGGTGATGGTGAAGGAACCAGTGGGTAAAACGGTGGAAGGAAAGAGAAAAGGTGAGTTTGACTATGTTGACCCATTGACCTGTGTTTTATTAATACGGGGTGATTTGTTTGGGCTTTGGGAGGGAAATTGGGCCAAGGTAAGTTTTGGATTGGACTTGGTGTTGGGTTTGTATTTGGTTTAGGTTTGGTAAAGGGATCCATTTGGTTTATTAATAACACAACCCCAAGGAATAATTATGTAAAATCTGCAAACTCAAGGGACTGAAAATGTAACTTCCCAAAAGTACTCCTGAGGGTAATTCTTGCCAAGTATGAATAATCTAGGGGTAAAAATTTCAATTTTTCACTTTTGGACCTGATTGCTTCAGAACCGTCTGATTATTATTGACCAAGGTCAACAAGTCAAAGACAGCCTAGAATCAATACTCCGGTGATAGTATAGTGTATTCCCGGGTCGTTAAAGTCCCGACGAGATTGAAATGGTGCTTTCGGAATCGTTTATGAGAAAGTGGCACTGAGGACAGTAGCCAGATGATGTGGAGTTGAATTTGCTACTGTTATTTTGGTGTTGACAAACAGATATAATATTCACAAAAATCAGATAACAGATATATACACGTATTCACAATTCAGATTTACGTAATCGGACTGAAAAAGTGGGATTTGGTATTTAACAAACTACAGGGGGTGCTTTTGACACTTTTTCAAACTTGAAAATTAAAAATGAAAATGAAATTATGAAAATGATTAAAATACTATTTAAATATTATTTAATTAATTAAACTATTTAAAATCTAAATTAAAATCTAATTTAAATAAACTAAAAATTATAACTAATACAAATTAAACTAAAAAGTTGCAAAAATATTTTTTAAACCTAAATTAGAACTTGAAGAAAGTATAAAAAATAAAAATAAATGTTTTTGTCTTTTTGTGGTTTAGTTATTAATTAAAAACTATATATCTTAATTAAACTATTTAAACTACTTTAAATTATAAATAATACTAAATTAACTTAGAAAATTACAAGAAAATTTATAAAATTACTTAACCATTACAGGAATCCTAAAAAATTATAAAAACTCTAAAAATTATGTTTTAAGATTAAACAACTAATTATTTACCTATTAATTAACTTAAGTCTATTTTAAATAAATAAAATAAGAAAAATAGAAAATGAACAGTAGAATCTCAAAATTTATTTTCTAAAAACTTATTATACTATATTAGAACTAGGAAAATTATAAAAACTAGATTTAACCTTATAAAAACTAATTAAGCTATTTAATATTTGATATTAATTAATAATAAAGAAAATTAAAATTAAATCTAATTAGCACTAAATGACAAAATAAAAATCTGAAAAAATTATCAAACTTACTTTACTATATAAGGTATTTAATAAAAATATAAAAACACTAGTGACTTAATTAAAATATAAAAATGAAAATTAAAATTTACTTGAATTAAATAGAAACTATCACTTAATTTAAAACTAACTTTTTTGGATTTTTTTCTTTTACAAACTTGATTTACATCTAAAAACAAAGACTTTTTATGAAAACAACTATTTTAAAACTTCAAAATAAGCTGTGCACACCCCTTTTAGCTTATCAGTTGACTTAGGTTGACCAAGTAGGCAAATAAGCTCACTTGAGCTTGTGTGGGTCCCACTATGGATGAAACAAGTTCCAATAAGTTAGGTGAGCATGTTTAAGCAGAAATAAACCAAAAATCTCCACAAAATAAGCAATAAGCTACAAATAAGCACATGTAAACTAGGAACTTGACTGAAAAGTGGGACAACTTTCCATGGCTAATCTAGGTGGGGTCCACTGGGTTCTAGGTCAAATCCTTGGTCAAACCATGCACCCTGGTAGGAGGGGGGATGGAAGGAACAAAGTGGGGGGCTGTGGGACCCACTGGGTGGTCAGAAAACACCACCAAAGGGGTGGTGTTGGGTGGATGGTCTGCTGCACAGGGCAGCTTGTTGCCCTGCAGTCCTCTTTGGAGGGCTGTGGGGCCCACAAAGAAAATTGTAAAAATGAAAGGAAGCTGGGAAATCAAATACAAGCTAGTAGAGAACAAATAACAACAAGTTTCACATCCTGGAAGCAATCACAAAATTCAATAATATTCCTTGAATTTTTGCAAAAATCTAAACTTGTGCATTTTGACTTTTGTTAAAAACTTGATTTGTTGACTTTTGTGAATTTAGATGTGATCCTACTGACTTAATGTGCTAAAATAAGATCTAAGTAAACTAAATTAGGCTTAAACTCCTACTTGTGAATTGAAATGGTGAAGTTATCACACCTAAGTCTCAACAGTTAACAGGTTTGGAGATCAAATTATGGCTGTTGACTTTCTGAGTGTAAACCTACATGTTTTGTGATCTATATGAGCTAAAGACACCTAGTAAGACATGTATGACCCAACTGAAACAACTAAACCTAGGCTAATTACCCCTAACTAAGCTGATCCAAACACCCTCTAACAAATTTGTGATGACAGATTTGTTAGCAAAACTAAATTTAAACCCTAGAAGCTGATTTCTAACTACCCATGATGATATAATAGACTAGAATTAACTCAAATAATTAACAAACAACAGCTACAAATACTTAGAACAATGCATGAGTAAAAAGATGAAACTTGCTTACAATTTGCTTTAGCTTTAGAAACTGTGAACCAAGGACCAAAAGAACTTCCCTACTACCTCCCACGAGGTATCTAATACCATAGCAATCCCAATAAACCATGCTACAATCCTTCATCTCCATTCTTCTGAGAATTTTTATTTTTCTTTGATTTTTTCAACTATTTTTCATATTTTTTAGATTTTATGAGAAAACTGACTTAGGATGCCAAGGAAGCTTGTAAAAGCTTATCAATAACTTAAAAGAGCTTATTGGATTAATAAACAACAGATTACAACAACTTAAGTGCAAATAAAGATTTTCAAGGAAAATTGGCAAATTAAAGATTTCAAAAGGATACTTGAATTAAAGCTTTAATAAAGTTGAAATTACACTTAAATTAACTGAATACAAACTACTTAAACTAATGAAATTAACTGTGGAAGGAAAAATTACAAATACGACTAAAAAAAACTAAATTATACTACCACTACACTACTTGATCTTCTCCTCTGCTCCTCTTCATCTTTATAGCCTCCAAAAAGGTTGTGTGGGCCCCACTGGTCAAATCCCACCAATAATATAGCCAATTGGATCACCTTAGCTCTGGTTTTAAATTGGCGGGAAAATTGGTTTTGTGCCAATTTGACTGTAGCGTGTTGGAGGGTGGGATTTGGTGTATTAATTGGTCTTGGGATGTGTTATATTGAAGAGATAAGGGGTAGTGGATGGGATAGTTGTCAGCAGTAGGGGTGGTGGCAGGTTGTAGGGGTGGTGGTTGATGTAGGTTTGCCACGTGGCATCCCCTGGTACAAACCCAGGGAGTGGGTTTTGGTTTTGGTGATGACAGGGAGTGTATGAGGTGGAGGTGAGGGTGCAAGTGGTTGAGGAGGTAGGGAGAGTAGTAGCAGAGGTGAGGTGGAGAGGTTGGGGGTGATGGAGTTGGTCAACGGGTCAAAGGATGGACTGGGCTGTTCTAAGGTTGGGCCTGGAGTTGTAACTTTGGGTTTGATTTTGGGTATTAAAAGGTCCGGTTGGTTTATTTGGTATTAAATCACAAAAAGGGACTAACTTTGTAATTTAGGTAAAGTTGAGGGTATGATGTGGCATTTTCCCAAAGATACTACAAGGACTGAACTTGCCACATGTGATTAACCAAAGAACCTTAATATGAAATTTTCCATTTTAATACCCTGAGGACCTTTTCTGTCAATTCCCAAACTCCAGGGACCATTCTTGTAATTTTCTGAAACTTGAAGGGTTAAACCTGTAAATATCAAATATTAACACAAAGGACCAATGATGTCATTTAAGAATAGTATAAGGTTTATTTTGATTATTTTCTTATTTTTAAAACCTTAGGGACTAATTTTGACACTTTTCCAAAGTTGAGGGACCAAAGTTGTAAATTTATGATTTTTAACTTCAAAGGACTTTTTCTTACAACTTGTGAATCCCAAGGACCTTTTATGATAATTTTACAAGTTTTGAGTGACCAGGGACTAGTTTTGCCAATTTATGAAACTTGAGGGACTGAAACTGCCAATTATGCAAACTTTGTACGTTTTTTATTTGTTTTTGCATATTTTGTGTTTGAAACATATAAAACACACCTCTAAGATATTTTAAGTATTTTGATACATATTTGGGTGTTTTTGTATGTTTTGGCAGCTCAGATTGGTATAAAATGATGAGTATTTACACACTCATCAATCCCCCACACTAAACTATTGCTAGTCCCTAGCAATATTTTATGAAGTTTTAATGGATTTCAAAGAACTCTTTACCAAAAGCCATCACTTCTGGAGTAGCCAGGTGTAAGAACTGTGGCACACCTGATAACCGTGTGATTTTGAGCAAACCACCAGCTGTCAACGGATTTGATTAGTCTTTACCAAAAGCCGTTTGCTTCTGGACTAGCCAGCATCTTGATGGACTAAGTCAACATCTTGGTGAGCTGAATACCAATTATGGATTTTCCACTGCCTTTACCACAAGCCATAATCTTGCGGGCTAGCCAACTCATTTGCTTATGAGGATACGGGGGAGTTGAGGAACCATGCAATTTTGGGCAAATTGCAAGCCGTCAACGGATTTGAGATGTCTTTACCAAGAGCCGTTTGCTCCTGGACTAGCCAATCCCTTTTGTCGTTTAGACAAGGCGGATTGATTACCACAAAAAATTTTGAGCTCAAGTGAAAAATTTTTGAAAATTTTTGGTCAAAAACGAGGGTATAAGATAGTAAAATGTGATAAAATTCGCTAGAATAGCGAATACCCCCCCCCCCCCCCACACACTAAGCATGAATATTGTCCTCAATATTCAAAGTCCCGGCTATTATGCCGACTATTTGAACGTAAAGGGCAATATTACAAGCTAAGCGTGGAAAACATCATTTTTGTTTTTCACTTCTGTAATCATAGCATGGGGGACTCCCCCACACTTAGGGTGAAAACCCTATAAGATGCTCTGTTTTTGTTTACCGAGTCGCTAGCGTGACTCGACCCCGAATTTATTAGTCCTTGGGGAAGCTCGATGTGGAAGAACTTTCATTCAAGATGTTTGGATAAACATTTGAAGCACGTGAAAGTTCCACACCGATGAGACATAGTCCCGGCTTAAGATAATGGTAAATGAAAATGCCGGGATCAAAGATGGTATCCTCATTCCCGAAGGAGTGAAGAAGAGAAGAAATCACCTGGTAGGTGAAGGAAAGAAGAGAGATCTGAATAGCAATTAAGATAAGAACTTCCTCCTCAAGAAATGTATATTCAAGTGGAGGAGGCAAGTCCTTGAGCTTGATCTCAGGAAATTTATCAGTTTCCTCAACTGATTTGATTTCCTCATTATGAAGTTGTTTGGGTGGGAGGGGGGGAAATGGATCTTCGTTTAACAAACTTTCTAGAAAAAGAATGTCCCCCTCAGGATCAAGATAATTATCATCAACTTCATATGAAATTGAACTATCTTCAGTAAGAAAAGCCTCGAATTCGTCCAGATCATTTTCACTTTCCGGAGGAAGTGGATTGATCTGAGTAGGATCAATCGAAGGATCATGAGTAAGTAAGAATTCTAACTCTCTCAAATCAGCATTAAAGTCAAAGACTTCATTTTCATCCCTTGGTGGGATGGGATCCATATGAGAGAGTTCATCAGTGAACTCTTCAAGAAGAAAGTCAACATCAGAGTGGAGAAGTGATGCATCAACAAATTCAATGTCTCCATAAGATAAACAATCATCACTGGAATCAGAGACAGTCTCAATTTGATCATTTGGATTATTAGGGGTGGAAAGAATATCACACACATGATCAGAAGTTTCCTGTGACTCTCTTGGGGTTGGGACAAGGTCCTCAACACTAGACTTTATGAATTCGTCCGATTCCTTATCAGGAACAGTGTCAAGATGCTCGTCCCCCATGATCAAAGAGTGAGTGGGAACCTCGGGTGTGACAGCAGTTGTTTGAGATGAAATCTCAACTGCTGGGATATCAACTGATGAACTTGATGAATCTTTTTGAATAATAACAATGTTATCTTCATCATCACTGTCATCATAGTCATCAAATAGAGCAGTATTTCGAATATTAGCACGTATTTTAGCTGCTCGTTGCTCAGCCAATAACTCTTCCATGCTTTTTCCAGATTCTCGTTCTTCAGCAAGTAATTCTGCCATAGTTTTCCCACGAGAATTTGGAATGAAAGGAAATTGTGGGGATGTGGATGTGTCAAAACCGTAAGGTTGACATTTAAAATCATCGTGAGGACCCCCACAATATGCACAAGAGCTTGGAGTATGGCGAAGTGAAATATTAGCTAACTCCTCCTTAAGTTCTTTACATTTCTCAAGAACCTCTAAAAAGTCTTGCTGGATTGGAGGAGTTGCTTGGATAGTTTGATAATGTGGAGGTTGGTCTTGGTACGAAGAGTCATAATTGTTACAAGGAAATGGATTCCTCGTTTGACAATCAGAGCTGAAGTGTGAACCTCCACAGTACTCACAACAGTTGAACTGATGTGGCTGTGGGTTGTATGTGCTAGAGTCATAATTGTTATCAGGAAACTGCTCATAGACAAGCGTGTTTCCTGATTGACAATCAGAACTGTAATGTGAACCACCATAGTACTCACAACAGTTAAACTGCTGAGACTGAGGGTGTGGTAGCTGGTGGAATGAATCAGTGGTGTCATGGTAGGAATAGGGATTCTGGTTATAGACAGACCCGTTTCCCCATTCTACCATGCCACAACTGGGGCAATTGCCACCATTATAAGAACTACCACACCACTGGCAAACCAGAAGGTATGGATGAGACATAGAAAGAATCAAAAGGTTTTGGAGGGTAAGAAATGGAGAATCAAAGCTGTGAGAGGGTAAAGGTGATTATTTTTGGTATTTTTGAGAAACATGCTGAATGCACATGCACTAAAAACAATTTTTCAACACAAGTTCGAGGCAAAACCACAGTGAACTTAAACCAATAATCACAAGTGAGCAGCTTCTTTGAAAAAGGTACACTACTCACAGGGATACAAAGGCAAGTTTTTATCTTAAGTTTGGGAACTTATTATGGGTTTATTAATTAATTTGAAAAACTGCTTTAGGCTTATGGGTGTGTGTGCAGAAAACTTGGAAATATTTTTGGAACTGATTCGTTAACCGAAATCGTCCCTTTAAGATTACTCGCAGGCTGGCGGGAGGAAGTAAATAGGTTTCCTCTTCAGTTCGCAATTTAATGTCAGAACTTACCTTATACCAACTGTTTCAGGTTGTAATCTTAAAGAACACGAAGTAATTTAACTTCACAGTTTGTTTTTGATTGTTTTTAATTTTTTTTGGTGTTTCTCAACACTTCAGGAGAAGTGTTAATGAACGTTTTTGATATGATTATATTTTTACAAAAAAACTTTTTACAAGGAGGGTTTTGAAAACCACTAAACTTAAAACGATTTTATAAAACACGCAACAACCTCCCCGGCAGCGGCGCCAAATTTTGATTGCTTCAGAACCGTCTGATTATTATTGACCAAGGTCAACAAGTCAAAGACAGCCTAGAATCAATACTCCGGTGATAGTATAGTGTATTCCCGGGTCGTTAAAGTCCCGACGAGATTGAAATGGTGCTTTCGGAATCGTTTATGAGAAAGTGGCACTGAGGACAGTAGCCAGATGATGTGGAGTTGAATTTGCTACTGTTATTTTGGTGTTGACAAACAGATATAATATTCACAAAAATCAGATAACAGATATATACACGTATTCACAATTCAGATTTACGTAATCGGACTGAAAAAGTGGGATTTGGTATTTAACAAACTACAGGGGGTGCTTTTGACACTTTTTCAAACTTGAAAATTAAAAATGAAAATGAAATTATGAAAATGATTAAAATACTATTTAAATATTATTTAATTAATTAAACTATTTAAAATCTAAATTAAAATCTAATTTAAATAAACTAAAAATTATAACTAATACAAATTAAACTAAAAAGTTGCAAAAATATTTTTTAAACCTAAATTAGAACTTGAAGAAAGTATAAAAAATAAAAATAAATGTTTTTGTCTTTTTGTGGTTTAGTTATTAATTAAAAACTATATATCTTAATTAAACTATTTAAACTACTTTAAATTATAAATAATACTAAATTAACTTAGAAAATTACAAGAAAATTTATAAAATTACTTAACCATTACAGGAATCCTAAAAAATTATAAAAACTCTAAAAATTATGTTTTAAGATTAAACAACTAATTATTTACCTATTAATTAACTTAAGTCTATTTTAAATAAATAAAATAAGAAAAATAGAAAATGAACAGTAGAATCTCAAAATTTATTTTCTAAAAACTTATTATACTATATTAGAACTAGGAAAATTATAAAAACTAGATTTAACCTTATAAAAACTAATTAAGCTATTTAATATTTGATATTAGTTAATAATAAAGAAAATTAAAATTAAATCTAATTAGCACTAAATGACAAAATAAAAATCTGAAAAAATTATCAAACTTACTTTACTATATAAGGTATTTAATAAAAATATAAAAACACTAGTGACTTAATTAAAATATAAAAATGAAAATTAAAATTTACTTGAATTAAATAGAAACTATCACTTAATTTAAAACTAACTTTTTTGGATTTTTTTCTTTTACAAACTTGATTTACATCTAAAAACAAAGACTTTTTATGAAAACAACTATTTTAAAACTTCAAAATAAGCTGTGCACACCCCTTTTAGCTTATCAGTTGACTTAGGTTGACCAAGTAGGCAAATAAGCTCACTTGAGCTTGTGTGGGTCCCACTATGGATGAAACAAGTTCCAATAAGTTAGGTGAGCATGTTTAAGCAGAAATAAACCAAAAATCTCCACAAAATAAGCAATAAGCTACAAATAAGCACATGTAAACTAGGAACTTGACTGAAAAGTGGGACAACTTTCCATGGCTAATCTAGGTGGGGTCCACTGGGTTCTAGGTCAAATCCTTGGTCAAACCATGCACCCTGGTAGGAGGGGGGATGGAAGGAACAAAGTGGGGGGCTGTGGGACCCACTGGGTGGTCAGAAAACACCACCAAAGGGGTGGTGTTGGGTGGATGGTCTGCTGCACAGGGCAGCTTGTTGCCCTGCAGTCATCTTTGGAGGGCTGTGGGGCCCACAAAGAAAATTGTAAAAATGAAAGGAAGCTGGGAAATCAAATACAAGCTAGTAGAGAACAAATAACAACAAGTTTCACATCCTGGAAGCAATCACAAAATTCAATAATATTCCTTGAATTTTTGCAAAAATCTGAACTTGTGCATTTTGACTTTTGTTAAAAACTTGATTTGTTGACTTTTGTGAATTTAGATGTGATCCTACTGACTTAATGTGCTAAAATAAGATCTAAGTAAACTAAATTAGGCTTAAACTCCTACTTGTGAATTGAAATGGTGAAGTTATCACACCTAAGTCTCAACAGTTAACAGGTTTGGAGATCAAATTATGGCTGTTGACTTTCTGAGTGTAAACCTACATGTTTTGTGATCTATATGAGCTAAAGACACCTATTAAGACATGTATGACCCAACTGAAACAACTAAACCTAGGCTAATTACCCCTAACTAAGCTGATCCAAACACCCTCTAACAAATTTGTGATGACAGATTTGTTAGCAAAACTAAATTTAAACCCTAGAAGCTGATTTCTAACTACCCATGATGATATAATAGACTAGAATTAACTCAAATAATTAACAAACAACAGCTACAAATACTTAGAACAATGCATGAGTAAAAAGATGAAACTTGCTTACAATTTGCTTTAGCTTTAGAAACTGTGAACCAAGGACCAAAAGAACTTCCCTACTACCTCCCACGAGGTATCTAATACCATAGCAATCCCAATAAACCATGCTACAATCCTTCATCTCCATTCTTCTGAGAATTTTTATTTTTCTTTGATTTTTTCAACTATTTTTCATATTTTTTAGATTTTATGAGAAAACTGACTTAGGATGCCAAGGAAGCTTGTAAAAGCTTATCAATAACTTAAAAGAGCTTATTGGATTAATAAACAACAGATTACAACAACTTAAGTGCAAATAAAGATTTTCAAGGAAAATTGGCAAATTAAAGATTTCAAAAGGATACTTGAATTAAAGCTTTAATAAAGTTGAAATTACACTTAAATTAACTGAATACAAACTACTTAAACTAATGAAATTAACTGTGGAAGGAAAAATTACAAATACGACTAAAAAAAACTAAATTATACTACCACTACACTACTTGATCTTCTCCTCTGCTCCTCTTCATCTTTATAGCCTCCAAAAAGGTTGTGTGGGCCCCACTGGTCAAATCCCACCAATAATATAGCCAATTGGATCACCTTAGCTCTGGTTTTAAATTGGCGGGAAAATTGGTTTTGTGCCAATTTGACTGTAGCGTGTTGGAGGGTGGGATTTGGTGTATTAATTGGTCTTGGGATGTGTTATATTGAAGAGATAAGGGGTAGTGGATGGGATAGTTGTCAGCAGTAGGGGTGGTGGCAGGTTGTAGGGGTGGTGGTTGATGTAGGTTTGCCACGTGGCATCCCCTGGTACAAACCCAGGGAGTGGGTTTTGGTTTTGGTGATGACAGGGAGTGTATGAGGTGGAGGTGAGGGTGCAAGTGGTTGAGGAGGTAGGGAGAGTAGTAGCAGAGGTGAGGTGGAGAGGTTGGGGGTGATGGAGTTGGTCAACGGGTCAAAGGATGGACTGGGCTGTTCTAAGGTTGGGCCTGGAGTTGTAACTTTGGGTTTGATTTTGGGTATTAAAAGGTCCGGTTGGTTTATTTGGTATTAAATCACAAAAAGGGACTAACTTTGTAATTTAGGTAAAGTTGAGGGTATGATGTGGCATTTTCCCAAAGATACTACAAGGACTGAACTTGCCACATGTGATTAACCAAAGAACCTTAATATGAAATTTTCCATTTTAATACCCCGAGGACCTTTTCTGTCAATTCCCAAACTCCAGGGACCATTCTTGTAATTTTCTGAAACTTGAAGGGTTAAACCTGTAAATATCAAATATTAACACAAAGGACCAATGATGTCATTTAAGAATAGTATAAGGTTTATTTTGATTATTTTCTTATTTTTAAAACCTTAGGGACTAATTTTGACACTTTTCCAAAGTTGAGGGACCAAAGTTGTAAATTTATGATTTTTAACTTCAAAGGACTTTTTCTTACAACTTGTGAATCCCAAGGACCTTTTATGATAATTTTACAAGTTTTGAGTGACCAGGGACTAGTTTTGCCAATTTATGAAACTTGAGGGACTGAAACTGCCAATTATGCAAACTTTGTACGTTTTTTATTTGTTTTTGCATATTTTGTGTTTGAAACATATAAAACACACCTCTAAGATATTTTAAGTATTTTGATACATATTTGGGTGTTTTTGTATGTTTTGGCAGCTCAGATTGGTATAAAATGATGAGTATTTACACACTCATCAGGACCCTCAGGGACTAAAATTGTCAAAACTCAAACTTGAGGGACTGATTTTGCCAATTGTGAAATTCCAGGGACTAAACTTGTACACTTTTGAAAACATTTCACCCAAAGATCATTTTTGATAACTTTTGACTTTTAAAGAACTTGGGTTGACTTTTCTTTCAAAACAAATGCTCAAGGACTAATTTTGTCAAGTTTTGAAAGTTGGGGGATTGAAACTGCCAATTATGCAAACTTTGTTCGGTTTTCATCTGTTTTCAATCATTTTGCATCTGAAACATATAAAACACGACCTTTGGGATATTTTCTGTATTTTGATGCTCTTCTGGGTGTTTTTAAACGTTTTTGCAGTTTAGATTGACCAAAAATGATGAGTATTTACACACTCATCAGTACCCAGCCATCGGCCGGGTCATGAAGCTAGTAAAAGATATGATGATATTCATTTGATAAGCAACACATTTGTTGCTAATCATGTCGATGAAACACCGTCCACAGCACCACGCTTGGGCTAAGCTAACTCTCACGTCGATCACTTGTTACTTGTTGCGATTCCTGGGTCAATCGAAACCAACTTATAAATATAAGCTCATATGGTCATATAGAGTTTTATTGTCAAAGCAATAGGCACAAATCACACAATGATAATTCCCCACACTTATATACTTATATATTAACTTTTAATCTTAGCTTTGGTTCTCGTCCAACACTTATATAAAGATAAAATCATAAAAGGATTGTATTTAGTACGTGAATCTCTTATGAAATAAAAGATTTCTAAAAAGTGAAAAAGTTATGTTAAGCAGTTGAAATATTGATCAATAAGTGAAAAAGTTATGTTAAGTAGTTGAAAATTGGATTTTTTCAAAAGTTTTCTTAAAAGGGGAAAACCTTTTTTTCTAAGTTTATAGCTAAGTTTTATAAAACTCTTTTTATGAGTTCTTCATAAGTTTTCCATTTTAGAAAACCTCATCTAAACACGTTTTTAAGTATTCTCTTGAGAAAAAATAGCTCTCACATTATTAAGAAAACTGAAAAATGAAAATTAAGAAAACTTTTCCATTATTAAATGCAACCTAAAGTTATATATAAAAAAACAAAATTGTTCTTACTTTTTGAATTTTAAACCTTTGTTACGATCCCACATCGCCCAAGTATGGGATTGGGTGGTGGTTTATAAGTCTAGGTGTCCCCTCCTCTTACAAGCTAGCTTTTTGAGTGAGTTCTACACTTGGACTTATGAACCGATACGAGCCTAGTATGGGATAGGTTCGTATCAATTGGACAGGCAGCTTACAAATTGGAGTTACCAAATGATTCCCAAATTCATTCAGTCTTCCATGTGTCCCAGCTTAAGAAGTTTAGAGGTGATATTCCACAAGAACCTGCTAAGCTTCCAAAATATGATTCAAGTGGAGTTATAGCATTGACACCTTATGTTGTGTTGGACAAACGAATGGCTAAAAGAGGAAATGTTGCAGTAGTCTATGTCTTAATCCAATGGGTCAATAAGAAGCCAGAGGATGTTACTTGGGAATTGTATGATGATGTGGCTGCAAGGTTCCCTGATTTTGATTTGAATGCTTAAAGTTGCTTGTGGTCAAGCAACATTTGAAGGAATGGGCATTGTTATGAGCACAAGTCAACAAGTCAACAAAAGTCAAGATAGAAGTCAGAAATAGAAAAGTCAACAACAACCACATAACTACCTTTCCCTTACTTTACATTCAATTTGTATAAATAGCAGTCATTGTCATTTTACAGAATCCATCTATCATTTGTACAATACTACTCTTATCTCTGTAACAATTCATCTTTCTAATAACAATCATATTCTTCACATTCGAGCTTCTATTCATATTTGCTTGAACTCCTGTGTGTTGAACAGGCTATCTTTGATTCTTCTAGAATCCTGGATTAGTCATATCCATTTGGTACATAACAATTGGTATCAAGAGCCAGCCCTACCGTTCGAGGTTCCAACACTCGGAGTGGTGGCCTGTGGAGTGGTGGCTTGGACCCGAAAGAAGGGTACCAACCGTGACCAACACAGCCGTGACCAACGAGCTCGGAGTGGTGGCCTATGGAGTGGTTGCTTGGACCCAAAGAGGGGTGCCAACCGTGACCAACGAGGACGTTGGTTCTTCAAAGGGTGGGGTATTGTTACGATCCCACATCGCCCAAGTATGGGATTGGGTGGTGGTTTATAAGTCTAGATGTCCACTCCTCTTACAAGCTAGCTTTTTGAGTGAGTTCTACACTTGGACTTATGAACCGATTCGAGCCTAGTATGGGATACGTTCGTATCAACCTTTCAAATATGAGTATAATTGTAAATGGATTAATTTTTTCCCCGTTTCTTCAGAACTCAAGAACACAAAAGTTATTACTTTTTTTTTTTTTTTATCTTTTCCTTCAACTCAAAAACAAAAATATTTATACTAATTTTCTAATCTTTACTTTTCTTTACATTTGTTTTTCTTTTTACTTTCTTTTTTTTTTTTTATCTAAAACTTAAAAGTGCAGTGTAAGAGGATAAACTAGACATATCACTAAATAGCAGTTAATTCAAAAATAAAAGAAACAAGGCCTTATTCTTTTTAGATCAACACTTCAACCAATTACAATCCTTCAATTTCAAAATATGATTAAATTTTATTTGTCTCATTGCACACAATCTTGTTCTAAACATATCAAAACCAAAAACATTTGTCGACAAAATTCTATAGTTGTTAAGATCCTGATCCCGATGTTAGGATCTTATGATTTTACGATATTACAAAGTAAAAACTATTCGGATCCTACGTAGGATCCCGATCTTGACCATAGGATCTTAAGATCTAATCTGATCCAATCTTATTTTTTTCGAACCGCAAATTAAAGGGTGAATTTCATTAATAATAACTAAGTTTCAATATTGTTCTACTAAAATCATTCAAAGTTTGTTTTGACTACAAAAATCACTCAAGTTTAATTATTGCCTCTCTAAAGTCACTCAAACTTTATTTCACTACATAAACCATTCAAGATTAAATATTGTTCTAAGATTGTGAAAATTTTGAACATTTATCTAATAAAAGGATTAGAAACTTTTAAAATTCGTTATTATTTTGTAGTATATAAAATTAGGGGGTGTTTATTTTGACTTAATTGACTTAATAAGAATAAAACTGAATTAATTAAGTCATATGAAAACTGTTTGTTCGTGACTTAATAAAAAAATATGACTGAAAATATTAACTAATAAAACTGAGGTTGTCTGCATTAAGCCATCTCTTAACTAAACATGACTTAATAAAAGAATTTAACAAACAAGCCCTTAGTGTGGAGAAGTTAAATTCAGGAGGTTGGTTATTATTAAAGGTATAAGTGATTAATGCATGTCTAAACACATTAAAGACAACTCTAAAAGATAATTTTTTTTACCAATTTTCATATGAAAGTCACTAAAGTTGGACAATATTAAAAATTGAGTGGTTTTTGTAGTTGAAAAAAAACTTTGAGTGACTTTAGTGAAACAGTTTAAAACTTGAGTGGTTTCTATAGTTGAAATAAAGTATGAGTGAGTTTAGTAGAACAATGATGAAACTTGATTACTATTTAGTAATATTTTTTCCAAAGGAAAAACTATAAGGTTATGGATTATGTTTTATAGAATTTAAAAAATAACATGTTAATCTTCTTAAACATTTCATATTTATAATTTAGGACAACATTTTCATAAAACATTCATATAATTTTGTGTTATGATATATAATAATTTGCATATTTGAATAATATTACAAAGATTATTAAGAAAATGACATTATGGTAGGATTTTAAGATCTCGATCTAATATTACGATTTCGATCTTAAAAAAATGAAAGCGATTCTGAGTAGTATGCCGATCTTAAACCTTTTACAAAACAACAATAAATTGAGAATTTAACATTTCATACAGTCATTTTAGGCTAGTATTTGCAAATTAATTTCTCATCACACAACTATCAAACTTATGATACTGAATCTCCATCCTAATTCTTTGGTTATATTTCCATAAACATCCTCAAAACCATACCTAAAAAAACATTAAAGTAAACTAAGCAACATCAACAAAAAAAATTTATCTCTAAAACATATTTAAACTCAACATTATTCCGCAAATCAATACTGGATATCATTCATTAACTTAAATCCAAATTTACCATAACAAAAACCACAATTTACCAAACCCAAAGAATATTCATAAAAACTCGTCGCTAGTGCAAAATGCGTCGCTAGTTGCGTCGCTATAGATGACGCTAAAAGGCTTTTTTCTTGTAGTGTGTTGAAACGTTCGGGTATGTTCACTTGTCAAGTTAGTTTGTATTGTAATAGCCATGGAGTTAAGCTAGTATTGATAATTATTTCAGATAGATATACAATCCAGATTATTATCATAAACATCACTAATCCTTTAAATTTCGAGGTAAAAAATTGCATAACATACGTAACGTTTAATTTGTGTTTTTTGAAATACATGAAAGTTATGATTAGTTTGTAGCATTGAGAATAACTAAATGTGAAATGGCATCAATTGTTTCATGGCATTTCACTTGATCTTTAAACATGTAGATGATAAATCCAAAGCTCTTTCTATCTGGTGATTTGAGCAACGAATGCATCCAATTCCTTGCGCATAACTCCACCTTTTTCAACCGATTGCCTAACCGCAACACCAAGTTCGACTGCCTTCTTTCTTACCCGACATCCTTCTTCGGACCCCATCAACCGCCTAACCACTTCAACAACCTTCGATGATGTCACCTTTTCACCTCGATCGGCCCACTCCCTCGCGTATATCCCCGTTCCAAGTACCTCGGTTACCAACATAGCATTTCTTGGTTGATCCGAATGCATAGGCCATGCAGCTATTGGTACTCCCATACTAATCCCTTCCGTACACGAATTCCACCCACAATGACTCATAAAACCACCAGTTGACGAGTGACCTAATATCTCGAGTTGTGGGGCCCAACCTCTGACCACCACGCCAAAGCCAAGCCTCTCCACCCGCTCCTCGTACCCTTCTGGTAACTCGACTTTTCGTACATCGTCAACATCAAAAATATCAGCTCGATCAGCTTCCCTCACTACCCATATAAACTTATGACCGCTTTCTTCCAAACCAATAGCAATCTCCTTTGCCTCATCATCTGGTAATGAAACTGTGGTACCAAATGACACGTAAATAACTGAATCCGGTTCTTGTTTATCTAACCAGCTCAACAACTTATTTGCTTCAGGGCTTGTGTTCTTACGATCAGATATGATAACAGGGTTAAATGGGCCAATAGCCCAATTGTTAGTCGTACCCGACGTGACATCTTCATGTTTGAGTAACTCTAAGTACTTCTCTTCAAACACTTTGCTCGTATCATAAAGAGTTCCCGAACTAATCTTCTTAAACGAAGAGTCTTCAGACATGATTAATTCAAAAAACTCATTAGTAAAACACCCTTCCTGAGAAGGAATTTTGGCATACAATAATTCGGTCTCTTCATCTAGTTTTAACGTTCGGGTTTCCTCCCAATGAAACCAAAAAGCTGTAAAAGCCGAACAGCCTTGAAACATATAAGCCTCAGCATTAGGGACCGAAACAAAGTCTTGAACAATCGAGCTCATTAAATAATCATGAATGATCACAACTCGTTTTGCTGTTATTGAGAGGTTTTGTATTAGTTTTGTGAAGGGTTCACGTAGGTGCATTATGGCTTTAAATGAGGGCATGAAGTGGTTAGGGAAACGAATGGTGGCGTTTGGGTCGGGTGGAGGGTTAGGGAAAGATGGTATTTGATAATCATGGAAGCGGATGTTGGAGATCATGAGTGGGTCCCAACCATGGACGCGAAGCTTGGCTTGGCGGGTGTGACTAGTGGCACACACGAAGTGGACGGGAAGGTTGTAGGCGGAGATAAGGCGAGAGAGGTGTAGGAGCTGGTTGAGATGGCCTTGTGCTATGAAAGGTACCATCACAACACATACTTCTGACTGATTTTGGTCCATTCTAATGTGCTTGTGTTACTTATTCTGGTATGATGATTTTGATGTGTCTTGGGCTATAAATTTATAGATGATGAGTGATTGTATTTTGTGTGGGATTAATCGATTTTGTGTTGTCCATGAGACAATTACTAAGTATATATATGGCTAAAAGTTAAGAAGCATCAAACAGCCGTACTAATATCATTTCGGTTTCGATGATACATTATTAGGTTGAAATGAAAGATGTTTATAAATGTTTAAGTGATAAAATTGATAATCTAACTTTTCCAATGAATGAATTTACGAAGTTGCAAAATTTTAACCTTCTTTGTTACTATGTCAACTAATTAGGGAATAGAAATAGATTACATTAAGTTAAAGGTTTTGTTAACAACCCATAGGGTTGTGTTTAAACATACCTTAATTAAAAAATTTGTATTAAATGAAGTAGTATATTCTATAATTATATATATTTTTTCATTTTAAACATGGAATGTGATGTTAAATATGGAGTGTCTAGTATTCATTTAATGCAAAAATTTTAATTAGGGTATGTTTAAACATAACCCCAAGGGTTGTGGTTAACAAAACCCGTTAAGTTAATAACAATCTCACCTTTTATAATCAATTTTAAGATAGGGGTGCAACCTTCCCCAATAAAACTTATTGGTGTGGTACCTCAGCGCCATCTCACCACCTCACCAATAACACACCGATTACTTAAAAATATATATATATATATATATATATATATATATATATATATATATATATATATATATATATATATATATATATATATATTGGTGCCTGTAGGTCCCGCAAAAAACCACACCAAAAATACCCACTCACTCACAAAACAAAAGAAAAAGGAAAATAAAAGAATTACTAACAACGCTCATTGGTGGGCCGACTGAAGGACGAACGGCGCCACTGCCGATGCTTAAAGGCGGTGCCATTCGTGCGTTTTTGGCAAAATGTGAACCAACAACGGCTTGCACCGTGCACTCTAAGTAATTAACCAGCTACTTGCCAAATTTTGCTGCTAACATCTTCAATTCTAACTTCACTAACAGCTTACTTGTGCAACTCAGACAAAATGCTAATATGGTCTATGACAGTTAATACAATAAAACTGTTGGAATTTTCACTTTCGGTTTTGTTTTTTTTCTCTTGTTTCTTGTTTTTGTTTTTGTTTTTATTTTGAGTTATGATTTGTTGCTTTATTCTGAATAATTTCTTTGTTATATTAGATCTTTTAGTGATTACATTAAACCTCCAAGAAAGGATGCTTTGGGGAGGAAATCAAGCTCTCTTCCATTCTTTTTGATCCTGCAATTCATATAGGAAAAAGAAAGCAAATCCCATGTTTTTAGAGTGAATTAGCAATATTATTCAAGCTTGTGCAAATTTGTTGTAATCTTTTTATAACTTAGCCTCTTGCTAAGCGTTTTCAATCAAATTTGTCGTTCAAAAAGGACATATTAACTAGTATAAAAGAAAACATCATATTATGTGTTTTAAAACACACACATATGTAATTTATATATATACGTTTTCGATCATATATACCATATATGTGGCAATGCAGGCCATATACGGGTTTCTTTGTTATACGCATATCTATCCTGAATCATCATCAGGTGCCGAAACTGCCTTCACATTTGGCCCATGTGTGTTTTCTTTTACGTTAAAATTAACAAAAATACTAATAAATACAATAAGAACAAAAGAGAGAGTCTGAATAAAAAATAAATAAATAAAATAATAAAATAATGTATATATATATATATATATATATATATATATATATATATATATATATATATATATATATATATATATATATATATATATATATATATATATATATATATAGTGTAACTTTATTTTCAGAATCCTGTTATGTGCGGGAACTGCGAGAACTCTAATTTTGCATTAGAAAACATGCATGTTCATATAAAACAAGTATGTTTTCTTACATACACCTTAATACACATACATGCATAACATACATGTTCATATAAAAACCTGTTAAGTGCAACAAATCGATGCAAAATGGTTTTATTTTTAGAACCCTATTAAGTGCGGGAACTGCGAGAACTCAAATTATGCATTAGAAAACATGCATGTTCATATAAAACATGTATGTTTTCTTACATACACCTTAATAAGCAGACATGTGTATGTAAGAAAAATACATGTTTTTTGTGAACATGCATGTTTTCTAATGCAAAATTGGAGTTCTCGCAGTTCCCGCACTTAACAGGGTTCTGAAAATAAAGCCCCATATATATATATATATATATATATATATATATATATATATATATATATATATATATATATATATATATATATATATACATTGGAGTTCTCGCAGTTCCCGCACTTAATAGGGTTCTGAAAATAAAGCCCTCTATATATATATATATATATATATATATATATATATATATATATATATATATATATATATATATATATTTCATCTTTGTTTCTAACGATAGGTTACACATAGGGGTGCAAACGAGCCGAGCCGAGCCCGAGGCTATCAGAGCTCAAGCTCGGCTCGTTTATATATATAAAGCTCAAGCTCGTTTCGAGCCTAATATTTTGAGCTTGAGCTCGGCTCGTGAAAATTTTCACAAGCTCGAGCTCGAGCTCGACTAATTTGTATGATGTTTTAAAGAAAACAAAGTTAAAATGGAGCTCGGCTCGTTAATTACATAAGGCTTGAGCTCATTTAATACTTCTAAGCTCGTTAATACGTATAGACAATATATATACGTATATATTTCTAGGGTTCGTTTAGGCTCGTGAGCCTACTCGAGCTTTTTGTATAGAGCTCGAGCTCAAGCTCGATTATTAAATGAGCCCAAACTTAGGCTCGAGCTCGTTTAGGCTCGACTCGTTCGAGCTTTTTACCGATCCGATCCCGTGCATTTCACGAGCGACTCGGCTCGTTTTCACCCCTAGTTACACCCGCGCAATGACGGTATGTAAAACAGTACTGTTTTGAAATTATTTGCTCTTGAGCTCTGTTCAAACCAGGGGCGCAACTACATAGGGGGGGGGGGGGGGGGGACGCCCGACTCCCCAAAAATTTTTTTGCGATGTAAGGGGTATATAGTTTTCGTGTAGAAAAATTTCGGTATATTCGGTTTCGACCCCCAAAATTTCGGTATTACCCGAAAAATAGCGTTAGGAAAAAAATTTAGATCCCGACCTCCGCTGAAAATTTTCTAGCTTCGCCACTGGTTCAAACGCAATATACGTACTCATGAACAGTTGATCTAGATGAATATTTGGTTATATTTATACAAAGGAACGTACACGGCTACACTTACAATGAATATCCTATCGTTGTGTTAAGTTCACATATACTTTCTTTCTGACAAATTCTTGTAAAGAATATATCTCCATATACTTATCATAAAGTCATAGTACAGTCTTACATTAAACCGAATAAAAACTCACATAATTAAAAGCAACGTTATCTTTTAATATTGAAGAAATGGGACCTATGATGCAAAGTGAAAGAATTATTGCAATTGTAAATTGAAGACGGTTCCAAACTGCTATGAAATAATAAACCGCCAATCAATTTTGGTCGCCTAACAATATCCACGTGGAATTATTATCACCACTATCCTAACATAAGTCCTGTTTAGCCTATGTCACTAATTGTCTCTGCTACATTTTAATTTGTTATCCATAGTCGAATTATTATTGACACATACTTGGACCAAGGAATAAGAAATAAAACCTTAAGACCTTATGCTAATAAAATATTGATCATATGTTTTGTATGATGATGTTTACTTTAATCTCATCAATTCCGAATTACAACAACGATCACCAAACTAGATGGAACAAGCTACTTTCTTCTAAGGCAAACATTTTTGCTTGGCGAGTATTGAATAAAAGATTACCAGCTAGGATTAATCTTGATAGTTGTGGGATTGACCTTAATTCGTCTTTTGTGTGACAAAAACATAGAAACGGAGTTCCGCTATTGATATTTGGAAGTTGGAAGATTGTTTTTTCATGATGGAAGCTTCAGGGTTTTTGGCCTATTTGGTAGGAGCTTTTTGAAGGAGCTGTTAGCTTTTTGTTACAAAAATAATCTCTTCTAAAATAATAGCCCTGTTTTTTATACATTAACTTTGAACTTTTATTTCAGCTAAATAGCTCCTAAATGAAAAGCTGATCCATGAAGCTTTTTAAACATGTTTGAGCTGTTAAAACTTTAAATTACTGATATACCCTCCAAACATTTATTTTTAATTATAGATATGTCATTTTATGTCATTTTACATCTTATAATTACATTTAACAGCTAACTTACCAAATACTTTTATAGAAAAAATGATACAGCTTGTAGCTCATGTTAACAGCTTTACAATTTACAGCTCACAGCTTACAGCTTACAGTTTATAGTTTACAGCTAATTTTACCAAACATACCCTTTCCCCCTCAAAATCTTTGAGGAACGTACAATACAGGCATGATCATGTTCCTAAGATCCAAAACCAAAGGAAGATCTTCGATGCAGTGGCTTGAAAACTATTAGCGCTATATAAAATCACCGAAATAAAGTCTTATTTAACTTTAAGCTGCCGCAAAATGAGTTAATTTACATGATATAAATTAATGTCGTTTGGTTGGATCACTAGTCGATGTAGAAAAGTATTTTACTGCTAGATTAATACAATTTTTCTTTTTTTTTTAAGGCAATTGATGGTAAAAGGGAAAATTATCTAAAAAAGTATCAAAGTTTGACACTTTTTATTATTGTGTGTAATGATTTTTTATTTTTTTTTATTGTGTGACTAAACTTTCGAATTTAGTACATTGTGTGTACTTTAATTTGCGACTACTCAGCTTTATAAAATGACAATTTTACCCTTCAAAATTTGAAAAGGGTAATGGTAAAATAGTCATAAAGTACACACAATGTACCAAATTCGAAAGTTTAGTCACACAATAAGAAAAAAAAAACATCACTAGACACAATGGTAAAAAGTGTAAACTTTAATGATTTTTTAAATAATTTTCCCACGTTAAAATAACAAGAAGTTAGAAAACTTACTTAATGTAGAACGTCAAATGTACCAAAAGGCATTAAAAGGGTTTAGCTTGACTTTATGATTAACAAATGAAACAAGTCGTAAAATTGAAGCTGTGTCTTTTGACTTAATAAAATGACTGTTTTTACTTGTCTTTTCAGCGCATGAACTGCTTTTTTAATCATAAAAACCCACTCACCCTAAATGACCCAATAGTACAAACCCACTCACCCTAAATGCTTCACTTTTTTTTTGAGCGGATACTATAATATAGTGACATGTGTACCTATATATGGCCCCACCATGTACCTTCATGGTACAACTCACAATGTGTACTTCTTGGGCGACTGGGACCCATATTTCTTGGGCGACTTCACTATTTTGTCTTTTTTCAAAAAAATTAATAATAGAGTTAATTACATTTTAAGTCCTTATAGTTTGATTAGTATTTCATTTTTAGTCACAATCTTTCTTTCTCTTTTATAAATAAAAATGCATATACATATAGAAACATATACACAAACACAAACACAAACACAAACATATACATATACATATCCATTTTCCAAACACAAACATATACACAAATCTTTATAGATTTACACAAGAAGCTTAATAAAAAGTTTTAAAACTAAACACAAAAGAATCTCTGGCGAGGCAAAGCAGATTCCGGCGAGGCAAAGCAGATTCCGGCGTGAGTAAGCAGATTCCGGCAAGGTAAGAATATTCCAGAGTGGCTACAAAGATCTATTAAAAAAAAAGAAGACATAGATCTATGAAAAAAGAACTTAGATCTATGAAAAAATACTTAGATCTACAATGTAAAAACATAGATCTACTAAAAAAAGAAGAAAAAAAAAAAGACAAACCTCAAAAGATCTGAAAGCGGTCGATTCTGTGATATTGACGTTGAGGTTCCTGGCGATTCATGCTCATGAGGATGGTTTGAGGGATTCTGCACTTCTTGCGACATCTGCACCATGACAACATTAATAAGAATCAGTATTAATTAGAACAAAAAATGTTCACATGCATTATGACTAGACTAAAGGTTACAACAGATAATCGTTACCTTTGCTTAAGCAGGAGATTATCGTGAAAACTGAAATGCCTTAAGATGTGAGTGGTTACTTGGACATGCATTCTATCATTTATATACAAACTTAATTTCATAAGTCAACGTTTATAGAAAACTAGGTGGGAAACCCGCGCTTCGCGGCGGGTCATCTAGCTACAGAAGCATTTGAACCTGTATTTATGATTTATTGGGTGGTCTTATCATATACCAATAAAGGTTTTTAGATCAGCATGTTTTTTAAATATTTGTCTATAGAAAATGTTTCATTTTTTTGGATCCATAACCAACAAACTAATAGCAAGAACCTAAACAAACAGCACACCTAAATACAGCAAAAGTTTAAATAATAAAGTGACATATTGCACAAATGAACCACCAACAATCAACATGGGCAACTAATCTTTAATCTTAAAACCATAGTCCTATAAAATTACTGCCCTAACAAATTGATAACATTAACATAAACAAAAAACACACTTAAATACAACTGTTATCTGTAGGCTTCTACATGAATCATGATATAAACGAATTGCAAACAGTTAGTGTGTACCATGTTACATGCAAGTTTACTAATTGTACATTTGATTTCACCGCCCAAACACACTCATCTTGGCGTCTATTTCACGCTCCAATCCCACCTCCACTTTAGCCCCAAAATTGACCCATTTTAGTCGCCCATTTCAGCCCCGAATCCTACGTCTATTACAGCTTCAAAACTGGCCCATTATAGCCCCCATTTAAGGGCCAAACACGGCCGTTTCAGTTCCATTTCATCCAAAAGCGACCCATTTCAGTACCTAAATGCATCTACTTCAGCCCCTATATCAGCACCCAAACACCACCCATCTCAAGCCGCATTTCAGCCCCTAATCTAACAACCATTTGAGTGCCGAAAATGACCCTTTTTAGTCACCACTTCAACCCCTAAACACACCCATTTCAGCCTTATTTCATCATCCAAACTCGCTTATTTTAGCTGTCAAATGCACCTATTTGAGCCCGCCACTTCAGCCTCCAATACAACACCCATTTGAGCTGCATTTCATCATCCAAACCCATCCATTTAAGCCCCCAAATGGACCCATTTTAGCCCCTAATCGTAGACCATAGCAACCTACAAACTGACTCATGTTAGCCCGCAAATAGAACCATGTCATCCCCCATTTCATCACTGAAAGCTGCAAGCAATTAATTTTCTGTGAGAAGCAGAATTATATTGCATGGAGGTTGGGTAGCGGGTCAAAAGGAATGTTTGAATCAACTCATTTTATCCGCTAACTCTCTTATTTGAATTTGTATAAGCTTATAAGCTAACTTTTGTACGTTATGAAAAAGCTTATCAAATTTAGCTTATATACTTATTCAAGTGCAAAAGCTCAATCTAATAACTTCTTGAACCAAAAAAAATGAGGTCATAAGCTTTTCGAAAGACAACATCAACTTGTAAAATAAGCTCATCCAAACACCCCCTTAGTCAGATCATAAACATAAATCAAATAATGTATACTATTATCAGTTACAAAAAAGACTACTACCAAAGAAAATGGGTAGATCACATACCTCTTCATCCGACTTTTGCTACTCAATACAAAGAACCGGGCCACTATATGGTGGGCTGAATAGTCCATCTCTCGAACAGCTTCCATCTTATGTTCGGACCTTACACAACAAACAACATCAATCAATATAGAAACACGTGATAATAAACAAACCATCAACTGAAAAATATTGACAAAAGGAAAAAAATTATAAGGAGGTAAACCTTGGTTTGTTATTCTTCTCCGAATCTATCTTATGACACAACCTTAAAAACGCGGCATATCGAAAGCACTAAGAATATTCCAACCGCAACATCAGTAAGCCTAGTATTAAAAAGTTTCTATAACATCTCAGTTAAGCATAATAAACATTGTTACTGTTAGTACACAAACTTTACCTTAGGTGTGGCAACGCAAGGTAATAGTGCAAACACCAAGGCGACACTGAAAGACCCCAATAGCAAGCTATTGTGATGGACCTTTCCCATCATCATCATCATGAACCTGAAAAATCAATGTGAAAGAAAAGTCGGCTGATCATTGTTTATTATGCTTAACTGAGATGTTATAGAATTGAAAGTGATCAAAATCTTTGTTCAAGCTACATTAATTAATAAAGCATATTATCGAAACTTTTGGCCTCTTATACATATATACAGATTTTATCTCAAGAAAGACACCTGCAACTGAAAAAGAGTGAGCCGAAGAAAATTTCTGTAGCATACAGGATAAATCAGAAAGCTTAAAATCATGAATAGTAATTGGCATATATATCTGATAACTTTTCAAATGCTTATTACCCTTAAATTTTACAATAAATCAGAAAGCGTAAAAATATATCTGAACACTTTCTGGTCAAATGAATAAGATTATAGCTACTTTATAGAGATATATAGTTCTATAAAGCAATTAAATTTTACAATAAATAAGTTAAATATGCACGATAAATGATGCTGTGGAATGAGGAACATAAAGACACAATGCATGGTATAGCAATTTACAACGTTGAGAACAAAAATTTGATGACAATTAGCATCTATCATCTTCTAAAAGTGAAAGTCTATCGGTTGCATCTGTTTAGGTCTCTATATTTGTTTTTAAGGCTAATAAACCATTTAAAAAGTTATCAGATATATATATTAATCTTATCTCGTGTTGCACACAATACCAATTAGCATTCAATGCTTATGGCTTCCTGAATCTTGGGAGTACTGAAATTCAAAATGTTGTGTGATTTCTTTGAGTCACCTTACACAATTTAAGCCACCTGTCTTAAGGTATTTTCCCAAGGTGTTCAATTATATAGCCAGCAACCAATTGATTTAGAAGTTTTATGCCGTAAAAAGAGGATTATTCAACCGTTCCAACAAATTTAATTTTTATTTTCATGTTATTCATTTTCTTTACAGTGACCCACAAAGATACAACATAACCCAAATTGATCCATCAGTAAATAAATGGGTCAAAATTAGTGAAAAAAAGTGTTAACTACCTTACAGAGACAATTATCACTTATTCATACTATTACAGATTTCTCTTAAGCCGGAGCCCCAACACCCGTAAACATGTCTTGCTTTATAAAAATAAGTTTGTGTGAACTGGCCTGAATACCTCTTTAATGTTGGCAAAAGTAACCTCAAGACAACTTTCAAAGTTACTTAAAACATATCAAAGTTTAAGGATTTTTATAATTTTAGAGCAAAATACAGAGCATTTTAGTCATCAAAAAACAAATAAATTGATACTAAAAGGATCTTCCTAGGTAATGTTTCTACGGTTTTCTGGACCGCAAATTAATCATTTCACATTGACACCTCAAGGCTTACACATGTATTGGCAAATAATTAAGTACGTATTAAAGTACTTATACCTGTGCTTGGGTAGTCTCGTTATGCAAGGGGAAAAAACGTTGGAAAAGTGCATCAGCTATAAATGTAGCAACAATTCCAGCCTTCATATCTTCAATTGAATTAAATAAAAACTCTTTTTACTTCATGATCAAGCGTAAAGATCCTGCAAATCAAAAAATCAAACTCATCAATTATACTAAAAAAATTCCGACTTTTTTTCTTCATTTTGCACCACGACATCTGAAATAAATCATTATCAATATAGCATGGAGTATACTCATGGTTGGAGGGTCATGTTCTACAAAAGGGGTGGATGTCGTAGAGCAAGGGTTATCCCTTATTCCATGTCAATCTGATATGTTACCCTATCAGGTATAAACTATACGGGGAAAAAATTGACAACTATGACCACTAGTACCTGCTACGGAAGTTCGAACTGACAGAATGGTTCTTGGAACTCTCTTTGGCTTCTTCTTAAGTACGCGCTGAGTCAACTACTTCATTGCTGAAATGAGTAAAACAGTGCTTATCAATGACTATTATTTGAAAAGAATAAATCACCTAAAACTAATTTTCCAATAGACTTTTACATTGAATTACGCGATTATTGTATATAAACGATACAGTTCAAGTACAAATAATCACTAAAACTCTTAAGGCATTTCAGTTTTAACACATACATTACCACCTGTCAATATAATCTCCTGCTTTTGCCAAGGTATTTATTATCTGTCGTAACATTTGGTTCTAGTCATAGTTCACGTGCAAATATGCAAATAATAGAAGCACAAAACAAAAAAAAAAAAAAAAAAAAAAAAAAAAAAAAAAAAAAAAAAAAAAACTTAAACTGCCAAATAACTAAACTTGTACGAACCTGTGCAGCCAAATTTTTAAGTATCACAATATCAAACTCATCACCATCTTTGTCGTCTTCTCCCATTTCACTATTAGACCCATCATCAGCTGTCTGCATATCGGCATTCATATCATCGTCATCCTTTTCAAACCCTTCCTTCTCTGATCCTGTAAAAAAAAACTATAGTTTAAATGAAAATGCAACATACAGGTGACAATACTCCCAGGTTCAAATTACCTTGCCTTCACGGTCCATGGGGAAACCAAGAGCAAGCCAAATTTCTGGAAATTTTAAAAGTATCCACAAAGTCTACAAATAAACCTAAAACCTAACTAATCTAAACACAAAATCTATAACCCTAATTTTTCTCATTCGGCTTCTCATGAACCATTTCACAAAAACTCTTAAATTAATACGACACCAAAACCCTAAACACCCATAAATTCAATGGCAGACTCCCAAACCCAAACACCACTGATTTCACAAAACACCAACAATATATATAAATGAAAAAACGTTGCAAACTTAAAGCACAACACCATAAAATCCACAAAACGAAGTTAAAGTAACATAAAAACTTACGTGGAAAAATCAAAAAGATTGAAACTGATAAATCATCCAAGCAACTCCAGCAACAATAAAAATCTACAAAAAATACACACAAACTCTTAGAATCAACTTCATCATCATTCTTATAAACGAAACAAAAAAATAACTTACATAAAAATTAAGCGGAATTAAAAAAAATGATGAACCCTAGATGTGGGTGAACATATTTCACCTTGTATGTGTGCTCTTGAAGAATCCAGAAGATGCTTTATCTATCTAAACCCATGTGTGTGGCTTAAAAAAAACGAATCACTGTAGAGGGCACCAAACACAACCTTACAACCACAAAATATAATTTACTGTAGATGATACTGTAGCCTTACTCACATAAAACACTATATATGCCCCGAATCCGTTTCAAATTGGGTCGGCGTTTTGGTTTTTTGGGATCCAACGGATCTCCGGTAAACCGGAGTTCTTGTGAGACGCATGTGAGAGGAGGTGGGTTTTTTTTGGAGCCGGGTATACTACATAGGGTCGGTTTGGGCCTCCCATATTAGCAAACGGGCCCAAAAGGTTGGGGCAGTATATTTGTGTAATAGTACTGTTGCTAAAAGCCACGGTCTTTAATATATATATATATATATATATATATATATATATATATATATATATATATATATATATATATATATATAGTACTGTTGCTAAAAGTCACGGTCTTTAATATATATATATATATATATATATATATATATATATATATATATATATATATATATAATTAGGTACAGGGGTAATCTATTTTAAAAAGAAAAAGAAGGTGTGTGACAAAAATAAAGAATGTGTGTGACCAAAAATGAAATATCAAGTAAACCATAAGGACCAAAAATGTAATATTTTAAAAGATTATATTTTTGAAAAAAGACAAAATAGTGAAGTCGCCCAAGAAATATGGGTCCCAGTCGCCCAAGAAGTACACATTGTGAGTTGTACCATGAAGGTATATGGTGGGGCCATGTATAGGTACACATGTCACTATATTATAGTATCCGCCCAAGTTTTAGGGGCGACCCTATCCCCTTGGGGTATTTGGAGAAAACAAAAAAAAGTTGGGCATTTAGGGTGATTGGGTTTGTACTATTGGGGTATTTGTGGAATTTTCCCATATATATATTTGAAACCTTCTATTTAAAAAAAAAATTAATATCAAGTTTAACATACTTTTTATTATTAGTAATTACTAAAATGAAATTTGAAAATACACTAATTGCAAATTAAATTATGACATTAAATTAAATATTATTATAATAAAATATAATTAATATAACAAATTTAATATGTTTATAATTAAAATTAAGAGTAAATTGCATTTTTGGTCCCTAAGGTTTGGCCAAATTACAGGTTTGGTCCCGAACGTTTCGAAAGTGTAACGGTGGTCCTCATTTTGAAGTTTTTGCTGCATGTTTGGTCCCTGATCAACATCAAATGATTAAATTACCCTCGCCTTCTTCTTTTTCTATTTTCTTTTCAACTTTCTTACATAAATGGTCCCTGTGTTGTGCCACGTTTTACAAACTTAGTCCTGTTTTTTTTTGTTTTTTTTTTAATTTATTTTTCTAAAAAAGAAAAAAATTAATTTAAAAAAAAATTAATTTCGAAAAAAAATATTTTTCTAAAAAAAATTTCGGAAAAAAAAATCTAAAAAAATTAATTTCATAAAAAAATTATTTTTTCTAAAAAAGTTTTCGGAAAAAAAAAATTCCTAAAAAAATTAATTTCGAAAAAAAATATTTTTTCTAAAAAAGTTAATTTCGAAAAAAAAAATTCTAAAAAAATTAATTTCGAAAAAAAAATATTTTTCTAAAAAAAATTTCGAAAAAAAAATTAATTTTTCTAAAAAAAATAATTTCGAAAAAAAATATTTTTTCTAAAAAAAATTTCAGAAAAAAAATTAATTTTTCTGAAAAAATTAATTTCGAAAAAAAAAGAAAAAATCGAGACTAAATTTGTAAAACGTGACACAACATAGGGACCATTTATGTAAGAAAGCCGAAAAGAAAATAGAAAAAGAAGACGGCGAGGGTAATTTAGTCATTTGATGTTGATCAGGGACCAAACATGCAGCAAAAACTTTAAAATGAGGACCACCGTTGCACTTTTGAAACGTTAGGGACCAAACCTACAATTTGATCAAACCTTAAAGACCAAAAATGCAATTTACTCTAAAATTAATAACTTTTTACATCTGCAATTTTGCATATAATAATATGGAATTTTTTATTCTTCACAATCTCACAACACAAACACATAATATTTAAAAACTATCATCTATTATAGAAAATCACTAAACAATATTAGTCAAAAGAGCGTAAAATTTAAAATTGTTAAACAACATTCGCCTTTGAACTTTTACTTTACGCTGATACGATGTTGTTAAGTTATAATTCCTTGAAATACGAGCAAGTAAACTAGTTTTGCGATGCTAAAACAATGAGTCAATATAAAAGAAAGTATTTAAATTAGGTTAGAATTGAGATCTAATAAACTTTAAACTAATTAACACGTAGCAAATGACTAAATCATAACTTTAAAACTAATCATAATTGCCTTCAAAGTTGACATTGATTTCATCACGGCTACTATAAATACTAGACGAGTACCCGTGCATAGCAACAAAATTCCTAGCGGCAGATAATTAACGATTTGTGATATTGTGGTGAGTGTTTTGTGTAGAGTTCAAAATAGAACGTGAACCGATCAGAATGTAATTGCAAACGGTTGTGCTACACGATAACTAAAGTATAGAAAAAATTCTTAACATCTATCAAACAACATATAAAAACATTTAATGAAATTGAAAGTAAAACATTACATCATTTATGAAATAAAAACTGACAACACACGTTACTCTTCACGTAAAACTTCTTGATAAACGACATTCGAGGTGTAGATTCCTGCTTGACGGAACTCTTTGACTGGATTAACCAATACCTTTGTTGTTCTACGGGAAATCCCTCTAGACAATGCCACATAAAGCTGGCCATGGGAGAAAACAAAGTCAGTCAAATAGACACCCACATTTGGAATTGTTTGGCCTTGAGCTTTATTAATAATCATCGCAAAGCTAAGGCGAATAGGGAATTGTTTTCTCTTTAGTTTGAAAGGGAACATGTCTTCTTCAGATGGAGCAAGAGGAATTCTTGGCAGTTGGCAAGAGCACTCTAACTCCAGCGTGTTGCCCGACAGCAATCTCGGCGTTGATGACATTAGGGTCAAAACGTTTACATATCAACCTCGTGTCATTACATAATCCATTTTCCAGATCGAGATTCCTTAAAAGAATAATCGGGCATCCTATTTTCAAAATCAAGCAATGAGGGGGCAACCCGCAAGCAACGAGATTCTATAGCGACAGATAGTTTATTGATAAAAAAAAGTTTATAGGTTATACGAAAAATAATAAAAGTTTAAAGATTTGGGAATTAAACATAATGTTTTAAAACCCGGTTCGACCAGGGTGGTTCAACTGGTTGAACCGTTCCGGTCGGAAAACGGGTTTGAAGCGTCCCGGGTCAACCCGGTTTGTGTTTTAATTGGTTGTATTTAATTTGGTAGATATGTTTTTAATTGGTTGTACAATGTGAATAAATCATTGTACTTTTAAGTAATGGATAATGTTTTGAAACCCGGTTCGACACGGGTGGTTCAACCGGTTGAACCGTTCCGGTCGAAAAGTAGGTCGATTTAAACCGGGTCAACTTGCTAGGTTGGGTCGAAAATGGGTCAAATTAAACTGGGTCAACCCGTCGGGGTTGAAGCGTCCCGGGCCAACCCGATTTGTCTTTGAATTGGTTGTATTTAAACCGGGTCAACTTGCTAGGTTAGGTCGAAAACGGGTCAAATTAAGTTGGGTCAACCAGTCGGGTTTGAAGCGTCCCGGGTCAACCCGATTTGTGTTTGAATTGGTTGTATTTAATTTGGTAGATATGCTTTAATTTGGTTGTACAATGTGAATAAATAATTGTACTTTTAAGTATTGGGGTGTTTTAATAAGAGTATTAATTACATTCCACTTTCTCTCTCATTTAACTATTGTTGAAAACTCAACATTTCACATTGACCATTTTTACATTATATGTAGTATAGATGATTGGAAATGGCATGATACACATGGCATGTTTACAAAAAAAATAAAAAAAAATAAAAAGAAAAATAAAGAAAAAAAGAAAGTATATATAAACCAACACAAATTCTTATTATATGGTGCGACTAAATACAAAAAGCAATAAAAGATATGATGATATTCATTTGATAAGCAACACATTTGTTGCTAATCATGTCGATGAAACACCGTACACAGCACCACGCTTGGGCTAAGCTAACTCTCACGTCAATCACTTGTTACTTGTTGCGATTCCTGGCCAATCAAAACCAACTTATAAATATAAGCTCATATGGAGTTTTATTGTCAAAGCAATAGGCACAAATCACACAATGATAATTCCCCAAACTTATCTATATATATATATAATAAACAAAGGTTTTCTTGAAAATTTTGACACTTCATTAAAGCCATGCTGGCAATTAAATCCACGTCATTTAAGCCACGTGTACAATCCCATCTTCTCTAACCTACGCATTATATCCGCCATTTGCCTTTCAACCCTCATTTAATAACAAACTAAAATAAGGCAGAGTAACCATCTCAATTATTGTAGACTTTCAACCCTCATTTAGTCACCCAATTTGAATCTCAAATTCAAACTTTCCTAATCTCAATTTGTACAAGGTATGCTTATTCTATTAGTTGTTTCACGTCAATTAAATGGGTTGGATTTTATTTTTCATTTTTTATAATTGACAATCAATATGAAACGAATTAGTCAATTGAGTATTCTGGGTGTGCATTAGAAAAAATAATCACTCAATTTGAATATTATGTTTTTATTTTTATTTTATTATTTTTTTGGTTTTTTGTAGGTACTGATTTGTGGGTTTTTTTAAGACTGTATTGGGTTATGATTACTCAATTTTTTCCTGCATAAATGGGTTATGATTTAATTCTACGCCGATTTACAGTTGTTACATACTCTTATAGCTGTCAAATCTTCCTGGTATGCCTGTTAAGTATTTTGGGTTTGTATCTTCGTTGTCATTTTAAGATTGTCTTTACTGGTGCCAAATGTAATTCATAGTGGGAACAAGCTTAGGAACATTACTTTGTGGAGTGACTATGCCCTGCAATTGAACCACGCGTTAGGTGATCGACAAAACTTGGGCCATGTTGTCATCATCCACAGTTCATGAAACACAAGATCTATAAGCGTGAGTATATTTTGAGAAAATAATATTGTTTTCACTATTATCCATTTATGATAAACATGCCAAAATTTAAATAGCAATACTACATGTATTCCAAACAGGTAAACCTGCTGTCTCAAGCATGTCTGGTGCTACAAAGCTATTTATAAATGACGACATTCCTGATATACATAACTTTAAGAGTCTGTGAGTTATTAACACAACACTCCTTTCACCGTTTTTCTTTAAACGACTTTGTATACACCTTTTTAACTGATCTTATTTCTTTTGACAGCTTGATTGAAAACTGTGGTTTGGAGTGACATGATCACCAACTTACACATTTGACAACATTTTCAAGTTACTGTATTAAGCATGACTTTCTGAACAACTTGCAAAAAGTTACTCTTAATGACATCCGTGACATAGGAAAGGTATACGATGTATTTTCACAAATCTTTAATTGTCTGACTTTTTTTTACTTTATGATATAAATCATTGACGTGATGTGCTTCCAGGTTATGTCATGTGTTGTCGTAGCAACTGTTAAGAAGATTGAGCGTGAATCTGATTGGTGGTATCTTGCATGTGTGAAATGTAACCATTCTGCCAAACAACAGACTGTTTCTGAAAAAGATGAGTACGGCGGGGTTGTTAAAAAGAGGTTTGTATTCATGTGTACCAACAAGCAGTTTGGTCAAGATACTGACGTTGAGTATAAGTAAGTTTTCAGCAATATTTAAATTACACATACATATTAACAACCTTACTTATACGTTTAACATTTCATGGCAGGTACAAATTCCATTGTGAGTTATGGACTCAACTGGAACAGTTTCACTTACTTTGTTTGACAGACAAGCACACCCATATGGTTGAATTTCGTGTTTTGTTACTTATATATATATAGATATAGATATTTATTTCACAACTTCTGAATTGCTAGAAGGGAGACATGGACATTCTCCCCAAGAACTTTGACAAGCTCCTTGAAAATACTTATGCTTTCAAAGTTGATATCAAAGAATTCAACATTGAAAACAACAAGCATACATACGGTATCTCCCAATTTACTAATGATACTGATATAATAAAGGAGCTGATTAAGAAAGAATTTGATAATCAGGTAACGTTTTCTACATGACTTTATTCATGAAGCATCCACTATTTGATTTACCGGTAAACTTTTGTGTAAACAGGAAATACAATCCAACTCTCAAGCAAGTGATCTTGAATTGATGTCACAGCCTTCGAGCTCATTCATGTCCCCTCCTTCAGGAAGCAAACAAGCCAAGGTACATATATTTTACATGATCAATGCTAATTCTACCAAGAATGATTTATATATAGATTTCTACTAAGTTATTAAGTTTTTTTCTTTATTTACATGGTTTAATACCTTTATGTTACATAATTTTCCGAATACAAATATGATTATAGTTCCACTATCCTATAGACAAAGATAATGGGAAAATCCAAACACCAATTTTGAGTTACTGATCTTTCTAGATAACTGAATAAAGAAAGCTTATGAATACTATGGATTCTATGATTGTATGCCTGCTCGAATAATTAATATATAGATTTCTACTAACTTATTATGTTTTTTTTAATAACAGGACGTCTTATATGTTACTGGGATTAATATTGCATCACGTGAAGATGAAAAGAGTACAGCCACCAGCCCTGGAAAATCAAAGTTGCGACACGTGATTGATGTCGAGAAAGAGCCTGTCTTCTCTTCTACCAAAAAACAGTTGCTTACTCCAAAGAAGGAAAAGGAAGAGGAGTGATGATATGCAGCAGCTTCCAAATAAATAATCTTTATTTGTCTTTTTATTTCAAGTCTTTTGGACCTTTGTTGCTGTTTACCATTCGATTTTTCAGACTTTGTTCTGTTAAATTGCGTTTGATACGCAACCAGATACTCTGTTATTGAATAATTTTATTTGGAACGTTGCTTGAATGATTATTATGATGTTGATGTTGGTTGTTTTCTTTACTTTCTGCACAGTATACTTATGACGCAATACAGGTCCTCTTTATTTTTGAAAATAAAGACTGACATCTTTAACAACTTTTTTGGAACTATTCTAAGGTACGTGTTTTAACATTAATATGTGCTCGTGAATTGAACATCTAACTTATGTTATTCCTTTACATGTATTTACAGGTCAGTCGAATGGCCATGGTCCTGGCTTCTCCATACAAGTTTCTCCAAGACATCAGATATGCGTACATTGGTTTTCCAGAGCTCATGTAACTTGAAAAGAGCAGGCATACAATCATAGTATTCATAAGCTTTATTTAGTTAGTTATCTAGAAAGATTAATAAATAATTTTATTAATTCAAAATTGGTGTTTGGATTTTCACGTTATCTTTGTCTATAGGATAGAGGAACTATAATCATACTTTGTATACATAAAATTTTGTAACATGAAGGTATTAAACCATGTGAATAAATAAAAATCTTGCAAATCACCAATCTTGATTATTTGATCTTTTAGTCAGATGTGACTTCATCTCCTTAAGTTATTTTGTTGTTATTGTTGAGCATATTATACTCAGATCACCAAGTGATGCTTGCCACGCAAACACCCCTTCTTCTATGACCAAAGAAACCAGCTGGAGCATATTCATGTCATTCTTTCGATATGTGCGTGCCTGACCCTACATAGTCACATTACTAATGGTATTCAACCAGCTTTGTTAATATAATTTATGTTGACTGTTTTATAAAGTAACTACAATTTTGCATCTTTCCAAATAAGTTTACTCTTTTGTCAGTTATTGCAAAAGATATTTCCTAATATATTTCCCTAAATCACGTTTTGTAATTTATTTGTATTCTAAGAAAGTAGTAAATGGAATTCATTTTGCCGTATGTAATACTTTCCTATTATGAGTTCTTTATTAATGACATACCATTATATAATTTTTCACCAAACGTAATCTCCCCTAGAGTTTGAATATCATATGTTAATGACATTGTGAACAGGATCTGCCTCAATAGAACAACATGGTGTAACTGCTACACCATGTGCCAAAGGCTCATGTTCATCAGAAAACATACCTGCATGTCATTGGTTCGTAGACCTAGAGGGAGACCGATGAAAGAGATACCAAACGGTATGATACTTGGCTATTATTTTCGAAGTGTTCACTAAATATGATGTAAAATGTGTTGTTTATAGAAAACAAATGTCAAATATACAATCGAAAAGATAATTCTAGGATGGCTGTCATAATGATGAGTACACCCATGGTTGTGAATTTATTTGATTGTCACTTAAAACATGTTTCTTTTATGATATGCAGTGTCACGACATTCGCCTATGATCGTTACAAATCCTAATCAAGCAAATTCAAATATTCTTGAGAGCCATCTTATATGTACTTAACATTATCCAGTTTTGAAGATTCTTGGTTTATTGTTCTTTGTTATTTTTAACAAATTCAATGTTCTTTTTACTTTTCATTTTTATTATGGCAATGAACAATATTGTTTAAGAGTTAATATTAGTTGGTTTTTTGGGTTTTTTACATTTTAAGGTTATATTGTCTAACTTTTATAAGCTGTCCGTGATTTATCACGGGTTTATAGGCTAGTATACTTATATATTAACTTTGAATCTTAGCTTTGGTTCTCGTCCAACACTTATATAAAGATAAAATCATAAAAGGATTGTATTTAGTACGTGAATCTCTTATGAAATAAAAGATTTCTAAAAAGTGAAAAAGTTATGTTAAGCAGTTGAGAATTGGGTTTTTTTCAAAAGTTTTCTTAAAAAGGGATTAATTTTTCCCCCTTTTTTCAGAACTCAAGAACACAAAAGTTAATACTTTTTTTTTTTTTTTTTTTTTTTTTTATCTTTTCCTTCAACTCAAAAACAAATAGTAGTTACTTTCTTTCTTTTTTTTTTATCTAAAACTTAAAAGCGCAGTGTAAGAGGATAAACTAGACATATCACTAAATAGTAGTTAATTCAAAAATAAAAGAAACATGGCCTTATTCTTTTTAGATAAACACTTCAACCAATTACAATCCTTCAATTTCAAAATACGATTAAATTTTATTTGTCTCATTGCACACAATCTTGTTCTAAACTTATCAAAACCAAAAACACTTGTCGACAAAAGTCTATAGTTGTTAAGATCCTGATCCCGATGTTAGGATCTTATGATTTTACGATATTACAAAGTAAAAACTATTCAGATCATACGTAGGATCCCGATCTTGACAATAGGATCTTAAGATCTAATCTGATCCGATCTTATTTTTTTCGATCCGCAAATTAAAGGGTGAATTTCATTAAATAATAACTAAGTTTCAATATTATTCTACTAAAGTCATTCAAAGTTTGTTTTGACTACAAAAACAACTCAAGTTTAATTATTGTCTCTCTAAAGTCACTCAAACTTTATTTCACTACATAAATCATTCAAGATTAAATATTGTTCTAAGATTGTGAAAATTTTGAACATTTATCTAATAAAAGGATTAGAAACTTTTAAAATTCGTTATTATTTTGTAGTATATAAAATTAGGGGGTGTTTGATTTCGACTTAATTGACTTAATAAGAATAAAACTGAATTAATTAAGTCATATGAAAACTGTTTGTTCTTGATTTAATAAAGAAATATGACTGAAAATATTAAGTAATAAAACTGAGGTTGTCTGCATTAAGCCATCTCTTAACTAAACATGACTTAATAAAAGAATTTAACAAACAAGCCCTTGGAGAAGTTAAATTCAAGAGGTTGGTTATTAACCTTACTATTGTTGCCGGTGAGTCCTATTTTTATGGGGACACCTGGCGCCTTCTAGGCCGTTAGATCTTGCAACTTTTAATCTCAGTCGTCTTAATTCAACTTTTGATATTAGCCATAGATTTAGTCTCACATGATCTCATCCGTTGGATGTGTAGAAACTGAAAAAAACCGTTTGACTTCTTTGATACACTTTCCCTCAACTGCCAGTGATAACTTCTCTCCTCTGTAACTTCTTTCTTTATCATCATTCTCTCACACACAATCCGTTCTTAAATATACCACAAACACAAAAAAAAACACGCACTTCTCTCTCACAAAATTTATCTTCCTCCTCTGTAAGTTTCTCTTTTAACACACACCAAAAAACACACACTTTTCTCTCACCTAAGTTTTATATAAAACCATTCTCCTGCTCACCATTCTAAGTCTTTTATGATGTTTAACAAATAGTTTCTTTGGGAAAAACACACACACAATATGATAAAAAAAATCCACACACGATTATATATAAAATCCTCATTCCAGGAATCCAGGCTATGGTGGAATTCATTCCTGATTGATGATATGGTTTGGTTCATGGATTCCAGTTCTATCTACAAAATAAAATTCAAGTTCAACTTACAATTTGGTCTGCATAAAGAAAGGTAAGTACTTTTTGATTATTTGATTGAATTTTTATTGATTTAGCTTTTTCATTTATTATGTGTTTTTTACAGGTTTTTAAGATACCCAGTGTGTGGAGGACAATTTTGGTATAACCAATCTACTTTTTTATATGGTGGTGTTTTGATGAACAGGTTTCTGAAGGAACGCACGCTGAACGGGTTTCTGAAGGAACACACGCTGAACGGGTTTCTGAAGGAACGCATGCTGAACGGTTTATATGGTGGTGTTTTGATGAACAGGTTTCTAAAGGAACGCACGCTGAACGGGTTTCTGAAGGAACACATGTTGAATGGGTTTCTGAAGGAACACACGCTGAACGGGTTTCAGAAGGAACGCACGCTGAACGGGTTTCTGAAGGAACACACGCTGAACGCGATCAAGCTGAACAAGATCAATCTTAACGCCAACATAATTGATGAGTGCTCAAACACTCATCATTTTTGGTCAAATCTGAACTGCAAAACATACAAAAACACTCAAATATGCATCAAAATACTAAAAATATTCCAAAATTGAGTTTTATATGTTTTAGATGCAAAATGAGTAAAAACAAATGAAAAACATACAAAGTTTGCAAAATTGACAGTTTCAGTCCCCCAACTTTAAAAAATTGGCAAAAATAGTCCCTGAGCACTTATTTTAAAAGAAAAGTCACCAAAGGTCCTTTTGAAATCATAAGTTTTCATATTTAGTCCTTTGGTGAAAATTTTCAAAAGTTTTGAGAATTTACAGTTTGGTCCCTGGAGTTTCAGAAATTGACAGAATTGGTCCTTGGTGGAATAATTTTTGGATAAAAAGTCAACTTTGGTCCTTGGAAATTTAAAAAGTGACACAAATGGTCCCTTGGTGTAAAGTTTGAATGATTTGCATAATTAGTCCCTCAAATTTCAACAATTGACAAATTTGGTCCCTAAAGGACCAAAAGTGAAAAATTGCAACTTTATCCTTGGGTATTTGGTACTTGGCAGGAAAGGATCTTGAAACAAGTTTAAAAAGTGTACATTTTCAGTCCCTTAAGTTTCAGATTAATTACATTTTTGTCCTTGTGATTTGATACTACTAAACCAAGTGGACTCTTTTTTATTTCCAACCAAATCCAATCCACCAAACACCCTTACCCAGCCCATTACTAATCCCAGGCCCAAGCAAAAAAATAAACCACCCCGTTTTTTATTATCTCCCAGTCAAACACTCCTTTGACCACCTCCTTCACTCCCACTTGACTGCAAATAACTCTGCCACACTCCATAAGCCCTCACCTCCAGCTCAGCTTCCACATCCCATGTTCCCCCTTCCAAATACTAACCTCCAAACTCCATTTATTACCCACAAATCCCTCCAAGTAACCCTGAGCAGTTGGTATGATTTTTCCCCGCCAAAATAACTTAAACGGCCTAGTTTAATTCTACTAATCCAATGGTCCCAAAAAGAAGTGGGAAAGCTCAAGTGGGTCTCAGAAAACCTAAAGAGTCAATATAAAAGAAGAGAGAGGAGAAGCAGGGGGTTCCAAGTAGTTAACTATAGTAGGTATAGTTTAGTTTTAGTAACTCGTTTTCATGAAATTCTCAATTTTAGTTGATTAAACTAGTTTTTAACATGTAATCTCAGTTTAATATTGCAATTGTAATGTTTTCAAGTTATCAATTCCAAGTTTTCTTATTGAATTAAGTGTTTGCAATTTTCAAGTGAAATTCTCATTTTGGATAAAAATTATTGAAAAGTGTTGTTAGTTTATAAATTGAACTAAGTTTAGCTTATTACTAAGTTTGTAGAAGTTCAGTAACAATAAAACCAAATGTTATTCAGTTTCCATTCATAAAAGCAAAAAAATAACAAAAATCATAGAAATTGCTCATAATTACAGAAATCACTGTGGAGATTGATTGAAGCAGAATTCAGGGCAATGAGTTGATTACTATGGTATTAGTTTCCTCAAGGGAGGTGTTAGGCTAGTTTATGATCCTTGGTATCTTGATTTGTGCACTGGATCAAATGTAAGTCTTTATATAGATTTTTGCAAATTCATGTACTAGTGCTACTAATCCTGTTATATATGTTGATTTTTGTTTATTTAGTTAATATAAGTTGGTTTGTTTGCTGAATATTACTTACTTGTTCATCAGAATCCTTGGTTGCTTGATTTCTCATTTTCACTGCCAAATTTATTGTTACTAGGATTCATGTGTTATTGTGGTTAATATGGATGTTTATGTGTTTCTCTCATCTTATTATATCATGTTATGTCCTTAAGAATCAGTCTCATGGTCTAAACATGTGTTATTGTGTTTCTCTCATCTTATTATATCATGCTTATAGGGTTTTCACCCTTAGTTCAAATCAATCACAAACCTTTTCTTGTCCAAATTCACTTCACACCTCGTCGGGACATAACGACCCTGGTGATACCCTTTATTACCCGGAAGCATTGGTTTAGGCTGTTTGACTTATTGACCATTACTTGGTTGATATTTTCTGACTGTTTAGCACCAATCAAAATTTGGCGCCGTTGCCGGGGAGGTTGTGCGCGTTATTCTAAACGGTTTGCTGATTGGTGATATTTGGATATTCGCTCTTTGTATATTATCCATCCTTGTTCATATTTTTTCATAAAAACCCCAAAAAAAAAAAAAAAAAAAAAAAAAAAAAAAATCATCTTTACCCTCTATCCGTTTGATTCTACCTTCTTATACCCCTCTCATGTATAATTCTTATGGCGTCTCTCGGCTACACGTGTTTTCACTGTAAAAGCCCGATTGAGAACGGCTTTCGTTGTCTCCGGTGTATTTGTGAGAAATGTGGAAACAATTGTAGTAACAGATTTTGCAATGTGTGCAATTTGTTCATAAATCCAAATTCTCTCAATGATTCACCAAATTCTTCCAACTACCCTTCACAGCCCGAGATACATGCTATCAATGACAAACCGTCAAGAATTGATCTTAACCTTTCACGGTTTTCGGTTAAAAGTTTGTCAAGCAAACGTACAGAGCTTAGGGTAATGACTGAAAAGAACGACTTGCCTACTCTTCACGTTTATCAAGAAGAAAAACCAGAGACCATAACGGAAGTGGTGGAAATTCCTAGCTCTCAGAGCACACCACTTGTCCCACCTCCGGATTTTGTTCCTTGTGTCGGTTGTGGTGAGCCGCTTTTCGGTTTTCCATGTTGTTAGTGTACATGTGAACAATGTGGTAATGATATTCAAAACTGAAGTTGTTTGTTTTGTGGTACGAGCAATTCATTTGCTTATGATCCTAATCAAAACTCATTCAACGACTTTTCAAATTTTTCAGACTACCCATCACATTCATACGAGCAAGAATCATATTATCCAAATCTAAATGATGCTTCGTATCAAAATACACCAAGGCAGACTCAACAGTTTTACTGTTGTGAGTACTGTGGTAGCCCGCACTACAGTTCTGATTGTCAATCGGGGAACACGCTTGTCTATGGGCAGTTTCCTGATAACAATTATGACTCTAGCACATACAACTCACAGCCAAATCAGTTTTACTATTGTGAGTACTGTGGAGGTCCTCACTTTAGCTCGGATTGTCAAACAGGGAATCCAGTTCCTTGTGACAATTACGACTATTCGTTTCAAGACCCACCTCCACAGTACCAAATTACCCAAGCAACTCCTCAATACCCGCAAGACCTTTGTCATGAGGTTCTTGAAACATTGAAAGAATTTAAGGAGGAGTTGTCTACTACATCATTTCAAAGCTCTCGTGAGAAATCTATGGCAGAATTACTTGCCGAAGAACGAGCAGCTAGAAACGAGATGAGCATGGAAGAATTGCTAATCTTAGAGCAGGCAGCTAAAACACGTGCCATATTTCGCAATGCTGCTCTTTACGATGATGATAGTGATGATGAAGTTACCCTTGATATTTCTCAATTTTGTAAGGGTTCATCATATTCATCAGTTGTGATTCCTTCCATGGAGAATCAGGGAGAAAATAATGTGACGAAGTCACTAACCGTTGATCAAATGGAATTTGAAAAATCCATAACTGATAGTCCTTCTAAACTCCCTCAGTCTGCTGTTATCACACCCAAAGTTCCCACTCACTCTCTAAACATGGGGGACGAGCATCTTGACACTGTTCCTGAAAAGGAATCGGACGGATTTATAAAGTCTAGTGTTGAGAACCTTGTCCCAATCCCAAGAGAGTCACAGGGAACTTTTGATCATATGTGTGAATTATGATATCCCTCCTCCTCTTGTCTTTTCACAAGATCATTTTGAGATTTTCTCTGATTCTAACGATGAATGTACATCTTATGGAGAAATTGAATTTGTTGATGCATCACTTCCCCACTCTGATGCTGACTCTCTTCTTGAGGAGTTCTCTGATGAACTCGCTCATATGGATCCTGTCCCACCAGGGGATGAAGTCTTTGACTTTGAAGCAGATTTAAGAGAGTTAGAATTTTTGCTTACTCATGATCCTTCGATTGATTCCTCTTGTCATGAGGAGTTCTATAATGAACTCACTCAAATCAATCCACTTCCTTCGGGAAGTGATGATGATCTCTTTGATTTTAAAGCTGATCTGGAAGAAGTCGAAGCTTTTCTTGCCCAAGATGATTCAATTTCATATGAAATTGATGACAACTATCTTGATTCTGAAAGGGATATTCTTTTCCTTGAAAGCTTATTGCATGATGATCCATCAATAAATTCCTATCCTAACACCGAGCTTAATGATTCACATATCAATGATGATTCTTTATCTTTTGGAGACATTGATTATGTGGAAGATTTTTCTTCTAAGCTCGTCAAGAATGATCTTAAGAATAAAATTCTTATCTTGATTGCTATTAAGATCTCTCTTCCTTCCTTCACCTACCCGGTGATTTCTCCTGTTTTTCACTCCTTCGGGAATGAAGACACCATCTTTGACCCCGGCATTTTCATTTATTATTTTTGAGCCAGGGTCTATATATCTCATCGGTGTGGAACTTTCACGTGCTTCAAATGTTTATCCAAACATTTTGAATGAAAGTCCGATGGAGATTGTTTATTCCACATCATGCTTCCCCAAGGACCAATGAATTCGGGGTCGAGTCAAGCTAGTGACTCGGTAAACAAAAACAGTAGCATGCTTATAGGGTTTTCACCCTAAGTGTGGGGGAGTTACCCCTGCTGTGGTTAAAAATAAAGTGAAAAAAATAGTGTTTCTACATTTAGCTTGTAATGTTGCCCTTTTACATTCAAAGAGTCAGCATAATAGCCGGGACTTTGAATATTGAGGACAATATTCATTCTAAGTGTGTGTGTGTGGGGGGGGGGGTATTATAGCGAATTTTATCACATTTTACTATCTAGTACCCCCGTTTTTGGCAAAAATTTTAAATTTTTTTCACTTGAGTTTCAAAATTTTTGTGGTTATTAGTCCGCCATGTCTAAACGACAAAAGGATTGGCTAATCCAGGAGCAAACGGCTCTTGGTAAAGATATATCAAATCCGTTGATGGCTTGCAATTTGCCCAAAATTGTATGGTATCTCAACTCGCCATATCCTAAAAAGTGAAAGAGTTGGCTAGCCCGCAAGATTATGGCTTGTGGTAAAGGCAGTGGAAAAACCATAATTGGTAATCAGCTCACCAAGATGTTGACTATTCCATCAAGAGTTGGCTAGTCCAGAAGCAAACGGCTTTTGGTAAAGACAAATCAAATCCGTTGAAAGCTGGTGGTTTGCTCAAAATCAAATAATTATCAAGTGGACCATAGTTCTTACTTGAACTGATACATTTGGCTACTCCAGAAGTAATGACTTTTGGTAAAGAGATAAAAATCCATTAAGTTTTTAAAACAGTTTATTGCTAGGGACTAACAGTAGTTTAGTGTGGGGGATTGACGAATGCTCAAACACTCATCATTTTTGGTCAAATCTGAACTACAAAACATACAAAAACACTCAAATATGCATCAAAATACTAAAAATATTCCAAAATTGAGTTTTATATGTTTTAGATGCAAAATGAGTAAAAACAAATGAAAAACGTACAAAGTTTGCAAAATTGGCAGTTTCAGTCCCCCAACTTTCAAAATTTGGCAAAAATAGTCCCTGAGCACTTATTTTAAAAGAAAAGTCACTAAAGGTCTTTTTGAAATCATAAGTTGTCATATTTAGTCCTTTGGTGAAAAATTTCAAAAGTTTTGAGAATTTACAGTTTGGTCCCTGGAGTTTCAAAAATTGACAGAATTGGTCCTTGGTGGAATAATTTTTGGATAAAAAATCAACTTTGGTCCCGCCAAAATAACTTAAACGGCCTAGATTAATTCTACTAATCCAATGGTCCCAAAAAGAAGTGGGAAAGCTCAAGTGGGTCTCAGAAAACCTAAAGAGTCAATATAAAAGAAGAGAGAGGAGAAGCAGGGGGTTCCAAGTAGTTAACTAGAGTAGGTATAGTTTAGTTTTAGTAACTCGTTTTCATGAAATTCTCAATTTTAGTTGATTAAACTAGTTTTTAACATGTAATCTCAGTTTAATATTGCATTTGTAATGTTTTTAAGTTATCAATTCCAAGTTTTCTTATTGAATTAAGTGTTTGCAATTTTCAAGTGAAATTCTCATTTTGGATAAAAATTATTGAAAAGTGTTGTTAGTTTATAAATTGAACTAAGTTTAGCTTATTACTAAGTTTGTAGAAGTTCAGTAACAATAAAACCAAATGTTATTCAGTTTCCATTCATAAAAGCAAAAAAATAACAAAAATCATAGAAATTGCTCATAATTACAGAAATCACTGTGGAGATTGATTGAAGCAGAATTCAGGGCAATGAGTTGATTACTATGGTATTAGTTGCCTCAAGGGAGGTGTTAGGCTAGTTTATGATCCTTGGTATCTTTATTTGTGCACTGGATCAAATGTAAGTCTTTATATAGATTTTTGCAAATTCATGTACTAGTGCTACTAATCCTGTTATATATGTTGATTTTTGTTTATTTAGTTAATATAAGTTGGTTTGTTTGCTGAATATTACTTACTTGTTCATCAAAATCCTTGGTTGCTTGATTTCTCATTTTCACTGCCAAATTTAGTGTTACTAGGATTCATGTGTTATTGTGGTTAATATGGATGTTTATGTGTTTCTCTCATCTTATTATATCATGTTATGTCCTTAAGAATCAGTCTCATGGTCTAAAAAGGGCTTTTGCTTTGAAAACTTCAATTTCATCTACATTAAGGGGTGTTTGGCTCAGTGGAATTCACCACTGAGTCCTGTTTTTCAGTTGGTGGTTTTGTTGTAAACTTATCTCATTAGGATATATTAACTCAGGCAAACCATAAAAATCAGTCACCTTTTTAATAAAAGTCAATTTCTTGGTTAATGTCATCTCATGAGTTCACTGTTGGTATCTTTGGTCCCATAATCATGTCATTAGTTGTATAATCAAGTAACTTAGATTAATTTAATCTCAATTCCACTTATAATATCATTTTTAGTTATTAGGAAGCAATCCAAGTTCACAAAAGTCAAGATTTCAAGTTCAAATAAAAAGTCAAAATTCCACCTAGGCAGAAAATCTCAAAAGTTCAAGGAATTATTGTGAATTTTGTAGTAGGTTTTAGGCTTTGAAATTCCTTGTGTGAATAATTTCCCAGCTAACTTTGCAATCTACCCTTTTTTATATTTTTTGTGATTTTAGCTGTGGGTCCCACAATCCTCCAAACACACCTGCAGGGGGAGTGTTCTCCCCTGCATCAGCAGGTCACCACCACACCACCACCTTTTGTGGTTCCTCCTGGCCACCATAGTGGGTCCCACTCAGTAGTTTTTGGTTCTTTCAACCCCCCCTCCTAGCCACCTTCAAGGTTTGAGCAATCCTTTGAGCTTAATCTCACTAGGACCCACCTGAAATCATCACTTAACCTTGTCCCATTTTTCTGTGTTCAAATAAGAAAGTGAAGTGCTTATTGTGGCTTATTTGCTTATTCTGTGGACCCCATTTGCTTTTTCCAGCTTAAATATGTGCAACAAAGTTGTTTGAACCAGATTTAACCATTGTGGACCCCACATAAGCTCATTTGAGCTTATTTTCTTGTTTGGTCAACTAAAGTCAAACTGTGGTGCAAATAAGCATCCACAGTGCTTATTTTTAAGTTCTAAAAAAGTTGTTTTTGTAAAAGTTTCATGTTTTTAGTTGTAAAATAGTTTTCTAAAAGAAAAATCCAGAAAATCTAACTTTAAAATAAGTGATAGTTTCTATTTAATGTAATTTAAATTTTTAATTTTCCTTTTTAGATTTTCATTAAGCACTTGGCATTTTTATATTTTTCTTAAATTCCTTTTATGTTAAAGTAATTTTAGTAATTTTCTCAGAATTTTATATTATCATTTGGTATTTATTAGATTTAATATTAGTTTAATTTATTATTAATTAATAATTAAGAATTAAATAGCATAATTAGTTTTTATAAAGTAACACCAAGTTTTTATATTTCTTCTAGTTTTTATATAATATAATATAATTTTAGGATTTTTTCTAGAATTTTTACTGTTCATCTTCTAATTTTTATATTTTAATTAGTTTAATTAGGTAATTAATATTAAAATTAGCAATTAATTAATATAAAATCCACAAAAAGGCAAAAAGATATATTTTTTATTTTAAAATTAGTTTTTAGTTATTTTATAATTTTAGAAATTTAATTTTCATTTTTCTAGTATTAATATAATATTATATTATATTTAAGTTATTTAAATATTAATAATTAGTATTAAATAGTATTTAATTAATATTAAATAATTAATTAGTGTAAAAATTTATTTTATTTTTCTAAAAATTTTCTTTCATCCTTAGGTTTGTAAAAAAATCATTTTCACCCCCTGTGGGTTTTCAGATTTCAGTTTTTACTTTTTATTTTGTACGTTCGCGTAAATTTAATCTGAACGCACACGTTTTTATGTATTAAACGTTTCTGGTTTTTCTAATTTCACGTATATGTTATTATAGCTTAATTAAGCTATTTCCTTGTAGATTCCTTAGTTCAAATCAATCACAAACCCTTTCTTGTCCAAATTCACCCGATCACAAACCCGTTTGATAACAATTCACACCTCGTCGGGACATAACGACCCTGGTGATACCCTTTATTACCCGGAAGCATTGGTTTAGGCTGTTTGACTTATTGACCATTACTTGTTTGATATTTTCTGACTGTTTAGCACCAATCAATAATACGCTGAACGCGATGGGTATTTTCCTTATTTGATCAGGTTTGAGTTTGATTGTTATTAACTGTTTCATCAATTTACTCAAATGGGTATTTTCTTAAACCAGAAAAGAACCAGTTTTTAACATATATTTATTAAGTTTCAAATTTGTACAAAAATGCTATTATGGCTTCATTTTTTCATAAAGAAATCATCAAGTTTTGATTTTTATGAACTATTTTATCAGTTCATTCAAATGGGTATATTTTTTGTAAAAAAAATTAGCAGCTTTTGATTTTTGTTAGAAAATTTAGTCATTTTATTCAATTATAATTGTTTGACTAATGTTTATTATGTTTTGGAATATGCAGAAAGATCGAGGCGTGTCTCCATTATCCACAGAGATTGTTTCAGTTAAGTGGGTTGGTTGGTTCTGTGTGTTTTTGGGAATCGAGGAATTTGGTGAACGATTACTTCATCTTGATAATGAAATCAGGTTTCTTTCAATTGATATACTCATATTTATGTTTGTGTAGGTTCAGCAGGGTTGGTTCAGAGGCATGGTTCAGTATGGATCAGTGGCATGGTTCAGTGGCATGGTGTTCAACGAATTTCCAGCCATTGTAGTTTCCTGCATTTAAGACAGAAGGTAAGATTAGCAAATGATATTGCTTACATGTTTCATCCAATTATTGTGTATTCTAATTTTATTTGCATATTAGTTTACCTTTTCTAATTGTATCTTTTGTGATTGCTACACAACATTCAATCTTTGTTTGGATCATGTACTTTAAAAAAGATTAGTCACATCACTGCAAAATCGATGAGTTTGATTTACAGATCCACTCATGGGAAAAATATCGATCAACTCATGGCCAGAAAAAGGTGATTTCATAGTGGTTTTGGTTATGTGGGGGTAAGGTGGGTGAGGATATTAAGGGGTCTATTCCTGTTAGAGCTTAACATTTGTAGAAGACACGAATTAGAAGATTTTTCAAACGTTAAGCGCTTCAAACACGTCCCTCTAGAAGGCTATCTTTGCTAAATACTTAAGGTCTTTTATGTTAAGTTTAATAAAGTCTTGATTTTTTTGGCACAATTTGATTATAATTGGTTTAAAATGTTGGCGGTTTATCGTTTGGTTTGTCGTCAATGCAGTGTTTGTAAAACGAGTTTAGCAGAAGAATGGATGAATTTGGGATTGATTAATGTGTTTTAACAAGACAAATGGAGCTGAATTGGTTGATGTTATATTTTGTGCACGCATGATCCTATAATTGGTCAAAGGTCTCCGATGGTTCAGTAAGATTTTTAATTTCTTGATATGTTATTCCAGTGATCAGACTTTTTTATTAATGGGTGCGTTGATTTTGTTATTCCTGTGATCTACTCTGATCAGGATTCTTTTGCTAATGTTTGCAATAATCAAATGATTTATTTCATTCAGGTAGCATTAGAGTCCTTGAGAAAAGCAACCATTTAGATGTGTACTTTTGTTATTGATGTTTTTTTATGTTTGTGAAATAGGGGTGGACATGTTTGGAAAGCGTGTTGGATTTTTCAAGTTTAGAGTCGATGTCATTGACAAAGAAACAAGAGAAAAGGTACCTAAAAAGCCGTTGCCATTGTAAGAATAAGCTTAAGTTGTGCTAAAAATAAGCAATCCCAAATAGGCTGTTAGTCTAGCAATACCAAACAGGCTGTTAGTCTATAAAAAAAACTAAATTTTATTGTCGAAACATCTTTATATACTAAAATGATAATTGGTTTCATTTGCTCCATTTAAAACCTATAATGGTATTTCAGAAGCATTTGTTTCCACTTTTCTTGATGTTGTTTGAGGTCTGAAATGGGTAAGTTTGGGGGCTTATATGGGTGGGTTAATTGGGGTTGAATTGGGTGGGTTTGTGTGCCGGTGCTGAAATGGGTGTGAGTTCTGGGGCTGAAATGGTTGAGTTTGCGGGCTGAATGGGTGGGTTTAGGTGCTGTACATGGGACTGAAATGACGTGATAGCCATATTTGGTGTGATTCTTATGAGTATATTGTTATTGCTATTGCATTTTGGTTTCAATGATTAAAATTGCTTATGCATCATTTTGTTCATAGACCCAAACGTCTGTGTTACCGCATTCTGTTTATGAGACTTATAACAAAGATTTTAGGCATATAAAATTTCCCAAACATCCCTATAAGAAGTTTTATAAAATGCTGCATTCTTTTAATGACATGAACATTGTTAAAAATTAACTTTAAATATTCGTGCAGCCATTGCCACAACAGTCACAATAGCATAAATTCTCAATAATGGAATTGTTGTGGAAAATAGTAAGCATTCTTAAGGATAGTTATTTCTAAGTTGTTGTGGAAAACTAGAAGGGGGGGTTGAACGGTTTTTCCTTCTTTTTCGTCTTATAAAATGTTTGTTTGAAAAATCTTCAATTAGAGTTTATTATGAAAACTATATATAATCAATATGATTAATTACATATGTGGACTTTTGAGTTTGTTTTCAAAACTTAGTTTTATAAATAAAGCTTTGGTTGATCGTTATGTTAATATGTTTTCCTTTTGAAATCTTAAAACGTTTTGTATCAAATCATCTATTAAGTTAAACTCAATATGAGGAGTGTCAATAATAATGTAGTCGATCATATTATATAATTATGCAAAACATCACAATATTAACTTGCAACTATAACACAATCAATCATCATGACAATATAAGCAACACCCAACACATGTATGCAAGCATAGATATAAAGCGATAAATGCAAGAGTAAATGTAAAGAGATAAGAGAAAGAAGATGCAAACCGGACACGATGATTTATAGTGGTTCGGCTACAAGGTCTCCTTCCTTGCCCTACTCCACTCCTCGAGTCACATACTCGAGAGTTTTCTTCACTACTCAACAAGCTCCCTTTTGGCGGAGAAAACCGTACACAACTTTTTCTTACACCATTTAACGACACTAAGCTAAATGTCGAGTTCTAATAGTAGCTAGAACCAATCTCACAACACAACTTTGATCACTACACAACTTCTACACAACTTCACGACTTCACGACTTCATCACAACTTCTTCTAAACTTCTTCACGGCTTTACAACTTCTTCACATCTTCACGACTTCACAACTTCTTCTAAACTTCTTCACGGCTTCACAACTTCTTCACGTCTTCACGACTTCACAACTTCTTCTAAACTCCACTACTTAATCACACACCTACATCTTCACAACTACATGTTTTCTCCACACTACTACTTCCTCACACTACTTCTTACTCACTCATTGAATCACTACTAAGTAAGATCATCTTGATCTACTTATTACATATACATAACTCACAACTTCACATAAGCACTAACTAGATCCTAATACATCTTTGGCTTTATGATAGGGAGGATTCTTCTCTTGCACTTTGAGTGATGATAGATTGGATCACTTGAAACAAAGATTAATAATATTATGATCAAAGGGTTTTAGAAGGATGTTTAGAGAGAATTGGATCTGAAAATTTTTGTGCAAAAGGTGTGAAAAATTCCAAGTTTGAGGTGGTATTTATAGGGAAAAATTTCTGACCAAATCTGACAGGGGAGCGTGGCCGGTCCCCTTAATTGTGTGTCGTCCCCCTTAAAATTAAGGGGGCCGCCCCTTATAATTAAGGGGGCCGCCCTACTGAAACGGCCAGATTTTATGTCTTTTAGTGGGGAAAGTTTATTTGGTGAAAAACTAACTGATTTTGGTTAAAAGTTTGAAATCATATATTTAGTATGATTAAAACATTTTTCTTTATTACCAAAAGTGTTTTCCAAAAACATATAATATGTTTATATAATTAAATAAACTTTGTATTAGTTAATTAAATACCCCTTTGATCATGAGATGTATTAAACACTTGTTTATCCATACCTTAAGTGATTGTTGAAGCATACTTGAGACGTTGAGATGTCGAGGCTTATTGACGTAAGAATGCATAGATGAATTGTGATCACAAGTAACTTAAGCACTTTACGTTATATGTTCTAACTTACATTTTTGTCATCATCAAAACATGAAGAGGATGTTTAGATTAAATATCGTAATATTCATGCCAACAATCTCCTCCTTTTTGATGATGACAAACTATGTAAACTACAACTTATAGTAAAATGTATAAGTTACTTGTTTACACTTCTTCTCCCCCTTTTGTCGAAGCAAAAAGGTGGACTCTAAGACGAGACTTCTACTATGGTTAAACTCTTGAGATAGAATGTAAAAGGCGAGCTTGCATCATCGTAAGTGAAGCCTTGATCCTATCAACCTCAATGCTCCCCCTTGGTGTATGCTCCCCTTTGGTGTATGCTCAAAACTTGTTTTGGCTACCAAAGAATCGAGCGGTGAAGTAATCCTTCAAAACAAAGTTAGTAGACAAGTGCACATATATATAATGATGATAATAGATATATGCATGAAACTAATAGGGGAACAATATATGGACATATTAGGTATATGCACTAAAAGTATGACACATGCAATTATTGTTTTAAAAACAGCAACCTAAATCCAAAAAAAAAAATTAGAACCTAATGCAAAGATTAGAACCTAGGAAAATGTAGGAGAATGAGGAGGGATGAGCGTGAATGTAAAGGGAAGGTGATGACAAAGGGTTGACAATTATGGTTTAGATTAATATTTTGTTCGACAAGGGTGGATGATAGGGAATCATGGGATTTTTAGGTGTTTTGTCGGTTGACGACCGAAGGTGGATATGTGAAATGAGGTGGTGATGAGTCGACAACACTTGAAGTTTGGATTTCTTCATTGTGTTCTTCACTTGCTAGAAAGTGGAAATGATGCATTTCGTAATGAAATTCACTTGGATGAGGTGGTGATAACTTTTGGTGGTGGAGACAATTGTGAGTTGATATATTCTTTGATGGATGGAGTGGTGTCGTCTTCATTAGTAAGGTCAATGAAGAGTTGTTTTGATGGTATGATGACAAGTTTTTGTTGGAGATGGTGGTTCTTGGTGGAGGTGACAAGTGGGTGTTGATATAGTCATTGATTGATGATGATGAGGATGGTATGGAGGAGGTAGAGGTTCCTTGAGTTGATGGTGTTTTTGATGGTGCATTGGGAGCACTAGGAGATGAACATAGAAGTGGTGGTGATGGAGTGTTGGTGTAAACTTGAGTCGTCCTAGTGAGTAGATACTCAATCCAATTGAGATGTTCATTGAGAACAAAGGTTTGTTTTTCAAGGTAGGTGCAACAAATGCAATTTATGACATGGTTTTCAAGATGGATCAAATTGTTTGATGGAGATGAGTTGGTGGAGGTAGGTTGTTGATCCAAATTACGTTGAATAAGATGCAACGCAAGAAGAGCATTAAGCTCATGTCTTTGAGCTCTTCAATGAACTTTTCATGTTCGGAGAAAGGTGATGATGGTGGAGTTGGATTGTGATTAGGGATTGAGATTTGGTCATGAAACTTATGATTCATGTTTGGATGAGATTGATGGTTGTTGTTTTGATATTTAGTATGATCCTCAAACGGGTCATTTGGTAGAATTGAGTGAGATGAATGTGGAAGTTTATTAGCGAGGGTGATAGTTAGGTTGTCTTGTTGAGCTAAAAGAGTGGTTTCATTTGGGTGATCATGAAAGCATGATAAAGGTATGGATGAAAGTGATTCTTCATGTGTGGATGGTAGTTTGGATGTTGTATGTGGGGTGATAACAATGATGTTAGGTTTGTTTGGAGATGACATGATGGGTTGAATGATGATTTGTGATGAAGAGAGGTATTTATAGTGTGATGATTATGTGTTTATGGAAGGATAGTAAGTGTTGGATTGGCTAGACAAAACGTGTTGGTTTAGGAGGTATTTATGAGGAGTGATTTAGGAGGTATGATATTGATTCTTGGTTTCTTTGAGGACATGGAAATGGTGGATGACTCGAGATTGGTAGTACAAAGGATGACTCGGTTTTGGGTGTGAGGTAGAAGGATATATGTGAGTGAGTGTGATTCCCTTCCCATTAAATTCATGCTCATCCGGATATATTATGAGACTAATATGACCTATCGGAAAATGACACTAAGGTTCTCATGAAATAAGGGTGTAGGATCTAAAGGAAAGAAAAATATACCTAGATGAATGATACATATAGAGTAAACCATGTAAAGGCATACAATCAAATCACATAGGAGCAAATAAACATCTAGAAATAACATATATGCGATATGCCATAAATCTAGGAATGAAAGCATCTAATGAGAAGCAAAGTTCATAAAAGTAAGCGTAGCGTTAGGTACATTTAGGAAGAGCAATTTAATCAAGTTGGAGAATGAGTATGAGACTATTCCTAGTGGTGCTCAATTCAGGCTAAACACGACCATTTTTACGGGTTACACACACCCAACTTCTCACATAGAAGCAATTCAACCGTTAGGTTAAATTGAATTTCTAGTCAATAGATTCTCCAGTAGTCATTATTTTTTTAGAAGAAATTGAGTTCCTAAATTCACCTATCGAAGAGTACCAAATATGAAGTTTGCTTGATTCACTAATACTTGGCTTAATGTGACTCAAACATCATGTTTTTATGAAGGTAAGTCTACATGATATATTTTACTCACTATCCCAATAGAGATGTGTTAAATGTTAAGATAAGAGTAAACTCAAAGTTTTAATCTTTTGTTCATGATTAACCGGTTATTTGGTTTTGATGACATATTACTTAATTTAATAAATGTGCTTGATTTAAGAATGCTCCTTAGCATATCTTGAAAAATGAATCTCATTAAGATTATTTATCTTAAATGAGATTGTGATTCACAAATGATATCAAAACTAGACATTTATGTATTCTAAAGCAAATATTATTTTCTATGATTTTTGCCAATGTTATATATCATAATTTAACTAGTATTTGAAGCAAAATGAATTTTACTTGTTTATGCATTGTGACAAGTTATTTTTCAATTCTAATAACTTAAATTATTTCAAAAAGAAAAGTGTAGTGCATTATCTTGTAACACAACCATTCATGCTACAAAGAAAATGAAATACATATAATATATAGTGTGTATTGTTCTTAAATATGTATTTTAGCTTGAAGTGATGATTTTAAGTAGTGTGAGCAAAGTTTACATATGTTGTTAGTTTGCTCATGTTTGGTTTTTCGGATATGACACATTTATCCATTGCTTTGCAATGTAAATTGCTTGAATATTTCGGATGAAACATCCAAGTCGTCAATCCTACTTCATTGTATATTTTATGTATGTGTTAAACATGTTATTCTAATATTTTGAACACAACTATTGGACAAGTAGATTCAATATGGCATTGTCAACACAAGTGTGAGTTATGATCCAATGCATATTCTTTTCATCTACAAAGGATGTAAATATTTTCATATCAATCTAGTGTGATTGAGTATGTAGATTCAAGACTATATCATTTGTTAAAATTTGATGTAATCTTGAAACTGAACAAATAACAATCCAATTTCTTGTCCATACTCAAAAACATGTCAATTAGATTTAATGAATATATCAACCATAATTTGAATAATGAATTGATATAATATCAAGATCTTTCTTGACCCTCACAAACACTCATTTAAAATAAATAGGCATTTTGATAGTGTGTTTCATTAATCCTAACATTATTTATGAGTGAGGTTGGTGAATGATTGAAATTTGACTTATTACTTCATGATTGTTATAAGTTTTGTTTATGTGAAAGACTCTTCATTGTTACTTATAATGAACACACTTAGATTTTGAAAATACTTTTTCTTTTATATTACTACTAATGTTTTACAAAGATTCAATTTCTCTTATTAAACAACTTAAGGTAAAACAAGGTAATTTGTTGAAAATGTTTAAGTGTGTTGTGGAGAATAGATTAAATTGTTTGAAATATTTAGGTGACTAGATTTAGCTCATTTACAAGATGTTTGAGTAACATTAAGCCATCTATACCTATATGCAATGCAAGCATATTATAACAATCATAACGCAATAAATCTAGTATAAGATCTAGTTAAGTATAAACCGCAAAGCTAGCTATAAACTAATAGGGCACATATGCTTAGATATACAAATAGCTAAACTTCAAATAGCAACAATTATCTAATATATTCAATTAAGAAAATAAACTCACAAAGAAGTTCACATAACACATAGAACACTTGTCGTCATTTTGAATATTATATACACCAATGTTTACTTAGCTCGATTTTATTTGGAAATAAATTATTTTCCTTCCTATTCTATAATTTAATTAAGATCAATATTTTGAAAACATAGACACTTAATTTTTCAAAAGTATATCAACTAGGAATGCCCGACATGAAGGAAAAGGTAAAACAAAAGTTTTACGTTAAAACGAAACACAAATTTTTGACCACCGTATAGTATTTTGACTTTCTTACTTATTTAAGTTTGTAATGGTTAATTTTAAGTATTTTTAAATGAAAGTAGACTCAATTACCTTTAAAACGCCAGGTGGCACGACTTCTACGAAGTTACGGTTAATTTTATATGATTTTTCAAAGTTTTTGAAAAACTGTCGAACAGACAGGCGGACCCCTTAATTTTAAGGGGGCCGCCCAGTATTTAAGGGGGCCGCTCAGACAATTAAATGGGCCGCCCATCTGATACTCAAAAATGCAATTTTTTTAAAAATTGTTTTCTGACTTTGTGGAAAGGTGTGTAACTTTCTGATTTTAAAAACGAACATATAACACTTGTTTTAAGCATAATCCTATCTCGAGCTAGTATAATTAGTGTATATAATATCAAAACTAATACAAGTTAATCAACAAAACACTTTTCATATTAAATCCTCCTTAATGGGTAATTTGATACATGGATCGTATTCAATTTTTAAAACCATTTGTTTTGAAAATTTGAGCGACGTGGCTCTGGTACCAATTGAGGAAAACTAGAAGGGGGGGGGGGGGTTGAATGGTTTTCCCCTCTTTTTCGTTTTATAAAATGTTTGTTTGAAAAATCTTCAATTAGAGTTTATTATGAAAACTATATATAATCAATATGATTAATTACATATGTGGACTTTTGAGTTTGTTTTCAAAACTTAGTTTTATAAATAAAGCTTTGGTTGATCTTTATGTTAATATGTTTTCCTTTTGAAATCTTAAAACGTTTTGTATCAATCATCTATTAAGTTAAATTCAATATGAGGAGTGTCAATAATAATGTAGTCGATCATATTATATAATTATGCACAACATCACAATATTAACTTGCAACTATAACACAATCAATCATCATGACAATATAAGCAACACCCAACACATGTATGCAAGCATAGATATAAAGCGATAAATGCAAGAGTAAATGTAAAGAGATAAGAGAAAGAAGATGCAAACCGGACACGATGATTTATAGTGGTTCGGCTACAAGGTCTCCTTCCTTGCCCTACTCCACTCCTCGAGTCACCTACTCGAGAGTTTTCTTCACTACTCAACAAGCTCCCTTTTGGCGGAGAAAACCGTACACAACTTTTGCTTACACCATTTAACGACACTAAGCTAAATGTCGAGTTCTAATAATAGCTAGAACCAATCTCACAACACAACTTTGATCACTACACAACTTCTACACAACTTCACGACTTCACGACTTCATCACAACTTCTTTTAAACTTCTTCACATCTTCACGACTTCACAACTTCATCACAACTTCTTCTAAACTTCTTCACGGCTTCACAACTTCTTCACGTCTTCACGACTTCACAACTTCATCACAACTTCTTCTAAACTTCTTCATGGCTTCACAACTTCTTCACGTCTTCACGACTTCACAACTTTATCACAACTTCTTCTAAACTCCACTACTTAATCACACACCTACATCTTCACAACTACATGTTTTCTCCACACTACTACTTCCTCACACTACTTCTTACTCACTCATTGAATCACTACTAAGTAAGATCATCTTGATCTACTTATTACATATACATAACTCACAACTTCACATAAGCACTAACTAGATCCTAATACATCTTTGGCTTTATGACAGGGAGGATTCTTCTCTTGCACTTTGAGTGATGATAGATTGGATCACTTGAAACAAAGATTAATAATCTTATGATCAAAGGGTTTTAGAAGGATGTTTAGAGATAATTGGATCTGAAAAGTTTTGTGCAAAAGGTAAGAAAAATTCCAGGTTTGAGGTGGTATTTATAGGGAAAAATTTCTGACCAAATCTGACAGGGGAGCGTGGCCGGTCCCCTTAATTGTGTGCCGGCCCCCTTAAAATTAAAGGGGCCGCCCTACTGAAACGGCCAGATTTTATGTCTTTTAGTGGGGAAAGTTTATTTGGTGAAAAACTAACTGATTTTGGTTAAAAGTTTGAAATCATATATTTAGTATGATTAAAATATTTTTCTTTATTACCAAAAGTGTTTTTCAAAAATATATAATATGTTTATATAATTAAATAAACTTTGAATTAGTTAATTAAATGCCCCTTTGATCATGAGATGTATTAAACACTTGTTTATCCATACCTTAAGTGATTGTTGAAGCATACTTGAGACGTTGAGATGTCGAGGCTTGTTGACGTAAGAATGCATAGATGAATTGTGATCACAAGTAACTTAAGCACTTTACGTTATATGTTGTAACTTACATTTTTGTCATCATCAAAACATGAAGAGGATGTTTAGATTAAATATTGTAATATTCATGCCAACATATCGTAATATTCATGCTAACAATCTCCCCCTTTTTGATGATGACAAACTATGTTTACTATAACTTATAGTAAAATGTATAAGTTACTTGTTTACATTTCTTCTCCCCCTTTTGTCGAAGCAAAAAGGTGGACACTTGAGATAGAATGTAAAAGGCGAGCTTGCATCATCGTAAGTGAAGCCTTGATCCTATCAACCTCAATGCTCCCCCTTGGTGTATGCTCCCCCTTGGTGTATGCTCAAAACTTGTTTTGGCTACCAAAGAATCGAGCGGTGAAGTAATCCTTCAAAACAAAATTAGTAGACAAGTTTACATATATATAATGATGATAATAGATATATGCATGAAACTAATAGGGGAACAATATATGGACATATTAGGTATATGCACTAAAAGTATGACACATGCAATTATTGTTTTAAAAACAACAACCTAAATTCCAAAAAAAAATTAGAACCTAATGCAAATATTAGAACCTAGGAAAATGTAGGAGAATGAGGGGGGATGAGCGTGAATGTAAAGGGAAGGTGATGACAAAGAGTTGACAATAATGGTTTAGATTAATATATCGTTTGACAAGGGTGGATGATAGGGAATCATGGGATTTTTAGGTGTTTTGTTGGTTGACGACCGAAGGTGGATATGTGAAATGAGGTGGTGATGAGTCGACAACACTTGAAGCTTGGATTTCTTCATTGTGTTCTTCACTTGCTAGGAAGTGGAAATAACGCATTTCGTAATGAAATTCACTTGGATGAGGTGGTGATAACTTCTGGTGGTGGAGACAATTGTGAGTTGATATATTCTTTGATGGATAGAGTGGTGTCGTCTTCATTAGTAAGGTCAATGAAGAGTTTTTTTGATGGTATGATGACAAGTTTTTGTTGGAGATGGTGGTTCTTGGTGGAGGTGACAAGTGGGTGTTGATATAGTCATTGATTGATGATGATGAGGATGGTATGGAGGAGGTAGAGGTTCCTTGAGTTGATGGTGTTTTGGATGGTGCATTGAGAGCACTAGGAGATGAACATAGAGGTGGTGGTGATGAAGTGTTGGTGTAATCTTGAGTCGTCCTAGTGAGTAGATACTCAATCCAATTGAGATGTTCATTGAGAACAAAGGTTTGTTTTTCAAGGTAGGTGCAACAAATGCAATTTATGACATGGTTTTCAAGATGGATCAAATTGTTTGATGGAGATGAGTTGGTGGAGGTAGGTTATTGATCCAAATTGCGTTGAATAAGATGCAACGCCAGAAGAGCATTTAAGCTCATGAGCTTCTTTGAGCTCTTCAACGAACTTTTCTTGTTCGGAGGAAGGTGATGATGGTGGAGTTGGATTGTGATTAGGGATTGAGGTTTGGTCATGAAACTTATGATTCATGTTTGGATGAGATTGATGCTTGTTGTTTTGATATTGAGTATGATCCTCAAACGGGTCATTTGGTAGAAATGAGTGAGATGAATGTGGAAGTTTATTAGTGAGGGTGATAGTTAGGTTGTCTTGTTGAGCTAAAAGAGTGGTTTCATTTGGGTGATCATGAAAGCATGATGAAGGTATGGATGAAAGTGATTCTTCATGTGTGGATGGTGGTTTGGATGTTGTATGTGGGGTGATAACAATGATGTTAGGTTTGTTGGGAGATGACATGATGGGTTGAATGATGATTATGTGTTTATGGAAGGATAGTAGGTGTTGGATTGGCTAGACAAAACGTGTTGGTTTAGGAGGTATGATATTGATTCTTAGTTTCTTTGAGGACATGGAAATGGTGGATGACTCGAGATTGGTAGTACAAAGGATGACTCGGTTTTGGGTGTGAGGTAGAAGGATATATGTGAGTGAGTGTGATTTCCCTTCCCATTAAATTCATGCTCATCCGGATATATTTTGAAACTAATATGACCTATCGGATTATGACACTAAGGTTCTCATGAAATGAGGGTGTAGGATCTAAAGGTAAGAAAATATACCTAGATGAAAGATACATATAGAGTAAACCATGTAAAGGCATACAATCAAATCACATAGGAGCAAATAATCATCTAGAAATAGCATATATGCGATATGCCATAAATCTAGGAATGAAAGCATCTAATGAGAAGCAAAGTTCACAAAAGTAAACTAGTGTTAGGTATATTTAGGAAGAGCAATTTAATCAAGTTGGAGAATGAGTATGAGACTATTACTAGTGGTGCTCAATTCAGGCTAAACACGACCATTTTTACGGGTTACACACACCCAACTTCTCACATAGAAGCAATTCAACCATTAGGTTAAATTGAATTTCTAGTCAATAGATTCTCCAGTAGTCATTCTCTTTTTAGAAGAAATTGAGTTCCTAAATTTACCTATCGAAGAGTACCAAATATGAAGTTTGCTTGATTCACTAATACTTGGCTTAATGTGACTCAAACATCATGTTTTTATGAAGGTAAATCTACATGATATATTTTACTCGCTATCCCAATAGAGATGTGTTGAATGCAAAGTTTTAATCTTTTGTTCATGATTTACCTGTTATTTGGTTTTGATGGCATATTACTTGATTTGATAGATATGCTAGACTCTGCTCCTTAGCATATCTTGTGAGATGAATCTCATTAAGATTATTTATCTTAAATGTGTTTGTGATTTTTGAATGATATCAAAACAAGACGTTAATATATTCTTAGGCAAATATTGTTTTCTATGATTTTAGCCATTGTTATATATCATAATTTAACTAGTATTTGAAAAATAAATTTTACTTGTTTATGGATTGTGATAAATTATTTTTCAATTCTAATATTATTTTAAAAAGAAAAGTGTAGTGCATTATCTTGTAACACAACCATTCATGCTACAAAGAAAATGAGATACATAGAATATATAGTGTGTATTATTCTTAAATATGTATTTTATCTTGAAGTGATGATTTTAAGTAGTGTGAGCAAAGTTTACATATGTTGTTAGTTTGCTCATGTTTGGTTTTTCGGATCTGACACATTTATCCATTACATCGTAATGTAAATTGCTTGAATATTTCGGACGAAACATCCAAGTCGTCAATCCTACTTCATTGGATATTTTATGTATGTGTTAAACATGTTATTCTAATATTTGGAACACAACTATTGGACAAGTAGATTCAATATGACATTATCAACACAAGTGTGAGTTATGATCCAATGCATATTCTTTTCATCTACAAAGGATGTAAATATTTTCATATCAATCTAGTGTGATTGAGTACAATGTTGCAAAAATTGTGAATCGTTCCTGAGGCGGTCGGGGGCCGAGTTGCGTTTTTTAGCCGATTAATCGGCCCAAAACCTTGTAATCGCCGATTAATCGGCCGACTTCCTTGTAAATGTCTCCAAGTTCCAGGGCCTTGTAGCTTGGAATCGGCGATTACAAGGCCTTGTAGGCCGTTTTTTGCAACATTGATTGAGTATGTAGATTCAAGACTATATCTTTTATTAAAATTTGATGTAATCTTGAAACTAAACAAATAACAATCCAATTTCTTGTCCACACTAAAAAACATGTCAATTAGATTTGATGAATATATCAACCATAATTTGAATAATGAATCGATATAATATCAAGATCTTTCTTGACCCTCACAAATACTCATTTAAAATAAATAGGCATTTTGATAGTGTGTTCCATTAATCCTAAGATTATTTATGAGTGAGGTTAGTGAATGATTGAAATGTGACTTATTACTTCATGATTGTTATATGTTTTGTTTATGTGAGAAAAAAAATATATTTGTTGTTACTTATAATGAAAACACTTAGATTTTGAAAATACTTTCTCTTTTATACAACTACTAATGTTTTAAAATGATTCAATTTCACTTATTAAACAACTTAAGGTAAAACAAGCTAATTTGTAGAAAATATTTACGTGTGTTGTGAAGAATAGATTAAGTTGTTTGAAATATTTAGGTGACTATATTTAACTTATTTACAAGATGTTTGAGTAACATTAAGCCATCTATACCTATATGCAATGCAAGCATATTATAACAATCCTAACGCAAGAAATCTAGCGTAAGATATAGTTAAGTATAAACCGGAAAGCTAGCTATAAACTAATAGGACACATATGCTTATATATACAAATAGCTAAAAATCAAATAGCAACAATTATTTAATATATTCAATTAAGAAAATAAAATCACAAAGAAGTTCACATAACACATAAAACACTTGTCGTCGTTTTGTGTATTTTATACATCAATGTTTACTTAGCTCGATTTTATTTGAAAATAAAATAATTTCCTCCCCATTTTATAGTTTAATTAAGATCAATATTTTGATAACATAAATACTTAATTTTTCAAAAGTATATCAATTATGAATGCCCGACTTGAAAGAAAAGATAAAACAAAAGTTTTACGTTGAGACGAAACACAAAATTTTTGACCACCGTATAGTATTATGACATTCTTACTTATTTAAGTTTGTAATGGTTACTTGTAAGTATTTTTAAATGAAAGTAGACTCAATTACCTTTAAAACGCCGGGTGGCACGACTTCTACGGAGTAACGGTTAATTTTATATGATTTTTCAAAGTTTATGAAAAACTGTCGAACAGACAGGCGGACCCCTTAAATTTAAAGGGGCCGCCCAGTATTTAAGGGGGCCGCCCAGACAATTAAAGGGGCCGCCCATCTGATACTCAAAAATACATTTTATGCAAAAAATTGTTTTCTGACTTTGTGGAAAGGTGTGTAACTTTCTGATTTTAATAACGAACATATAACACTTGTTTTAATCATAATCTTATCTCGAGCTAGTATAATTCGTGTATATAATATCAAAACTAATATAAGTTAATCAACAAAACACTTTTCATATTAAATCCTCCTTAATGGGTAATTTGATACATGGATCGTACTTAATTTTTAAAACCATTTGTTTTGAAAATTTGAGCGTCGTGGCTCTGGTACCAATTGTGGAAAACTAGAAGGGGGGGGGGGGGGGGTTGAATGGTTTTCCCCTCTTTTTCGTTTTATAAAATGTTTGTTTGAAAAATCTTCAATTAGAGTTTATTATGAAAACTATATATAATCAATATGATTAATTACATATGTGGACTTTTGAGTTTGTTTTCAAAACTTAGTTTTATAAATAAAGCTTTGGTTGATCTTTATGTTAATATGTTTTCCTTTTGAAATCTTAAAACGTTTTGTATCAAATCATCTATTAAGTTAAACTCAATATGAGGAGTGTCAATAATAATGTAGTCGATCATATTATATAATTATGCACAACATCACAATATTAACTTGCAACTATAACACAATCAATCATCATGACAATATAAGCAACACCCAACACATGTATGCAAGCATAGATATAAAGCGATAAATGCAAGAGTAAATGTAAAGAGATAAGAGAAAGAAGATGCAAACCGGACACGATGATTTATAGTGGTTCGGCTACAAGGTCTCCTTCCTTGCCCTACTCCACTCCTCGAGTCACCTACTCGAGAGTTTTCTTCACTACTCAACAAGCTCCCTTTTGGCGGAGAAAACCGTACACAACTTTTGCTTACACCATTTAACGACACTAAGCTAAATGTCGAGTTCTAATAGTAGCTAGAACCAATCTCACAACACAACTTTGATCACTACACAACTTCTACACAGCTTCACGACGTCACGACTTCATCACAACTTCTTCTAAACTTCTTCACGGCTTCACAACTTCTTCACGTCTTCACGACTTCACAACTTCTTCTAAACTTCTTCACGGCTTCACAACTTCTTCACGTCTTCACGACTTCACAACTTCTTCTAAACTCCACTACTTAATCACACACCTACATCTTCACAACTACATGTTTTCTCCACACTACTACTTCCTCACACTACTTCTTACTCACTCATTGAATCACTACTAAGTAAGATCATCTTGATCTACTTATTACATATACATAACTCACAACTTCACATAAGCACTAACTAGATCCTAATACATCTTTGGCTTTATGATAGGGAGGATTCTTCTCTTGCACTTTGAGTGATGATAGATTGGATCACTTGAAACAAAGATTAATAATCTTATGATCAAAGGGTTTTAGAAGGATGTTTAGAGAGAATTGGATCTGAAAATTTTTGTGCAAAAGGTGAGAAAAATTCCAAGTTTGAGGTGGTATTTATAGGGAAAAATTTCTGACCAAATCTGACAGGGGAGCGTGGTCGGTCCCCTTAATTGTGTGCCGGCCCCCTTAAAATTAAGGGGGCCGCCCTACTGAAACGGCCAGATTTTATGTCTTTTAGTGGGGAAAGTTTATTTGGTGAAAAACTAACTGATTTTGGTTAAAAGTTTGAAATCATATATTTAGTATGATTAAAACATTTTTCTTTATTACCAAAAGTGTTTTTCAAAAATATATAATATGTTTATATAGTTAAATAAACTTTGTATTAGTTAATTAAATACCCCTTTGATCATGAGATGTATTAAGCACTTGTTTATCCTTACCTTAAGTGATTGTTGAGGCAAACTCGAGACGTTGAGATGTCGAGGCATGTTGACGTAAGAATGCAAAGAAGAATTGTGATCACAAGTAACTTAAGCATTTTACGTTATATGTTGTAACTTACATCTTTGTCATTATCAAAACATGAAGAGGATGTTTAGATTAAATATCGTAATATTCATGCTAACAGTTGTGCATAAATGTCTACATTCTCTATATTAATTATGACTAAAAATCATGCAGAGATCATGACTTCGAGTGTTGACGTGAAAGAGGCGTCCTATTCAAAAGACCAAGGTAACGTTTACGAAAAATTACTTATGTGCTTTATCTTTTAACGCATGTTATGCAGTACATTTGAGCTCTGCATACACCTGGAAAAAAAAATTTCAATTTTGTTTTAAGCCTATAATGAATTTTTTTCCTTCCCAATATTCATTGTTGAGTTTTATTGTTAACATATCACCATGCAATAAACTCAACACTAATTTTAAACCTTCAAATGATCACAACTACAAATGGAAGTATCATTTGGCAATTGGGACAGACCAAACACTTTGCAAAGTGATCGTGTTTGTCAAAGGGCTTGATACCCGAATTTTTTTTGCAATGGAAACAACCTATTACAAAAGTGAAAGAGCCTGCCACAAATTTTTTTTCCGCAATCAGGTACTCCTGTTGTGAAAGAGCCTTATAAAAAAAATAATTGATAGATCATTACAACAACTATTTATGAATGTTTGTAAGAACCTGAATCTTTACTTTACTTTGAGAAGGTATGGGAACTAGGCTGATCTGTTGCTTAATGTATTGAATAGTAATACAGATTAGTACCATGAGCTGTTATCGGATTGTCGAACACAAATTGCATGGGCCATTGCTACGGTTAAGTAAGACCAGATATCGATATATAAGGAATATGAGTATTTGATGAGCATGCTTTGTTTTATATTGTCCTGTTTTCATCGACTATGCCTAATTGTTGTTTGCTATCATATTAGGTGCACTTGACGCAATTGTATGTAGTAATCATAGATATATGTTGTTTGCTAAGTTTATTTGATTGTAACGAAATAGATCTCGATGAACTCAACAATGTGTCGACTGTCGATATTGTGGCGTGACCAATTTTAGATATTGTTAGGCTATTTATTTAGTTAGTAACTTGCTTTTGGTTATTTTGACAGCTACCCCCTAATTCACAGAAAATGGTATGCTAATGTTGACCACCTAAACTTATCAGACGGTGGGGCTGAAATACTCATTCCAGAAAGCCATTCCTCTGAATGGAATTCAAATGATGGTTAGACACAAGTTGAAAGGACTTCAACAACTAACAGTCTAACAGTGAGTGTTCCTGATCTTGCTGAAACATCTGTTTATGTGGTTCTCGTTTTAAGCTCATTTACAATATATACAAATATTTAGTGCGAGCATTTGTGTTTGTGAATTGGGAATTTGGGTTATGCTTCAATGGTACATGAACAGTAGAAACACAAACACACACCAACCAATAGGTTGAAAAATAAGTCATGTAAAATTACACGTCAAACAGGCAGTGTGTGGGTGACACACTAGGTTGAACACGGTCTGTGTTTGGATCAATCACAATGACAGGTATAGGAACGCCAACCACTTGGAAGTTCTCTTTATCACAACCATTTCCTATAAATGTTGAGTGCATTTATCATCGATAATGATTATTAGTGTTGAACATTTGGTTACTACTAGAATCAACTTTTTGTTAATCAATAAGTTGTGTAGACGGCTTCTAAATAGTTAAAATTGCAATTGCAGAATAAATGAAAATGAGTTGGTAGAGCAGAAAGTAGCCGAATCCTAAGGTGCATAGTGTGATTATCATCGATATTGATTATCAGTGAGTTGAACATTTGGTTAGGACTAGAGACAGCTATTTGTTTAACAATGAGCTGTGTAGGTGTGTTAAAAATTTCTGTCTCATAATGAATGCCTGAAAATGTAGAATATATGAGTAGGGCCTGAGATATATCCGAAATATGCATTCTCAGGATTTACTGAATGTTAGTTTCCCTGAAAACAAACCATAGGTCTTTACTTTGATATTCTGAAATTGAACTGATAAAAAAAGTAAATCTTACTTTTTTTGTTGTATAACTTATCTGTGGTTCATTTAACTGCAGGGCGATGATGAGTCAGAAACCGAAGGTTGTAACTTTGTGTGCTTCAAAGATGGAGATGAATGGTCAGAACAATGGTCAATTCACAAACACACATCCTCTAGCAGGAATGATTGGCTCCAAACGGTCAACCTAAACTGACCAGGTGAATGGTCAACAAGGTCAAACTGACTAGAGTCAATCTCCGTGGAAGTATAGTGTTTCCCCGGGTCGTTATGTCCCGACGAGGTGTGATGGTAATCAAAACAGGTTTGTGATCGGGTGAATTTGGACAGAAAAGGGGTTTGAGTGATTTGTATGATTACACTAAGAGATGAGGAATGAAAATAACTTGAAAATACTACATGAACAATTACTGATGATCAGATACACTAAAAACGTGAGCTAAGTCTAAAAACGCGTATGTTTAATTTAATTCTTAGTAGACGTACGAAATAAAACGCGAGTTTTATAGAAATAAAATACTTACGGATATGAAGATTACATTTTTACAATCCTAATGAGGAAAGAAAAATTTTAGAAAAAGAAAATTAATTTTTACACTATTTAATTATCTATTAATAATTAACTAATTAAACTAATTTAAATTACTAAAAATACTAAAATGACTTAGATAATTATGAATTTTTTTATAAAACTAATTAACTATCACAGGAATCCTAAAAATTATAAAAATAATTTTACAACTAATTTTTAAGCTATTTATGAATTAATCACTTAATTATTAATTAAAGGCTAATTAAACTAAATTAAATGTAAAAATTAGAAAATTGAAAGTGAAAATTGCAAAACTAATTTCTAAAAATACTTTGTGACTTATAAAAGCTAGAAAAAATATAAAAAGTTATCTGGGATTAAAATTAAACACTAAGACTAATTTATTTTTGGTGTTTTTAAATTAAACTAATTTAATTAAAATTAAATCTAAAAATTACCAAGTGAATAGTGAAAATTCTGGAAATATTATTAGGAATGCTAAAAGTTACAGGGAACCTAGGAAAAATATGAGGAGGGGTACACAGTAACAATAAGCACAGAAATAAGCAAATAAGCACTGGAATAAGCCAAATAAAAAATCTAATACTATATAAATACAAGTGGGTGCATTGTATGACTGAGAAAAGACCCTAGGGCAGATGGTGAGTGTGTTGGTTTATGTACAAGAGGTCCTGAGTTCGAATCCCACTTTATGCACTTTTTCCTTTTTAATTTATTTTTGATTTTTTTCTTTTACAAACAAACTTGAACATTGAAAATAACCAACTTTTAAAAAGACAATTTTTATAAAACACAACAATAAGCTGTAAATGAGTTTATTATACCAACAGATTCACAAAATAAGCTAAGAAGAGAATTTTTGAAACTGAAAAAGCTAATAAAAAGCTAAAAGCTAATCACCAAAGAACAAATAAGCTAGAAGCACATGAGGTGATTGGAATAAGCTGAAGAGAACAAGCAAACAACACTGGATAAGCTTATAAGCAAGATAAGCAAATCCAATACACCCACAAACCACACAGGCCAAATGTGGCCATATGCAGCCCATTGTGGGGCCCACAGGGATGAACAAGGGTCAAAGGAAAGACTTGATATGGAGAACTGGGGTGGAGGGCTACCAAATAAGCCAAGTATCAGGACCATGGGCCCACTTATTAAGCTCAAAAAGAGCTTATGAAATCTGCTTGTGAGAATGACCACCCCTGAGCAGGGGAGGTTTATGGCCTGCAGGCCTGTTTGAGGGATTGCACATCTATCCAGAAAAATCAAAAAATTAAGCTAACAATGGGATTCTAAAGTCTAAGTGGGGGGCTTCAACATGTAAAAGTTTCAAGTCCTAGATCTTAACACAAAAATCACTTTAATTCTTGAAACTTTGGTGATTCTGCTCACATGCATCAATTTGACTTTCTATTTTTACCACCACAGTTGACTTATGTGAGATTTGGTTGATTCTAGCTTACTTAATATGATGTTACAAGCTAATTTATGAATGATTTAAGTTAATATAACAACTAATGGACCTATGTGATTAATTATCCAACATAAAAAATCATAGCAGTTAATGCAATATGAGATTAAAGCTATTTTTGACTATTCTAACAAATGACTTACTGTCTTTACACTATGAATGTTCTAAAATGACCTAATGCAACATATTCTAATCACTTGCTACACACAAACTCTCACTGGACACAGTGAATGACCCTGAGCCAAACACCCCTTTAAATGGCAGTGATTTGCAATTTTCAAAAGGAACCACTATTTTAGACCATCAAACTGATTCCCAAGGCTATACTATGGTGAGATAAGCTTATGTGAACACAAACATGCCACTGATAACAACAAATCATCATGAATTAAGATAATGCAATTTTGGCAGTGGAAATGAGAAAATATGGTAACCAAATATTCTAATGCACAAACTAGTAATTAACAAACATAAATACACTAACTTACTCTAAACTATCACAAAGACATAAATATAAGCAGTGCATAAGCTATTCTACAGTATTATACTAAAATGGTGAAAAATTGCTTACAACTGATTCCAAGCAAAGAACAATGAATCAAAGTCCACAAACTATACCTAAAGCTTCCCCAAGCTCTAAACCATGCTATCCTTCTTTTTCTCTTCTTCTTCTGGCATTTTTAATTTTCCTTTATTTATTTGTGATTTTTGGTATTTTTTTTAGATTTTGTTGAGAACTGATTTTAATACTAACTTAGCTTCTAAAACTTCTCAATGACATAATCTAAACTTGGGAAACAGTAAAACAAGGAGTTCCATTAACTATTGAGCTTAAACAAGAAATTAAGGAAATTTAACAAACTTGAATTGAGACAAGGAAACTGAACTTTTTAATTAAATAAACTTGGAATTACAGTAACATAACTGAGATTACAACTCAGATGTTTAAATCAACATTCAGAAAGATAATTTAAACTAAATCGACATCTACATTATACTAAAAACTAAAAACTAAAAACTCACTACTGCTCCATAGCCTCTCTCCTCCTTTTATATCCTCAAATTAGGGTTTTTGAGAAGCTTTTTGTCTTTTCCCAGCAGAGATAATGACCATAGGATCCTTAGGTTTCAATCTTGACCGTTCTTCAATTTTGGCGCCAAAAAGCTTATTATAGCTAGGACCTCTGATAACTTGTGAGGAGGAGTTTTATTTGGACTGGGGTGGAGGATAGTGGGGTGGCAGTGTGTAGGGGTGATGATTAGAGGAGGGGGAAGTGGGATTATGATGATGGAAGTAGCAGGGGAAGGTCACGGGTTTGTGTTGGGTGGGAGATGGTCAAAGGGGTCAAACCCCTGGTTTATTATTTTGAAAATGAAGTGGGCTGAGGTGGGTGTTGGGCCAGGGATTTGGTTGGGCTGGTAAATGGTTGTTTGTTGGGGTTTTGTTTTTGGATTAAAAGGGAGTATTAGTTTTGGTCTGTTTGGTTTGGTAGATATAATTTCACAAGGACCATTTTGTACAATTCTGAAAGTTGGAGGGCCTGATTTGACAAGTTTCCTAAATACATTACAAGGGTAAAACTTGCCAACCTCAAATAACCAAAGGTCCTTTGATGTAATTTTTTCCAGAATGAACTTGTACGGATTATTTTTGCCAAATTTCATACTGCAGGGACCAAATGTGTAATTTTCTCTAACTTTTCACCCAAGGGCTTATTTTGACAACTTTTGAATTCCAAAGGACTTGGATTGACTTTTCTTTCATTTTAAACTTTCAGGGACTAGTTTGGTCAATTTATGAAACTTGAGGGACTGAAACTGCCAATTATGCAAACTTTGTTCGTTTTTCATTTGTTTTTAAATATTTTGCATCTAAAACATATAAAACACACTTTTGGGATAATTTCTATATTTTGATGCATTTCTGAGTGTTTTTGGATGTTTTGGCAGTTCAGATACGATAAAAATGATGAGTATTTACACACTCATCAATCCCCCACACTAAACTATTGCTAGTCCCTAGCAATCTTTTGAGAAAAACTTAATGGATTTGAAACTCTTTACCAAAAGCCATTACTTCTGGAGTAGCCAAATGTTTCAGTTCAAGTAAGAACCATGGTACACCGATAACCATGTGATTTTGAGCAAACCACCAGCTGTAAACTGATTTGATTTGTCTTTACCAGAAGCCATTTGCTTCTGGACTAGCCAACTCTTGATGGACATAGTCAACATCTTGGTGAGTTGATTACCAATTATGGATTTCCACTGCCTTTATCACAAGCCATAACCTTGCGGGCTAGCCAACTCTTTCACTTTTTAGGATATGGCGAGTTGAGATACCATACAATTTTGGGCAAATTGCAAGTCGTCAACAGATTTGAGATATCTTTACCAAGAGCCGTTTGCTCCTGGATTAGCCAATCCTTTTGTCGGTTAGACAAGGCGGACTGATAACCACAAAAAATTTTGAAGCACAAGTGAAAAAAATTTAAAATTTTTGCCAAAAATGGGGGTACTAGATGGTAAAATGTGATAAAATTCGCTAGAATTTCCCCCCACACTTAGAATTGAATATTTTCCTCAATATTCAAAGTCCCGGCTATTATGCCGACTCTTTGAATGTAAAAAGACAATATTCTAAACTAACTGTGGAAACACAATTTTTTTCACTTTATTTCTATACATACACACATATTTTTTAAAGATATATATACATGGTAACAACGGCAGGGGTACTCCCCCACACTTAGGGTGAAAACCCCGTATACATGCTACTGTTTTTGTTTACCGAGTCACTGGCTTGACTCAACCCCAAATTCATTTGTCCTTGGGGAAGCAAGATGTGGAAGAAACAATCTCCATCGGACTTTCATTCAAGATGTTTGGACAAACATTTGAAGTACGTGAAAGTTCCACACCGATGAGATATACTGAGAGACCCGGCTCAAAAATAATAAATGAAAATGCCGGGGTCAAAGATAATGTCTTCATTCCCGAAGGAGTGAAGAACAGGAGAGGCCACGAGATAGGTGAATAAAAGAAAGAAAGTCATGATAAAAATCTTGACTAACTCATCCTCACCCACAGGAGAATTCATAATAGCATGAATCTCATCATTTAAGCTCAATTGATCAAGACATATCCCGGGTGTGTCTAGATCAAAGTAGAAATTATCATACTCCGGAGGAGATATGATATGAGTGAGTTCAAGGGAGAACTCCTCGAATGTGAATGATTCATATTCGGGGAGAGAATTATGAGAATGAGAAGTGGTGCTGCCACTAATCTTCTCTCCCATATGATCAAAACTTGAGGCTTCAAATTCCGGAATAAGATCATCGGAAAAAATATCACTATCCTTAATGGGGATAGGAGATGAAATAGGTTTCTCTTTGAAAGCCTCGATTTTAGAAATGAGAAGACTGACATTCAGTAATGTTGCACGAAGTGCTTCATCTTTGATTTCAGTGTCAGTAACTTCATCATTCTCTTCTTCTAATCTGACTAGCTCAGAAGGTAATTCTTCCACATAAATGATGTCTCCACAAGATAACGAATCGTCATCATTAGAATCGGAGAACATCTCAACATGATCTTTTGGGAAGACAAGAGGGGAGGGATATCACACAAATGCTCGAGAATTCCCTGTGACTCTCTTGGGATTGGGACAAGGTTCTCAACACTAGACTTTATGAATTCATCCGATTCCTTTTCAGGAACAGTGTCAAGATGCTCATCCCCCATAATAAGAGAGTGAGTGTGAATCTCGAGTGTGATAACAGCAGGTTGAGATGGAGTTTCAACTGATGGGATTTCATGTGATGAACTGGATGAATCATCATCAAAGATATCTTCATCATCACTGTCATCAGGAATGAAACGAAATCGAGAGCTAGATCTGGCTGCTTTTTCATTTTCAATTGATTCCCTAATAGATTTCTCAAAGGCAATCTGGGAATCTAATTTGGCAGCCTGCTCTTCAGCTAACAATTCTTCCATCGATTTTTGTTTTGGATTATCATGGGAATGTTTACGACCCTTCAAATCAGCCAATGAATCTAGAAGATCAATGAGAAGGGCATCTTCGGCATCTTCGTCAGAATTGTCATCAGGAACATACTCATAGACAGGTGTGTTCCTAATAAGACACTCTGAGCCGAAATGTGAGTTTCCACAGTAGTCACACCAATGAAACTGATGTGACTGTGATTCATGTAGATTGTGGTCAAAATTGTTATCAGGAAACTGCTCATAGACAAGCGTGTTTCCCAATTGACAATCAGAACTGTAGTGTGGACCACCACAGCACTCACAAGAAAAACTTGGTGTATTTTGATACGAAGCATCTTTGTGGTTTGGATAATATGATTCTCGCTCGTATGAATGTGATGGGTAGTTGGAAAAATTTGGAGAGTCGTAGAATGAGTTCTGATTAGGATCATAAGCAAATGAATTCCTTGAACCACAAAACAAACAACTTCCGTCTCGAATATCATTACCACATTGTTCACATGTACACCAACGACATGGTAAACCAAAAAGCGGCTCACCACAACCAACACAAGGAATAAAATCCGGAGGTGGGACAAGTGGTGTGCTCTGAGAGCTAGGAATTTCCACCACTTCCGTTATGGTCTCTGGTTTTTGTTCTTGATGAACGTGAAGATTAGGTAAGTCGTTCTTTTCAGTCACTGCCCTAAGCTCCGTACGTTTGCTTGACGACCTTATAACCTTATATCGTGAAAGGTCAGGATTGATTCTTGACGGTTTAGGAGCAATTGTGAGCTTAGATTTTCGGACAACCGTAGGTTGGACGTAGTTAGCACTTCCATCGTCAGAGGGAAGTATAGGGTCCTTTGTCACCCCAATTTCTTGTTCCATTTCCCTCACCGGAGAGGGAATAGGAATCGAAGGTCCATCATAATCAACACGATATCTCGACATTTTTGACAAGGCCATAAGTTTTTCAATGTTGCTCTCAAAGGCCCATTGTTCAAAGAAATCGTCATCGAGAGATGCCATTAGAATCAATTACAGGAGAAGTGGAAGAAGTTAGAATCAAAAGGATAGAGGGTAAAGGGATGAAGAATCAAAAGAGTAGGAGGCTAAGGATGAATATTTTTGGATTTTTGGAAAGACATTTTATATACAAATAAGAAAGAAAAATCTTTTTGGGTTTTTGTGATCGTTGAAAACTGATTTAAAATGTTTTCGGGAACAGTTTTTTTTATATGATAATATACACAAGGATGGTAAATTTACAAAGGATTGAATTCCAAAAGCACTAATCAGCACAACCGTTTAGAATAACGCGCACAACCTCCCCGGCAGCGGCGCCAAAATTTGATTGGCTCCAAACGGTCAACCTAAACTGACCAGGTGAATGGTCAACAAGCTCAAACTGACTAGATCAATCTCCGTGAAAGTATAGTGTTTCCCCGGGTCGTTATGTCCCGACGAGGTGTGATGGTAATCAAAACGGGTTTGTGATCGGGTGAATTTGGACAGAAAAGGGGTTTGAGTGATTTGTATGATTACACTAAGAGATGAGGAATGAAAATAACTTGAAAATACTACATGAACAATTACTGATGATCAGATACACTAAAAACGTGAGCTAAGTCTAAAAACGCGTATGTTTAATTTAATTCTACGTAGACGTACGAAATAAAACGCGAGTTTTATAGAAATAAAATACCTACGGATATGAAGATTACATTTTTACAATCCTAATGATGAAAGAAAAATTTTAGAAAAAGAAAATTAATTTTTACACTATTTAATTATCTATTATTAATTAATTATTAATTACTTATTAATTAACTAATTAAACTAATTTAAATTACTAAAAATACTAAAATGACTTAGATAATTATGAAAATTTTTATAAAACTAATTAACCATCACAGGAATCCTAAAAATTATAAAAATAATTTTACAACTAATTTTTAAGCTATTTATAAATTAATCACTTAATTATTAATTAAAGGCTAATTAAACTAAATTAAATGTAAAAATTAGAAAATGGAAAGTGAAAATTGCAAAACTAATTTCTAAAAATACTTCGTGACTTATAAAAGCTAGAAAAAATATAAAAAGTTATCTGGGATTAAAATTAAACACTAAGACTAATTTATTTTTGGTTTTTTTAAATTAAACTAATTTAATTAAAATTAAATATAAAAATTACCAAGTGAATAGTGAAAATTCTGGAAATATTATTAGGAATGCTAAAAGTTACAGGGAACCTAGGAAAAATATGAGGAGGGGGTACACAGTAACAATAAGCACAGAAATAAGCAAATAAGCACTGGAATAAGCCAAATAAAAAATCTAATACTATATAAATACAAGTGGGTGCATTGTATGACTGAGAAAAGACCCTAGGGCAGATGGTGAGTGTGTTGGTTTATGTACAAGAGGTCCTGAGTTCGAATCCCACTTTATGCACTTTTTCCTTTTTATTTTATTTTTGATTTTTTTCTTTTACAAACAAACTTGAACACTGAAAATAACCAACTTTTAAAAAGACAATTTTTATAAAACACAACAATAAGCTGTAAATGAGCTTATTATACCAACAGATTCAAAAAATAAGCTAAGAAGAGAATTTTTGAAACTGAAAAAGCTAATAAAAAGCTAAAAGCTAATCACCAAAGAACAAATAAGCTAGAAGCACATGAGATGACTGGAATAAGCTGAAGAGAACAAGCAAACAACACTGGATAAGCTTATAAGCAAGATAAGCAAATCCAATTCACCCACAGACCACACAGGCCAAATGTGGCCATATGCAGCCCATTGTGGGGCCCACAGGGATGAACAAGGGTCAAAGGAAAGACTTGATATGGAGAACTGGGGTGGAGGGCTCCCAAATAAGCCAAGTATCAGGACCATGGGCCCACTTATTAAGTTCAAAAAGAGCTTATGAAATCTGCTTGTGAGAATGACCACCCCTGAGCAGGGGAGGTTTATAGCCTGCAGGCCTGTTTGAGGGATTGCACATCTATCCAGAAAAATCACAAAATTAAGCTAACAATGGGATTCTAAAGTCTAAGTGGGGGGCTTCAACATGTAAAAGTTTCTAGTCCTAGATCTTAACACAAAAATAACTTTAATTCTTGGAACTTTGGTGATTCTGCTCACATGCATCAATTTGACTTTCTATTTTTACCACCACATTTGACTTATGTGAGATTTGGTTGATTCTAGCTTACTTAATATGATGTTACAAGCTAATTTATGAATGATTTAAGTTAATATAACAACTATTGGACCTATGTGATTAATTGTCCAACATAAAAAAATCATAGCAGTTAATGCAATATGAGATTAAAGCTATTTTTGACTATTCTAACAAATGACTTACTGTCTTTACACTATGAATGTTCTAAAATGACCTAATGCAACATATTCTAATCACTTGCTACACACAAACTCTCACTGGACACAGTGAATGACCCTGAGCCAAACACCCCTTTAAATGGCAGTGATTTGCAATTTTCAAAAGGAACCACTATTTTAGACCATCAAACTGATTCCCAAGGCTATACTATGGTGAGATAAGCTTATGTGAACACAAACATGCCACTGATAACAACAAATCATCATGAATTAAGATAATGCAATTTTGGCAGTGGAAATGAGAAAATATGGTAACCAAATATTCTAATGCACAAACTAGTAATTAACAAACATAAATACACTAACTTACTCTAAACTATCACAAAGACATAAATATAAGCAGTGCATAAGCTATTCTACAATATTATACTAAAATTGTGAAAAATTGCTTACAACTGATTCCAAGCAAAGAACAATGAATCAAAGTCCACAAACTATACCTAAAGCTTCCCCAAGCTCTAAACCATGCTATCCTTCTTTTTCTCTTCTTCTTCTGGCATTTTTAATTTTCCTTTATTTATTTGTGATTTTTGGTATTTTTTTTAGATTTTGTTGAGAACTGATTTTAATACTAACTTAGCTTCTAAAACTTCTCAATGACTTAATCTAAACTTGGGAAACAGTAAAACAAGGAGTTCCATTAACTATTGAGCTTAAACAAGAAATTAAGGAAATTTAACAAACTTGAATTGAGACAAGGAAACTGAACTTTTTAATTAAATAAACTTGGAATTACAGTAACATAACTGAGATTACAACTCAGATGTTTAAATCAACATTCAGAAAGATAATTTAAACTAAATCGACATCTACATTATACTAAAAACTAAAAACTCACTACTGCTCCATAGCCTCTCTCCTCCTTTTATATCCTCAAATTAGGGTTTTTGAGAAGCTTTTTGTCTTTTCCCAGCAGAGATAATGACCATAGGATCCTTAGGTTTCAATCTTGACCGTTCTTCAATTTTGGCGCCAAAAAGCTTATTATAGCTAGGACCTCTGATAACTTGTGAGGAGGAGTTTTATTTGGACTGGGGTGGAGGATAGTGGGGTGGCAGTGTGTAGGGGTGATGATTAGAGGAGGGGGAAGTGGGATTATGATGATGGAAGTAGCAGGGGAAGGTCACGGGTTTGTGTTGGGTGGGAGATGGTCAAAGGGGTCAAACCCCTGGTTTATTATTTTGAAAATGAAGTGGGCTGGGGTGGGTGTTGGGCTAGGGATTTGGTTGGGCTGGTAAATGGTTGTTTGTTGGGGTTTTGTTTTTGGATTAAAAGGGAGTATTAGTTTTGGTCTGTTTGGTTTGGTAGATATAATTTCACAAGGACCATTTTGTACAATTCTGAAAGTTGGAGGGCCTGATTTGACAAGTTTCCTAAATACATTACAAGGGTAAAACTTGTCAACCTCAAATAACCAAAGGTCCTTTGATGTAATTTTTTCCAGAATGAACTTGCAGGGATTATTTTTGCCAAATTTCATATTGCAGGGACCAAATGTGTAATTTTCTCTAACTTTTCACCCAAGGGCTTATTTTGACAACTTTTGAATTCCAAAGGACTTGGGTTGACTTTTCTTTCATTTTAAACCTTCAGGGACTAGTTTTGTCAATTTATGAAACTTGAGGGACTGAAACTGCCAATTATGCAAATTTTGTTCGTTTTTCATTTATTTTTAAACATTTTGCATCTAAAACATATAAAACACACTTTTGGGATAATTTCTGTATTTTGATGCATTTCTGAGTGTTTTTCGATGTTTTGGCAGTTCAGATACGATAAAAATGATGAGTATTTACACACTCATCAAGGAACAACCAATAAAAGAGGGGTGACTTTTTGATGGTTTTACCTCATTATTATTGATGTCACTAGAATTTACAGCAACTACTTCAAATATTTTTTCACTTCTTCCTAAATTACTTTGTACCTCAGTTTAATGTAGCAATTCTTGCTCACTTTTTACCTTAAATTGCATTCACTATATCATGTTTACTATTTCTACCCGCAACTGCGTGTGCATTTGATGAACATTTTTGACGCGTATACTGGACAATATACGTAATGGTCTAATGGTGCAACAAGTTAATGGTTGTCTATGGTTGTATTTTGTCCACTGTACCCTTCTTGCCACATCTCTTCTTAATGAAATATATGGCAATTTGTGTTCTATATTTTGCTCTTTTTTGCCGCAAACCTACAAACTAAAGTTCTGTCTTCTATTCTTTTTTCATAACAACTATGGCAAGAATATGTTGTATGGCAATAAGGAGTGTTGCTTCTAATACAGAAAGTGTAAATAATTGGGTAAACACAAAAAGAAATACAAAATATCTTAATCCGTGTCATTGCATAAATTTCTCACATCCAACCAAAAGAAACAAAGCACATGGATCAACATTTTATTATAGAGACACAGAAATAGACCGAAAAAAGAAAAGAAATAGACCGACTGAAATAACAGATGTAATAACTCTATAAAAGCATCCCGCCTCGAATGACTAAGTTGAAGTTAGTTGTTAGTGAAGAGATATTTTGAATGATGTTCTAAAGTTTTTCGACAATCAAGTTTTTAGTTTATTCGTGTGTTATGTAAAGGATAAATTGTGTGATATAAAACTTCCCCAATGTAACGCACGGGTATTATGCTAGTTATTAAAGGTATAAGTGATTAATGCATGTCTAAACACATTAAAGACAACTCTAAAAGATAAATTTTTACCAATTTTCATATGAAAGTCACTAAAGTTGGACAATATTAAAAATTGAGTGGTTTTTGTAGTTGAAAAAAAACTTTGAGTAACTTTAGTGAAACAGTTTGAAA
>JARVZY010011183.1:162500-254000 GCA_030686995.1 Artemisia argyi | reverse complement strand
TTCTTTACAAACAACACCGGGGCTCCCCACGATGATGAACTAGGGCGAATAAATCCTTTATCCAACAATTCCTCTAATTGTCCAGATAACTCCTTCATTTCCGACGGTGCTAGCCTATAGGGTGCTCGTGCTACGGGTGCTGCTCCTGGCATCAAGTCAATTTGAAATTCCACTTGCGAGTCGGCGGAAGGCCAGGCAAGTCCTCAGGAAAAACTTCTTGAAAGTTTCTGACTACTGGCACGTCCTCGAGTCGCTTCTCTTCCGACTTCTTCTCAGTGACTTGAGCTAAAAAGACTTGACATCCTCGTTCGATGTACTTCACAACTTTGATGCAAGAGACGATGCTCAGACGTGTCTTACTTCGCTCTCCGCGAACAACCAGGGTTTCGTCATTCAGGGGGATGTGAACGACCTTTTCGTTACAAATGATCTTAGCGCGGTTCTCGGATAACCAATCCATTCCTATAACGACGTTGAAACTACCAAGTCTAATAGGCATAAGGTCAATGGCAAATGGGGTGTCTAGTAGTCGTAGAGTGCAACCTCGGAGTATAGTGTTAGTACTCACTAGCTTTCCATCAGCTAGTTCAATCTCGTATGTGGTGTCTAGTTGGGTGGGTGTAATATTAAGCAAGGGTGCAAGAGAAATAGATACGAAACTTTGATCGGCTTCGGAATCAAATAAAACTTTAACGAGGCGGTTGTTTAGAAAGAATGTACCCGTGACTACGTTCGGATCTTGCTGGACATTTCCATCTCCAAGCACGTATGCTCTTCCACGTGCATTGTTGTCCTTATTAGGGCACTGACGCCTGTAGTGTCCTTTCTCTACACAAGCATGGCATACTACAGCCACGGGTTGCAAGTTAGCTCATGTCGCCTTGCAATCTTGTGTCTTATGTCCAATCCTTGAACACTTCCCACACTTAGCATAGCAGGGTCCATTGTGATGCATCTTACACTTGTCACAGAATGGAAGGGGTCCAGCATACCTAGCATCCTTAACTGGTGCAACGACATAAGCTCTGACAGCTTCCTGTCGTCGGTTCTGTTGATTGTGGTGGGTGTTTCTGTCATGGTGGTAGTTACGGTTGGGGTTTCGGTTGTTGTTGCTGTTGTTGTTGTTGTTGTTGTTGTTGTTGTTGTTGTTGTTGTTGTTGTTGTTGTTGTTGTTGTTGTTGTTGTTGTTGTTGTTGTTGTTGTTGCTTGTCCTTCGATCATCAAACTTCCTTTTGTGATCGTTGTTTCCCTGAGCAGAGTTACGCTTAATCTCCCGGTCTAGCAATCTTTGGGCAATAGACATTGCTTCATCCAAAGATTGAGGCTTAGACGAGGTGACGTTTCCCTCAATACTCCTGGGTAATCCCTCAATGTACCTTTCCAACAACTTTTCCAAATCGGGAACCTTAGAAGGGCAAAGTGTGGCAAGCTCCTGAAATCTCCTATCATAAGCCCTGAGATCATTTCCTTTCACAACCAACGTGTGAAATTCATCTTCTAACTTCTTGATCTCGCCTCTAGGGCAGAACTTCTTCAGCATCTTCTCCTTAAAGTCAGCCCAGGTGATCTGATAAGCTTCCTCCACACCTATCTTCTGAGCAGTTGCATTCCACCAAGACAACGCGTCTTCCAACAATGTTCCAGTAGCAAACGAGACTCGGCTTTCAGCGGCACAACCGCTCCTCACAAACACAGTCTCAGTTCGCTCAAACCATCGAGCAAGCTCTGTTACTCCTTCAGTTTCTTTGAAGTGAGATGGTTTACAAGCTATGAAGTCCTTATAGGTGCACTTCCGAGTCGCAGCGGACTCGCTCTCAGCAGTGGCTCGGTTATTGCTACTAGTTCGTGCCATTGCAGCAGCTTGCTCTTCTAAAGCTGCAGCAACACTGTCGGCAACCAACTTTCTTATAGCAGCCTGGGTCATAGCGGGTGACGATGTAGCAGTAGCGGTTTTCCTTGGGGCCATATCTCTATAAAATCGCAAGTGCATAAGTACAAATTCCAAACATCAATAACAAAAGAAATAGTGTAGCCAACTCATAATAGTCGAGATCATCACAAAGTACATATCACAACCACAACATAAATACATACATCAACATAACCATATCATTCATAAATAAACATTACGACATGTAACAACACACATGAAATTATAATGAATCTCAATATGGGAGCATAATAAAAGATCAAACAACTAGAACATCATAAATCAATATCAATACGTTACAATCGTAACCAACATAAAGTTTTAATAATTTTTGAATTCATTGTTACAAAACAACAAGATACAACAATTATTAATGCCACAGGCGGCAAGTTAAGATGTCTCTGTAAGTAATGACATGTCATAGATCTATGAAGGTCCAGGTGCGCCTCCTGATCTCCTCTCTAGCTCTCTGATGATCCTGATCATCTCTAACATCTCCAAATCCCTGGATCTCTCACGGGCCTGAATCTCCTCAATAGTAGCTGAAAGTGTGTGGATGGTAGAACTAGATGCAGCTAACTCCTGTGCCTGATGCTCCATCATCTCCTGTGTAATGGCCGCAATCTCTCTCAAATCATCTATCTCGTGCCTCTGAACATCTAGCCAATGACCAAACTCAGTGATGGTAGCCTGTGCCTCCTCGATCTCTGTCCTCATCATCTCAAATACCATCTCTAAAGCTGTCCTATGTACCACGAGGTTCGTGACCTCCTCCTGCATACACTCTATCCTCTCCAAGGATATATCCTCAATAACGCTCAACAGCTCGTCAAGACGATCCTCATGTCTCACTAACCTAGCAGCCAAAAGAGGGATAGTATGGTGTATCGGCTCCCCAGTGACCGGTAACACCGCTGAAGAGCCATCTCCAAGCTCAGCAGCCCTAGGCGATCCCTCAACCAATCTCCATCTACGTATGTAGTCTAACAAAAATGACCATCGACGAGCATCAACCAATCTATGAATGCCAGGTGAGGTGGGTGTCTCGGTGGGAGCAGGTGATGGTACAGGTGATGTAGCAGGTGATGGTATTGGTACAGTGGTAGTCTGTGAGTAGAAAACTGTAGGTGGTGGCATGGGTGGCAAGACCTCAGAGGTGTGGGGTGCGGTGTAAGTAGGCAACATGTACAGATGTGGCTCAGGTGGGGGTGATACAGGTGATAGTGGGGGTGCTGGTGATGCCACAGGTGTCAAATCTGGCATAGAAACAGGTGGTAATACAGATATGGGTGATGATACAGGTGTAGGTACAGATGTAGGTACAGGTGGTGTAACAGTAGAAGCAGGCAAAATACAGACTCGTTTCCGAGCCGTGCATTTGCGGGTATAGTCTCCCTCATGATATCGAAACAACTCACCGAAAGGCTCAGGCTCATAGGGCTCAAGAATCCTCACTCGCTTGCGCCGACGAATCGGTGCAGGCGAGGATGGTGGTGGAATAGAAGCAGCAGTATCAGAAGTATCGGAGTCAGAAGACTCGTCATCAGTATCTCAACCGGAGTGGTGACTAGCAGGTGGTGTAGGACGATCATCAGCCGCAAGAAACTGCTGAGATGTCAGGTACTGATCATAAAGGTACTGTCCCTGTGTCATGGGTCCACAGACAGGACGAAAGAGAGGCTGAATAGCAAAAGAATCAATGGGTGTAGAAGCAACCTCACCCTCCTCAAAGGGCTCAGTGTCAGCAGAGGGGTCTCCAGATGGAACAGGAGACGGTATAGCAGGTGATACAGGTTGGGTGTCATGGTCAGAATCATGGGTGTCTTGGGTGTCATGGGTGTCATAATCAGATAAGTCAATAGTAGGGTGAGTGGATGATGCTGGTACGACGTCGTCACTGTCGGACAAAATAATAACCGAGGGCGACATGGTACTGTAATATCCCAAAAATAGCAGCGATATAAGTCATTTAGTCTACATAATGCTACATGCACAGTGATCATAGTGTCATAGTGAGCTAAATGTAATGGGTGCTAAAAATCAAACCTTAAAACATAGCGTTGGCAAGGAGGGCACTTCGGTGATAAATAGTTTGTTTAAAAATCCGGTGAGGTTATAGTCCAATGTTTTGAAAAAAAATCATTTGGTTCTCTATAACCATGGCTCTGATGCCAATCTGTAACACCCCGAAATTTGATTAAGCAGCGGAAGTCTAACCGGGGTCATTACAGTTTAGTACACAGTCATACTCATAGAAAACAATTCAAAAGATAGTCAATATCATTCCATGAAAACTCAAGTATTCAGAGTTACAAACATTTTTCCAAAATGTTAATTGTTTAGCAAAAGAAGTGATGAGTTTGTAAAGAATGATATAATTATTGAAATCAAAAGGGAGGTCCTGTGCCCTTTGCCAGCTCCGTGCTGCCATGCTTGCTAATTTCCTGAGATAAACATGCTTAAAAAGTCAACACAGAGGTTGAGTGAATCCATAGTAGTTTAAATAGTAATAGTGTGAACACAAGTCAAACATTTGAAATAAGCAAGCCAAGATAGACAGGTCTTGACTAAACTGGTGTAATATTGCTCCTAAGCCTCACAAAACGCAAGCCTTAACATTGATTTGACATATCATAAAGATAATAACAATCATCTACACCACAGCGGATGTAAATGACAAGGGGCCCTCGGTGACAGGAAATGTGCCAAATTTCCATAATACCTCGAATATAGCACACCTCCTGCCAAGTGATCACCTTGACAGAGGCGGGCTGCCATTCCAATAGATCTATCAACTATATTCGCGCTCACTCGCAAGTGATTAAGGTTCGTGATATGAGGGACTTGTAGCACAGGTGTCAACTTAGGCAATATCAGGTGATAACAGCATACAGAAAAATACTTGTGTTCGATTTATAGCATGTATCTCCCACGGGGTTTAAAAACAATTAAAATGTGAGACCATGAACTCATCTGTCGTGTGTGTGTGTGAATCACAAGGTGCTCAAAGGTGATGGTGTATTGCTATGACTAGCAATGATATTCCTCCGACTTGCGACCTAAATAATACATGGTAATCGGTGTTTTAGATTCGTTTCGTAATTGACATGTGATATGTCTCGTGTATGGTGATATCCGTTCGGTGTCCTATAATATTCCAAAATAACGTCACGTAGTCATTTGTATCGTTGTTACGAACCGGTGTTTGATATATTTTAACTCGTCGTAAGAAATAATGTTATTATGATTAAATATTTTTAATAAAGTTATATATATGTTAAAGTTTTTTTTAAAAAAAATAAAATATATATATGTATTTGTAAAATTTATATGAAACAATTAATTATAAAATACCTTGTCACAATTTAACCCTCAACTTTACAAAATTACACTTTTTACCCTTAGTAAAAATAAAGTAATTTCAAATTGGTCCTTGTTGTACACTTTCCATTTTATTCCCTTGATTCTAGCCAAATGACCATTTTTACCCTTAGTTTCCAAAAGAATTCGATTTAGCCAAGTTTGATTCGAAAGTTTGCAACTTTGACAATTTAAGTCCCTTAACGTGGGATCCTTTGCAAAAATAGTCCAAAGTCAAATTTTGAAACATAAACTTTTAGTATACGATTTTATGTTCGAACCACTTCTCAAATCAACCGCGAGATTTCAAAAAAAAAAAAAAAAAAAAAAACGTTTCTACACTCCTCAGTTTCCATTCGAAGTTTTTATTTGCAATGAGCTGGGCTCGTTAGCCCAAACTAGGCCCAAAAGGGTGTTTTGGTTTTGTTTAAAAACTCGCTCAACATAGATTGGTTTTGGCTTCGTTTTCATAGTATAAAGTCGAGAATATCTTGCATGGGCCGTTAGTTTGGTTACCCTTGAGTCGTAAAATTAGTATGTCGAAAAATATAAAGGGGTCGTACGTGTAAAAACAAAATGGCGAGGCCATTCCAAATGGTGTCGAGGCATGTGATATAAAGCTATAAGTGTAACAAAATATATTTTCAGAAATTAAGCGTGTCGTGTGTGAAACTTTACGTGATATGTATGAAACTTAGAGTAGGAAAAATGAAATAGGAGATGAAAACTTACAACACCAAAAGGTGGTGGTGATGAGATCGTGTGATACGGGGTACGAAACGAGCAAAAGAGAATGATAATTCTTTCGTAGAGTGACCCTCGATCGGACACTTTGTTACCCACTCAACTTTTAACCCAACTCCTTGCGTGTACAACCCTTGTGTTCTTCGACAGTGTTCAAGAGAGAAAAGAGAGTGTTTGAGTTTTGCAAACTTGGTGAAACTTTGAGAGTGTGAGATTTTGCATTAAATGTGGCTTATATAGTGTGGTTTTGGGTGGTTCGAGTGTTTCCTCATCAAACTACAACAATCGAATGGTTGCCCTATCTAGGGACAAAGTTGTCGAGTGTCTAGAGTATTGTCAAATCGGTTTGGGGTGATGAGGGAGCAATGAGGGTTGACTTGGATGTGTTTAGTGTTTAGCTTAGGTTTTTAGGGATTAAACAATTGGTGTTTAGACCTTGTGTGGTATGCTTGTTGGGGAACCATGGAACATTCGAACCATTGGACAATAAACCTTTTGGTGTGTAAAGCGATGGACCAAGGGTCGGACGGCTCTTGTGGTGGCTCATTGTCGAGGGTTAGCAAAGTCAAAGGAAATGGTGGTAAGTTGTATTGTGTGAATAGGGTGCCTAGAAATCAACCATGTGCAAAAACAAAATGCAAAGGAGTTGGTTCTTGCTTCGGTGACATGTTACGCAAAAGGAAGAAAACAATACAAGCCATATGGGCTTGTGTAAATCCTCGGCCCAACGTGAAACAAAACATAAGCCGTGTGGGCTGTGGTGGTTTTAGGCCCAACAACGAAACAAGAAAATGAAAAAGAAAACGTGGGCTAGTGAGGTGATTCGGCCCAAAAAAAACAACGGGGTGTCGGTGTTCCGTAAAATTGTGAAATAAATCTCGGTGTCGGTGTCGGTTTGTGATAACCTTAAATATTTAAAAGGTGCCGTCATACGTATATATATACTCATATATATATATATATATATATATATATATATATATATATATATATATATATATATATATATATATATATATATATATATATATATATATAGTAATAATAAATTTGTTAAAGTTAATATATACATAGTGTCGTATATATATATTAATAATTCCTCGGTGTTCAATTAGGGTGTCGGGTCGCAAGTGGGAGTTACCGGTGCTTAACCTCATTGGGTGACATCCAAGAGTGACATTCGGGTGATATCGGGTGACAAAACATAATCGGGTGACAAACAAACGGTGATCAAAACATTCGGGTGTCTTATATAAAAATTTCAAATTTGCCCGCAAAATGGCTTAGTTTAGAATAGTGTTGGTAATTAGCATTAATAAATGACCTGGGATTTTACGGTGTATTACACTATTCATCAGAACTGGCAAGTTGCTCAATTAGACATCAACAATGCTTTTTTGCATGGTGATCTCAATGAGGAAGTTTACATGACACTACCAAAAGGTTACACACCTCCACCCAACATCCCCAACCCCGTTTGCAAACTTCAAAAGTCTCTTTATGGCCTCAAACAAGCAAATAGGCAGTGGTTCACAAAACTCACCACCTTTCTGCTCAATCATGGCTTCACTCAGAGTTATGCAGATACTTCTCTTCTTACATACAAGAAAGGAGCAGATTTTTTGGCTTTAGTGATATATGTGGATGATATACTCCTTACTGGTAATAATCCTTCTCTCATCACACACTTTAAAAGACAATTGGATATTACTTTCAGCATCAAAGACCTTGGGAATGTTAATTACTACTTGGGCATAGAATTCTTAAGAAACTCTCAAGGTATCACCATGTCTCAAAGAAAATATGCCCTCGAGCTGTTACAGAGTGCCAAAGTCCTGGATATGAAACCTTCCCACATCCCTGTTGATCCTATCACTAAACTCAATCACACTGATGGGGATCCTCTCAATACAGCTGATGCCTCAACTTATAGAGCACTTGTGGGTAAACTTCTCTACTTGACTATCACAAGACCAGATTTATCCTTTGCTGCACATGTTCTTAGTCAATTCAGTCATAGTCCAAGGACTCCACATTGGACTGTTCTCATCAAAGCTCTAAGGTACATCAAATTATGTCCGGGACAAGGTTTATTCATTCCTAGATTTGATACACTCAATCTTCAAGCTTATTGTGATAGTGATTGGGCAAGCTGCCCAATCACAAGGAGATCCACAACTGGTTTCTGCATTTTCCTAGGCAAAAGTCTTATATCCTGGCAATCCAAAAAGCAACCAGTTGTATCTAGATCTTCTACAGAGGCAGAGTATAGAGCTTTAGCTGACTGCACTTGTGAAATTACATGGCTTTTGAGTCTGCTCAAAGATCTACACGTTAATATCACCACTCCTGTACCAATCTACTGTGATAACCAGTCCTCAATTGCCCTTGCTTCAAACCCCATTCAACATGCAAGGACAAAACACATTGAACTTGATTGTCACTTTGTTAGAGAAAAGATCAAAGCTGGAACAATTTTGCCTACCTTCACCCCTTCTCAACATCAAATTGCTGATGCTCTAACAAAAGGCCTGAGTAGATCACCATTTCACAGTTGTATCTCCAAGTATGGCATGTGTGATCCATACACACTGCCAACTTGCAAGGGGGGTAATGGTGATAAGGAGAAAGACAAGCATGCAGACAATTCAAGAGTGATTAATTCAGTGTTGTCTACAAACTATAAACACCACTACAAGTGTCTAATTAGCTGTAATAACATGTAGTACACTGTATATAGAAAGTCAATGTAAAAGTCAAAGTTAGTTAGTATTTTCTTTCCCTCTTTTGTATCTGTATAAATACTTGATGTAATACTCATTTGATGTAATGAAAAACTTTCATCATTTTTCACACAGTTTCACATTCTCTCTGTTTCTCAAAAGGCTCTTCTTATAATTTAAAAACTTTTTATCGTGTAATTTGAGCAATGAACGCATCCAATTCCTTGCGCATAACGCCACCTTCTTCAGTTGATCGTCGTACCGCAAAACCAAGTTCTTCAGCCTTCTTTCTTACTTGACACGCTTCTTTCGACACCATCAGCCGTCTAACTGCTTCAACAACCATTGACCTGGTCACCTTCTCATCTCGACGAGCCCAATCCCTCCCATATATCCCCGTCCCAAGCACCTCGGTTATCAGAGTAGCATTCCTTGGTTGATCGGAATGCATAGGCCATGCAGCTATTGGTACTCCCATACTAATACCTTCCATACATGAATTCCACCCACAATGACTCATAAACCCGGCAGTTGACACATGTCCTAATATTTCGAGCTGTGGTGCCCAATCCCTCACCACGACCCCCACCCCGCTCATTTCAACCTGCTCCTCGTACTCTTTTGGTAACCTGACTTTCTGAATATCTTCATTGTCAAAAATATCGGCTCGATCAGCTTCCCTTACTACCCATATGAACTTATGACCACTCTCTTCCAAACCGATCGCAATTTCTTTGGCCTCATCATCAGTAAATGAAACGGTGGTACCAAATGACACATAAATAACTGAATTTGGTTCTTGTTTATCTAGCCAGTTTGATAACTTGCTTGATCCTGAGCTAGTGTTCTTTTGATCGGGTACTTTAACCTGGTTAAATGGGCCTATAGCCCAATTTTTATTCGTACACGATGTGATATCTTCCTTTTTTAGCAAGTCCAAGTACTTTTCTTCAAACGCTTTACTCGTATTGTATAGTGATCCTGAACTAAATCTCTTGAAGGATGAATCTTGTGACACAAGAAACTTAATAAACTCATTAGAAAAACACCCTTCCATAGAAGGAACTTTCGCCCTAAGTAGTTCAGTTTCATCGTCCAATTTTAATGTTTGTGTTTCCCCCCAATAATACCAAAAAGACGTAAAAGCAGAACAGCTTTCAAACGTATAAACCTCTGCATTAGGGACCAAAACAAAGTCCTGAACAACAGAACTCATCACATAATCATAAATGATAACTACTCGTTTTGTTGTCATTGAGAGATTTTGTATTAGTTTAGCAAAGGGTTCACGAAGGTGCATTATGGCTTTGAATGATGGCATGAGGTGGTTAGGAAAGCGAATGTTCATTTTTGGGTCGGGTGGAGGGTTAGGGAAAGATGGTATTGGAATATCGTGGAAATGAATGTTAGAGGCCGTGAGTAGGTCCAACCCGTGGACGCGAAGCTTGGCTTGGCGAGTATGGCTGGAGGCACAGATGAAGTGGACGGGGAGGTTGTAGGCAGAGATGAGGCGCGAAAGATGAAGGAGCTGGTTGAGATGGCCTTGTGTTATGAAAGGAACCATCACAACACATACTTCAGACTGATTTTGGTCCATTTTGGAAACCTTTTATGGTATGATGATCAAGTGCTTTTTATGGTATAAATAGATGTCAAGTAATAGGATTTTGTATGGAATGTATCGAATTTTTTTTTTTTTTTTTTTTTTTTTTTTTTTTTTTTTTGTCAATGAGGCTACGACACAAAATGGGGCTATAATTGATCATCAAACTGCTGTACTCTAATTTATTGTAAGTTGGAATCTACAAATACAACAAATCCATAATACGTAAGCATCATATTATGTGTCCAATGCATGCAACATACAGATTTTTTTGGTTATTTCTATATCTAATTTCGAATCTACACCAGGTTCCAAAATTGCCTCCGTTTTTGGCCTATCAGTTAAAACAAATATGCTATTGCAAAGAACAAAATAGGCAAAAATACATCACAATTAATCTTCACGTGATTATGGAAACCATCTTTAATTTGTTTTTTCACTAAGGGAACCCCACAAACTAAATTAAGAGAAAGCGTACACATAGCAAGACCGGTCTTAAATTGAAAGCCTCGATCGTTTCAACACAGCATATTGTTAGGGATTCCCTGAACACGAATCCAATCATCTCACTTCAATGAACTTATTTTAAGCGACTTGAAATGCGTTCGAGTTGCAATTCAAATACAAGAAAAAAACGATGAATGTTTTCCTTTTGACTTAAACGAAATATTATTTGGTTGCCCCATATATATCAGAGAAATTAAAGCTACTGAAAGCAACACTTTCCAAATTACTTGGTAGTAGTATTTTAACTCATTAACTATAAAAATGCAAGATAGGATAGATATCTTATGAAGTAAAGTAATTACGGTCGAGAGGATCTTATGCAAGATCATAATCTAGTAGAGATCGTACAAAAGATTGGCATGTATTCGGTGAGCAACATAGCAAATTGGAAATGAACACGAAAGCATTCGAGGTCCCATAGCATGTTCTTAGACTAATTAATGCTGGGTGATCGACTGGCATTGGCAGAGCTTGAACATTTTTGCTAGAAGGGCCGGTGTGTAACTCATAAATTTAAGGAGGCCAAACTTTAATTTTATTTTATAAAATTTAAGTTTATAGGATAAATCTAACATAAATATACTATAAGGTGAAATTTTGTGAGAGGGTCATAGCCCTCTTTTGTCTCAAGGTAGTTCCGCCATCGACCACCATCACAAACGAGGACCACGCATGATCAACCCATTACCCCATTCCTAACGGCACGCGGTTGACTATTTGTGGCCCATGTTTGGTGGTCACTACCGCCGAACCAAATGCACACTTTAATTCTTTCCAAGGGTTAACCCCCTCCCTAATGGATATATTTTGAAAATTTATATCTAAAAAAGAAATGTTTAATTGTAAGTTTTATCATTTTATTTATAATGCCTTCATTCCCCATCATTTATTTACATATAATGTCTTCATTGCCCAATTATTTTTATTCACAACATCTAATTCTATCTTTATATTTACTCTTATTATATCTCTTATACAAAATGTCTCAAAACACTCAAAGAAATAAAATCGCGAAACAACGTCGACGACCAAACGACCAAACACCCAATTCAAATTTTTGTCTCGGCTACTCACCACCTGTAGACTTTCGAGTTCCAAGTTGTTTATGGAACACAACAACCACAATACTAAAACCCACCATTCGTACAGCACAATCACAACAACAACAACGACAACAACAACAACAACAAACTATATATCAACCACAAGTGTACCAACGTAATAAACTATGCATTAACCAAAAATGATTCATGATCCTACATCACCACAAAAGTTTCACGATTTTTCATCACCAACTCCAAACCACTCTCAACCTATTTCTCCAATTCATCCATTCAAGGTTGATGATTTTGAACCTATGCCAAGTTATGAACCCCCAATATCCGTCTAACCCCGTTTATGATGACTTTCTCGTCGAAGAAGTCCGTCCTAAAGAAGAAGCTGTCAGAAAGACATCAACGAAAGACATCAAAAATAAATTCGAACTACAGCAACAAATGTTCAATTTCTAACAACAAAAACAACGGCACGGAGACGAACTGTTTTATATGAGTTTCATTGATCACTTGAGTGGAAGCCACTTCGAAAAAGTGTTGCATATGAAGAAGCTAATTTAAGAGAAATATTATTAGTCTTATGTTTTTAACTATTAGTGTAATGTTTTTTAATTATTAATGAAAGTGTAATTTAGTTTTTATTTAAATTTATTAAAACAATGGGTTTGGTGGCGGGTTTGATGCTGACCATTACACCTGTTTGGTGGTGTGTTGAATGTTGATGTGGCACTGACATGAAAGTGATAAGCTTGGTGACCATCAGACCTACTCTTATTGATAAAGATTTTTTTTTTTTTGTTTTTTTTTTCTTTTTTTGCTTGAAATTCTAAAAATGAGAAAATTATACTACTTATCTCCTTTACTTAAAGTAATTGGTAATTACCATTTCATGGAAAGAGTTAATGAATGTTTAGTCATGGTACTTTGATTTTTAAACCCTTAACCTTATCTTCAGAATAAATTTATCCAAAAAATAATAATTTTTATTATTTTACAATTTAAGATCACATGTAAACAACTAAATTCAAACATGGGTTTTTCTAACTTGTGCCCTAGGGGCACAAGTTAAGCACACTAAAAGAACGGCGGGATCAATGAAAAAGGACGTCCGGACCCATGGCACTAGTGTACTTTTCTGTGAGCCCGGACGCTCTTTTTCGTGGGTCTCGTCATCCTTTTAGTATGCTTAACTTGTGCCTCATGGCACAAGTTAGAAAACCCTTTCAAACATTGCATTAGCAAACAGTCTTATACATAAGGCTAATGATTTGCACACTCTCATTTCTTATTTGCACACTCCAAACTGTGCAATAAGCAGTTGTACATTTCTCATATGCTGCTTCATCATATTGTACATTTAAGTGTGCAAATAAGAAATAAGAGTGTGCCAATCAATTCTCTATACATAAATTCTCTTAAACTACAAAGCGCAAAAAGATGTCAGCCCATACCGAAATCTGTCAAAATACTGTAACAAGTTACTGTACCTAACTATATATCCATGCAGCTTTGCGTAGATACGTACTAGTAACGGTTGAAAGAAAGGAAAAATATACTGGTAACATTCTAACAAGTTTAAGCCAGTCAAAAGGGCTTGTTCACCATCATAATCTTTGTTACTTGTAATAAGGCTTGATAGATCCTTTGGGTCGATGTGACCGTGGATCAGGCCTAAATTCAAAGTTTTTTTACTTCAGTTGGGCCTCTTCGGCCTCATATATTTCTGATTTATTTGTAAAACCAAAAATATAAGACTATAATAAGTTATCTGAACTTGCAACTACTGATTTATCGTAACTAATGAATGCATGTTACGATTATTGTTTTAATTACGGTAAAACTGATTTATCATATAGCTAACGAAATTATTCAAGTGTTTCTTGGATTTTTTTTTTTTTTTTTTTTTTTTTTTTAAATCATATCAAGCATACAGAATTCGGAAACGAACCTCTTACATTTATTACAAGGTAAAAAATAAATAAAAAATTAACAAAGTAAAAGGTAGGCTAAAGCGTAATTTAATGATAGACAGATAGTCTATAATTAACCATGTCACTGTTAACAATTTTATTCTTGAAACTCATATAAACGAATACTGGTTAGCATACACAAGCAACTGACTTTTAGTACTTTATAGAGCTAAGTTCCAAAATCACATAATGGGAGTTATGGCTCGAGTCAATGTATAGAGAATGAAGACACTCCACAACTCCACCAAACCAAATGGACAAACAATGTGTCGACAAAATGGTCAACAATTATATATATGCATATGTGTGTTTGGTTTACCAATATTGTTGGCATGTTAAAAAAAATCATAAGCATGGCTTCTTACAAGAATATATTGTAATTGACTTCTTTTAAATAATGTAACATCGTGCTTTAAATAGTGAAAGTGTTAGGAGATGTTTAGCATTACTTGTGTCTTATAAAATAAGATAAACAATTTGAGAGTGTATGAGCTTGCTTTTACGATCTTTTTAGTTAATCATTTGTAAGCAAAATAGATTGTAAAATAAGCGGTTTGCAAACGAGCATTTCAGGGGAAAAAATGTACATCATTTAAATTCATCCGTATCTTACTGATTAAACTCTATCTCCTATAAAATTTTAAGATATCCAAATATAGATATTAAACAAATACACCTATTAAATTATGTACAATTAACTTGGGCAAAACTTCATAATTTGACTGGTCAATAAATATTGTTAATGTAGTTTTTGAAAGGCATCACACTAATATTTTTATATGAATGAATCGCTTAAATATATTACAAAAATCTCTTTTAGTATAAAATAATTGTTACGTTAAACATATAACAACAAAATATTGTTCGCCAAAAATTTCAATCACAAAATATCCGCCACCGCAATGTGCAAATATCTGCCTATGGGATTAAGATCTTCTAAAGTTGGTTTTAACATGATAGATCATGTTAACCAATCATGAACAAGTTAAATGAATAAATATTTCTCTTTTATTAAAAATTATGCACCCACTTATGTTTTTCCTTCTCACAAAACACACAACATGATCTATTATGTTGATAAAAACTTGAGAAGATCTTTATCCCAATTTATGCAACAAAGAGTAAAATACTTGATAACACATATAATTAATGGTGTATGACAAAAATAAATGGTTACATGAGTGGCTTAACATTAAAAAAGTTGTGTGTTCAAGTCCGTAAAAGACATATGTGAAATAAATTTGTGAGATATAATTGAAAAATAACCGTCTAAGAAAAAATAATACCAACCATTTCAAGATAACTATAGAAACAGATACAAATTCTTACAAATTTAAATATGAATCTCTTAACACATATAATATGTTGTGGTATATAAATATAATACGATTTGGTATTTTGGTATATAGATAGGTGAAAGAAGAATTTAGGGAGAAAGGTTAAGCAAAAAACATTTAGACAAAACGACACTGGATATACGAATACACTGTTTGCTTTACTGGATCCCCTTTTGCGCAAATCAAGCCAACATGTTACATCCCCTTTCCTTTTTCTTATATTTCTTTAGGCTGGACACAGTAAGGCGACCCGATCCCTCTCTTTTTCTCTGCCACGTCAGTTTTCTCTCTCCAGCGACCTGCAGGCGATTTGGTGCCCCAGTAAGAGTGAACAAGTAATATTGATCAAAAAGTAAAAGTGAGTGTGTAAGTGATTCGGTTGCAGGCTCGACCCATTTTGATTTTTTTCGTCCAGCGACCCAATCCCCACAGAAAGCCGATCGAGTAGTGATCGATTGAGATTGTCGATCGTCTATTGCTACTGTGGGTAGCCTTAGGGAAATGATTTGCACACTCGCCATTTTGATTGGGACACTCTTCTATATGCATTGCATACTTGTACAGTACTTACTGTGTGCTTTAACTGATTGTACAATTGAGTGTCCCAATCAAAAGTATGAGTGTGCCAATCACCTCCCATTTCTTTATAATCCTCACAAGCCCAACAATATCTCCATCAAAACTAATCAAACCCATAATGATGTTTTTGTTTTTGTGCATTACAATATTGTTAAAATGATTATGCGTTGAGTACATATGTCCCGATTATATACGTTCGATTTGAGTTTGTGTAACTTTCCATTTCGTATCAAAATACTTTGCTTAGACGTAATAAGTTAATGGTATGGTGTTCAAGTCAACTAACACAAGTTATATGATTGATCTAATGGCAATATGAGTAGTTCATTGTCTCTTCAAGTCTTCAATCCTTGTCTTCAATCCTTTTCACCATGTAAATTGTGGTTGTTGACCTAACCAAATTATATGGTGGGTAGCTAATTTAAGGTTTAATATATTTTGACTTTGTAGTTTGTAACATGTAGGTGAGATATACATGCCTTCAATTGTGTAAAGTCAATATAAGATTACACCAAAGGTTATAATATTGTACTTAATAAGTCGTTCATGGTGGATGTTACACTGTTTTAAACAAGTAGAATTAGTCCACTCTCAACTTATAAAATCTTGCTACCTTGTTTGTTAACCGCAATTTTAACTATCTCACAACATTTATACAATAAATTTATCTCACATATACAAAACATAAGTAAAACCTGCAACCATTTGAGACACAAACCCCTTAGTAATCTTGCTACCTTTTCTCTTTTTTGAAATTTTAGGATGAGTTTGGTTTGTTGTCATGAATCACAATGGGTATAGGTATTAGTATTGAGTAGAATGACAATGAATATATCATTCTTAATATTGTTGTTTGGATCAATTATAGGGATTGGGTACAAAGATCTTTTTTATTAATTTTGAAAGAAGAAAATATCATTTATAAACAAAAAGTGGGCCAAGGGGAATGGTTTGAGAAAAGTCACCCTCCTTAGAGCATTGGTAACCTTGGTGCCATGGGCCAAAAGTTACTGCCACGTCAGCAAAAATCTCTATGACACCAGAAATCTGACGGCACCACATTCTGGCCGTATCCGTTAGCACCAAAAATTCTGGTGCCGTCAGCCTTTTTTTCTTTTTTTTTTTTTTTTTATATATAATAAAACATACTCAATATTAACTAAAATAAACTTCAATAATTAAAAAAAACACATATTATATTAAAAAAAAAAAAAAAAAAAAAAGTTGGAATAAAAATAAAAACCTTCTAGTAGTATACATGCTCCACAAGGTAAATATAAAATAAAAATGACAATGAAATTAAATTTTAAGGGTATAAAATGTAAATTAATTATTTATATTAAAAAAAATAACCCTTTGGTCTTCTTCTCCATGTGATCACCTGCAACTCAAAGAAGAAGAAAAAAACGCAACATATAACAAACACAAACACAACATAGAAACACAACATCCAACGGTCCAATATTAAAAAAAAAAAAAAAAAAAAAAAAAAAAAAAAAAAAAAAACGGCTACCGCGTGGGCTGGCCACCACGGCGCAACCACCTATGGCGCCAACCTCGGTGTCGTGCGCCGTCAACATTTTTGGGCTGCTAGAAAAAACGCCAGCGATGGCACCTTGGTACCCCTCACTCTTAGGTGGTATGAGGGTAAGGGTTTCAAAATAACTTTTTATTCCATTGTTGTGGGACCCATTATCAACCAAACATCATTTACAAGATTCATTCCATTTCTTTTATTACATACCCTTCAAACAAACGGGCCCTTAATTTGTTTGATATTTGAAAGAAGACATTTTTGATATAAAACAAACTAAAAGAAAAAAGTGGACATGTGTTTCGTATTTAAGGAAAAACGTTTGAAAGTTTCCATGTATAATTGTGATTTAGCAATTAGATCAACAAACTAAGGTAGCTAGAATAAACATTTCAAGATGATCATCTGTATAAAACTTTCTAGGTATTACTAAATGAAGTTCATTGACCGATATGTGTCTAATACAAAGTTATAAATTCCAATTGACCCAACAATTCTCTTACTTTTAACTATGCCGTTTATCACATAACTTCGTTTTTGGTAGTCTAAAAAGTGGTCTAATGAGATATGTATGATTTTAGGACCATTCGGGTAATATTCCAACTGTTTCAAAAAGTCTCACCCTCCTACCTTGATTGAGTGATCTAGATCTACTATCAATAAAACACCAACCCATGTGAAGTTTAGACCCCATCAAATACTCTTGTTTTGGACATGATTTATTTGGTATCATGATTCCATTAGAACATGATAGTTTGATGACACACAATCTTTGTCCAATTATTTCCCTAGATCTAAGCTAATTCATTCCCCCCTTTGATCTATATAAGCATAAAAAACTATTTATTGTATAATTGCTTTTAATCTTTTATAAACGTATTTAAGTGGTACTTAACACAATAATATTCAGAGTTTTCCAAAAACCAAATTAACATTCGTTGAATTATTGTCTTAAAAGACTTAATTTTATAAATGTTTATGTATAAAACAAGAATTAGTATAAGTTTAAGGTGTGAGATCAGGATAGTCATATGTTCGGTTTTCCTTAAATGGTAACCCCATAATAAGGGTGTTTATCTAAAGTCGGGGTAACGCTTACATACAATGGGTTTAATGTGTGTAATATGGAGAAGATGAACTTGGTTTTTCTCATGAAATACATGTGCATTTATAGGGATGCATTTACGGTTGCGTTTGATCCATGCATGTGAAACCGTCTAAGTAAACTGACGTGTAAATCATCCCATGGAGGAAACAAGAATGACACGTGGCATAATATTCTTGGCTCTTAGCATTATGGAAAGCTTCGTACAAGGTACTGTCGACATGTTACAACGAAATGTCCGCCGCGTTACTTTTATGCAAATAAAATGCTTAAGCGTGATAATAGTACAATAAGTCAATAACGGTCTAAAAGGACAAACTGTCATGCCAGTTGCCTGAAATTTGGTTCTCCAGGCAAAACTTATTGTGACCTTAATTAGTCGTTGCTTGGAGATTAATTATCTAGGCGAATCATATCATGGGTTTTGGCATTTTGAGCCTATAATGAGCGTATAAGCTTTAACTATTGGGATAAAACTTTAATACGCTATCACTAATTTTTCCATATCTTTCTTGTCGAATTAAGTTTTTATGTCCGACAAAAAAATGATATTTTGAGATTGAAATGGCATGTATCACTTGGCCTAGTAGTACATGTCGCTATGCAAAGAGTTTCGATTAGATGATCCGATCCAAATAGTACATGCGTAAAGCATAATACGAAGGAATAAAATTGTGAATATTTACTTATGATAAACAATAATATAGTTCAATTTTTAAGAGATAAGAGTGAGGTTACTTGAAAGAGAAGGCAAGGGACCAGCTTTACCATTTCAGATTTAGCATGTGAAAAGCTTAGAATATCAAAACTTAGAAGATACTCGAAACATTATAGTAAAACGATGGTTACTTTTCAAAGATATGATGTATGAACATAGAAATGAGATGCCATTTTATTTTGTTTCAAAAGTTAATAGAGAAAAGGCTTCATTTTTTTTAAGAGCATCATTTACTCCATTGTTTTATAAATAGATTGTTATACAAATTGTAAGTGAAAAGTTCCTAGGTTTTGTACGTATACCACATACACGCCCACTTGCTCTCAAGACTAGGTCGATATCCTATGACCTAGTCACACGAGACAAGAAGTATGAAACAAGGCTACAAACATATATAATGGGCAGATGTAAAACTTAATCCGTCTCATCATAACTTTGTTACCACCAGAATCATTAATCTTAATGCATAGTTATTCCATCGAAGTTATGTATATAGCTATAATACCTTTTTGTCAAAAGTGCGTCGACCATGTATTACTTAGTGTGCAGTCAATGGTGTAAGGTTACATGTATCTCTTAGTAAATAGACAATAAAATAGTGTATGTTAAGTACGTTCGTGTTACGTATTATGTCCATGTTTGCAAATTGTAATAGAGATAAGATCAAATAAGAAGAACAATAAAAATATGAAGGATAGGAAGTAATCACAACAACATATTTTAGATGCACCAACAAAAATGGATGCATCTTCATTCAAATTTTCTCTCCCATACTAAAATGTGTGGCTAGAATTACTTCGTACCATTCTTATTTTAATTATTCTTCTTATTGGATCCATTCCCAATTGCAATAATGTAACTACTTTACCACCCTTTTTATTTTTTAACCGCATTGCATAAATGAGGGACTCTAGCTAAAACATACATGAATGCGGAAAATATTTATGACAATCAATAGACGTGTATTTTCTCGGCCGTTTCATGTCAAAGCTATTAGACAACAAATTAGTAAGTCCAAGCCCGATTGTGGGCTTTGGGTCTATTAAGGTGTCTATTATCTTATATGTAATGTATTATAAATACATATAAGTATGTTGATAATAATGAGTTGAGAGAATCACACATTTCACACACACACACACAAGAGTGAAAGTGATTTCATTAAGCTGAAAATGTATGTGGTTACAGAGTATATATACAGGGGAAAACTAATAACAGAATATTTACAATACTAGTCCTTCAACTATCTAATTGTAACACTTCAGTCCCTGAACTATTATCCAACTCCTCTTTGACACTCCCCCTCAAGTTGAGAGGTGGAAGAATTGGAAACTCCCAACTTGAACATGAGTTTTGAATGTTGATCTTCAGGTAAAACTTTTGTAAACACATCTGCAAGCTGTTCCTTTGTAGACACATAAGAAGGACTAACTTGACCATTCTTCACTTGATCTCTTACATAGTGACAGTCTACCTTTATGTGTTTGGTTCTAGCATGAAACACAGGATTAGCAGCTATGTACAGAGCTGCTTGATTGTCACACTTCAAATCAACTGGACCAAGGTCTTTAATTCCCAAATCTCTTAGTAATGAGACAAACCAGGTCACTTCACAACAAGTTAGAGCCATTGCTCTGTATTCTGCCTCAGCAGATGATCTTGAAACAACACTTTGTTTCTTTGATTTCCATGAAATAGGAGACTGACCAAGTAATATGCAATAACCAGTTGTGGATCTTCTAGTCATTGGACAACTAGCCCAAACACTATCACAATATGCAGTCAGATGAGCAGCAGAGTCATTAGCTAGCAAAATTCCTTGACCTGGTGATTTCAACAAGTATCTCAACAAATGCTTAACAGCTTACATATGAACTGAGGTTGGATTTTGCATAAACTGACTAAGAAGTTGTATTGTGTAGCAAATGTCAGGTCTAGTAATAGTAAGGTAAATGAGTTTTCCAATGTACTTTCTATATACTTCTGGATCAGAAAGAGGAGTACCAATGTCAGCCTGCAACTTCACATGAGGATCCATGGGTAGCTTATAGGTTTTAGCATTAGACAAGCCTGCTTCATGCAGCAAATCAGTAGTATATTTCTTCTATGAAATGAAGATGCCTTGATCACTTTTGCACACTTCCAGACCTAAGAAGTAGTTCAATTCTCCAAGATCCTTCATATGAAAATGAGAACTTAACTGAGACTTCAAAGCTTGAATCTCACTATTGTCAGAACCAGTTATCATCAAATCATCTACATACACTAACACAGCTGTAAATGATGTACCATTTGATTTGACAAACAATGAATAATCTGCCTTTGACTGAACATATCCAAAGGACACCAGGGCTGATGACAATTTGGCAAACCATTGTCTTGGTGCTTGCTTGAGACCATACAAAGATTTCTTAAGTTTACAAACAAGGTTTTGATTGGTAGGAACATCTTGCACATTCTCCCCCTTACCAACATAACCTTGTGGCATCTGCATGTAAACTTCTTCAAACAAATCACCATGTAAAAAGGCATTTGAGACATCCATTTGACAAATATCCCAACCCTTCATGGCGGCAATAGCTAACAAGGCTCTCACAGTCACCATTTTGGCAACTGGAGCAAAAGTTTCTTCATAGTCTACTCCTTTTCTTTGTCTATTTCCATTTACCACCAGCCTTGCCTTCTTTTTGTCCTCAGAACCATCAGCATTGTACTTTATTTTGTATATCCAATGACAAGCAATAGCCTTTTTGTCTTTAGGCAAAGTTGTCACTTCCCATGTTTCATTATCTTTCAGAGCTCTAATTTCCACATCCATTGCATTGCCCCAGGCAGGAATCTTAATAGCTTCTTTGAAAGATGTTGGTGCAGTGTTGGCTAAAAAGGCACACAAAAACGCTTGAAACTGAGATTGCAATAGAGTAACTGAGAGTCTGAGACTTGATTGGCTCTTGGCAAATGAGAGGTAACATAGTCTTTAAGCCAACTTGGAGTAACTGGAACTCTGGATGACTTCCTTGTGCCTGAAGGTTGTGTCTAAGCAGTTGTCTCAAACACTGGTTCAAACACTGGTGGAGCAGGCTGTTCAACTTGTTGAACTTCTTCTCCATGAATCTCAGTCTTAGTTCTAACTGGTTCAGGAGAATGTTGATTCTGCTGATAGGTTTCTGCTGACAGCTGATCCTGCTGATAGGATTCTGGTGTAGTAACTGGTTGAGTGGTAGACATAAAGTCTTCATACCAAATAGAAGATGACATAGGAGCAGGTATGGGTTGAAGTACTTGATTCATACTAGACTTTGAATAAGGAAAAATATGCTCATAGAATACCACATCCCTGGAAACAAACCTAGTGTGGGTGAGCAAATTGTACAACTTGTACCCTTTTTGATGTTGTGGATAACCAAGAAACAAACAAGGCACACCTCTGGATTCAAACTTATCAGCAACTCTTGTTGGATTGCTTGCAACAGCCAGGCACCCAAAAACTCTCAAGTGACCATAATCAGGCTTAGAATGCATCAAAATTTCATAAGGTGTCTTGAATTTTAGAACAGCTGTAGGAAATCTATTGATGAGATAAGTGGCAGTGATAACACAATCTCCCCAATAATGTACAGGCAAATGAGCATGTAATCTTAGTGCCCTTGCAATCTCCAAAATATTTATGTGCTTTCTCTCTACTCTTCCATTCTGCTGAGGTCTATCCACACAAGAGGTTTGATGCTCCATTCCTAGAGATTTCATATAGGGGCCTATTGATCCTTTGAGAAATTCTAGTGCATTGTCTGACCTTATTATCTTAATGTCTTTCTCAAACTGTGTCTTAACAAAAGTATGAAATGACTTTAAGACAGTGAAAGCATCTGATTTTTTAACCAATAAATATGTCCACACAGCTCTACTACAATCATCCACTATGGTCAGAAAATACTTATGATGCCCTATAGTTGGAACTTTATAAGGACCCCAGATATCAATGTGAATGAGATGAAATGGTACTTTAGAATGTGAGACACTAGTAGGATAAGAAAGTTTAGCAAACTTAGCCATAGGACAGGTCAAACAAGCTTTATTACTAGCATTAGAATGACACTGAGGTACAGAATCAATGTGCTTAAGAGTAGAGTTTGAAACATGACCAAGCCTATGATGCCATAGACTATATGAATTGTTGAAAACACTGAAAGCAAATGTATCAGGAACAGAACAGTTTGCTAAGAATGAATACAAGCTACAATCTTCAAGTGCAGACACAACCATAGAAGAGAGTTGAGCATGCACTTGCTCCAATGGAAGATTGAGCAAATGATAGAGACCAGCCTTCTTCTTACCCAAGCCCAACACCTTCCTGGTTTTCAAATCCTGAATAACACAAAACTGCTCATAAAAAGTGACAAAACATTGAGAGTCTTTTGTTAATTTTGAGACTGACAAAAGTCTGAATTTGAATGAAGGAACAACCAGGACATTTTTTAGCTCAATTTTGTTTTGTTACACCTTATTTCCAACTTGTGAGATGATAGATGTGTGACCATTAGGCAAATTAATCATTTGTTTATACATAAGAGTCTGAACATCTATTAAATCCTCACTATCAGGTGACATGTGATCACTAGCTCCAGTGTCAATTATCCAACCTTCTATCACACCATTTGTGCAGGAAAAACAATAAATTGTACCTTCGCCAAATGGATGATCCATTTCAGTTGGTTCTTGAGCATTTTGATTGAACTGTGGCAAACTTTTCATGAGTTGCTCAAACTGTTTGGATGTAAACACAACATGACCACTGTTTTCAACTACTGCAGCAGTCCTTTTGACATTTCCATTGCCATTCTTAACCACTGATTTTCCTTTCTGACCTTGTTTATACTTATAATGCCAAACAGGATAACCAATTTTCTCCCAACACTTCTCTGGTGGATGTCACTTAAATCCACAGATATTACACTTATCTTTTACCTCTCCCTTGCTGTACAGAGCAGTTGATTCAATCCTCACATGACTATTATTTCCAAACACCCCTCTTTGTGATTCTTCTTGTTGAAGCAAAGAACAAGCAGTTTCAACACTAGGCAGAGGAGAGTTCAACAACAGTTGACTTCTTTGACTTGCAAAATGATCATCCAAACCATTGAGAAATTGAAACAACCTTTGCTCTTCCTTCTGAACATTCAAGGCTTGAATAAACACAGCAACTTCAGGAGTTATATTGACAATTCTTGGCAATTCATTCATGGAATCCAACTCTTCCCAAACACACTTCATATTGGTGTAATACTCACTAATGGACCTTCCTGATTGCATGATTGCATAAGTTTCTCTATTGAGTTTGTACTTATGAGATCCATTACTCAGTGCAAACCTTGTTTCCAACTGAAGCCATATGGCATGAGCTGTCCCCATAAACATGATGGATTTACCAATAGATTCAGAAACAGAATTCATCAACCAACTAATTACCAGATTGTTACACGTGTCCCATTGTTCTTGTAAACTATCATCATCAACTGATCTTGGAACCGTACCTCTAATGAATCCTAACTTCCGTTTTGTGGACAAAGCTATCTCTACTGATCTTCTCCAAGAACGATAGTTCTGAGCCCCAAGAAGTTTTTCAGTCACCATCAGTGTACCAGGTCCATCAGAAGGATGCAAGAACAGTGGATTTTGAAATAACATCTGATTATTCATCATTCCAGCAGTTTCAGATGAAGAAGAAGATGCTGAATTCATAACTATTGATGCGGAAGCGTTTTATAGATTCAAGAAACCGTTACAGTGATAACCTATTGATTCACGAATTCAAGAAACATGAATTGAATCAATTACAGGTGTTTGTGAAGAAATTTGATAGTGATTAGTGAAAGAATTATGAAATTTGGTGTTGAAATGGTGGTTTTATGAAGATGATCGGAAAAGTTAGTTACGGTGGTTTAAGGTGGTTGAAGGTGATCGGAAAAATTAGTTAGAGTGGTTGTAACGGTTGCAACTGATCAAGAACTCATTATTGATCTCTGATACCATGTTGATAATAATGAGTTGAGAGAATCACACATTTCACACACACACACAAGAGTGAAAGTGATTTCATTAAGCTGAAAATGTATGTGGTTACAGAGTATATATACAGGGGAAAATTAATAACAGAATATTTACAATGCTAGTCCTTCAACTATCTAATTGTAACACTTCAGTCCCTGAACTATTATCCAACTCCTCTTTGACAAAGTAATACAATATCTTTCACGGAGTTTGTTATCATTCAACAAAAGCAAACCCAGATTGTGAAATTAACGTACTTCGGGCAACAACATCAAAACAAGGTCTAATATATGAGCATTTAGAAAAACCGTGAGCTCAAGAGATTAAAGGACTCAATTCTTTAGGTAATCGTCAAAACCCCACAAAACTGCGTCCGTCTTATATATAGATTAGCTCCCAAGGAGCGATGAAAGTACACACAGATGTTTTTATTTACTAGCCATCTAAGATAAGGAAAAAACAAGAATATCTGTTAAACTAGATCTTGTATATGTATTCACGAATGATTGCACTAAAATTGTAATTTCTTTTGTTATTCCATCGACCATCGTCAGCACAATCCTTCCACGACCCAACATGTTCCCTGTATTTGTTTTCAAAGACAATGGGACATGTATGTTTGGTCCATTACTAGTTTAAAAATAAATAAGTCCCTACCTTTTTTAATATATATAAAAGTTGATTTATTAAGAGACACAAGTATACCCTCAAAAAAATATTGATATAAAAAGTACGAATGTAAGTATATATATACAACCCATTTGGCGTTTTCAGTGTTTCACATAATTATTTGATGTAATCATAGTGAAAGCATGTTTGTCTCAGTTGATTAATTAAACATCACGCTAGTTAGTAATAGTGATATTATGATTGTGTCATAAAAATCAACATATCATTGGGTTTGATCCAATAAGATTATTTTACTTGTTTAATAGCATACTTTCGTAACTATATCATTACCTTATCGCCATGATATATGGTTCATGATGATGCTATAAAGTATTATTAAACAAAAACATACGTCAAAGAAAAGATAATTATTTAGATACTGCAGTAAATTACAATTATAAGCGTTTTGACTGTAACTTCGATAAACGATAACACACTAACTTATTGCCTGAAAGACGACTTTACAGAAGTAGAAATAACACCTCAAACTTTTACAGGCTGACAGCAGGTGCTTATCAATAGGATTATCGCATTGCGGCGGGTCTTAACTCTTAAGAAATCTTATACATGTTCAGGAAGGAAAGTATCCGGTGAGAAAAAAAAACTAAAAAAAATGAAAAGAATAAGAAGGATTTTCAGTCACATATTTCAAATAAAAGTTAAAATTTTAAAACGAGATACATCTCTTTTTATAAGTAAATCTGAAATATGTTGTTGCAGTTTCTTCTCACCTTTCCCATTTCTTAACTCTGTTTGGGAAAATCAAATACAAGAAAGTGAAATTCGTCATTGTACGTGGCTTTTGAAAAGATATCTAACTATCTTATAATGCATAAAGGACTACTATAATTAAAATACTTAAAATTAAGTCTTACAAGTTTAAAAGCTTAAAGTACAAGTGATTCAAACACAATTAAACAATTAATACCATAAATGAAATATAATTAGACATTTACAAGTTTAAAAGCTTAAAGTACACACCACTTTGTTTTTGCCATTAAAGTTTAAAATTAATAATTTAAAATTAATCATTATGTATATTAAATACAATTAATTAAATAGTCAATAAATACAATTAATACACTTATTAAAACACCCCTTACATAAGAAATACAAATTATCAAGCATATTGTACAACCAACTTAAACAAAATTCATGCATTAAATGTCACTAATACAAATAATAAAGCATGTTATACAAATTTTTAAGGCCGAACGGGTAATGGGCCAAATGGGCTCGAGCCCGAACGGGCACGGGTCAAACGGGCTCGACCCCGAACGGACACGAGCTAAACGAAATTTTTGATATCCGTAAATTTATTGTCAAAAAAAACATAATAAACTAAAATATGTTCACATATTGTACAAACCAAGCAAGCTACTACTAAACAAAAACATAAAATAACATAATAAATAACATAATACAAACAAAGCAAAATTTCATCAAACTTTTGCCATTAAAAACTAATCAGTAAAGCTATTGTCAAAAAAACGTACAAATAAAATAAATTATTAATTGAAAAAATTAAATTACAAGATGTCCGCAGCTGCATCAGGCGGGGACCCTGCTACTATCATAACAATCCATGACTAGTTAATAATCGTGGTATCACAAAACTAATTTGGTCTATCAATATTTAAAACTTACTATACACAAAACTGACAAAACCTCAAATTTTAAATTATTCAAACCAACCTTAAACTTTGACATGCAAACATAATGAAAATGGAACCTTTGAATCTTGTGAAAACAGGAAAGAAATGGAAATTTTTTTAGTGTGAATGATTGAGATTATGGGATCCCAATCAGCATATTGCAATGTACACCTCAGATATGGAAAATGACTTGTCACGTGTGTATGGTGTGGAGTGTATCTTTGCTTTCACTTTCGGCGGAAAATATAACGAAAAATAGTAATCTCAGTTTTTGCGGCAATATGAAGCAAAGCCTAAAACACATCATCAATCAGCACAAATTAATAAAGGAATAGTATAACACTATAACACTTCAATCATTCATATTTAAAACCAGCATGATTAAAAGGGTGCATTATATAATACTGTATAATGGAGGTTTTGTACTAGGTAGAATACTTTACAATATGCAAACAATTCAACAGGATTTAGGGCACTTATGTTTTCTATGTGTTAATGTATAGTAGTGATAGTAATAAATACTTATAGTAGTGTTTGATGAATCTGTTCTGAAAATGATTAGGAGCATAATAGGAAGATCCATGCAAACATCATGAATTCTTGCTATTTATGTATCTATACTACTATATAATATATTTGGAACTATTCTATAATTAGAAATGTTTAAAAATTCAGACTTTTACTTACTAATTATGGAAACAATCACCCCTAACAATCACCCCAACAATTTATAACCACCTCAACAACCACCCCCAACAATTTATAACCACCGCAACAACCACTTTCCACCACCCCACCTCCCTCCTCTTCACCCCAATAATCCGCCCCCGCATCGCGCAGGCACCTTTCTAGACCTTTCATAATAAGTATTAAGCTAAACTTATTGGCTACTATCCGCCAATAGGAAATCTTATTATAAATTGCACCAATAATATTACTCGTAGTATGCAATAATTGACTAATTTCAGTGAGTCAAGTTGGTAAATTTGACGTGAAAGATTAAAGTAAAACGTAACAAATGAAACAAAGAAGCCAGCTAGTAATTTTTAAGCAAAACGCATTGCATAATGCCATAATGGAAGCACTAGCATTGACATGTTACATGTTGGATGATTTTGTGGGAATGGTGTGATTTGCTTCCACCTAGAAACAACTGGAGATTAAAGATGCAGGTTACTGGGCTTGCTACATGTTGGATGATTTGGCAGTTTAGAAATTTTGTGTTGCTTGATGTCGAAAGGATGCGTAAAAGAGATATAGTAGATAATATTATTTTGATGTCGTTTTCTTGGCTAGCCCATCGGAACAAAAAATGTAAAGTTTCGTGGGTTAATTGGCTTATTTGCTAGACTCTCGTAATGAAATTCTGTTGAGAGAGAGAGAGAGAGAGAGAGAGAGAGAGAGAATCCAAAATACATCCCTTAGGTATATCAAATGATACGTTTACATTCTTTTTCTTTTTTCGACTCAAAAATCATCCCTAAGGTATTAAAGTTGGCACAAAACCATCCCTCCGTTAGAAATATCAGTTAATGAGGACTAACGATGCAAATTATTTTCCGTTATCTCCTAACGAGAGTTAAAATATTTGCATCGTTAGTCCTCAATGACTATAGAGTTAAAATATTTGCATCGTTAGTCCTTATTGTGATAAAATATTTGCATTGTTAATCCTCATTGACTATAGAGTTAAAATATTTGCATCGTTATTCCTCATTGATTTAAAATATTTGCATCGTTACCATCGCCACCACCTACCACCGCCACCACCACCCACCCATACCCACCACCACCACCGCCACCCACAACTACCCACCACCGCCACCACCACCCACCAACACCCACCACCACCACCGCCACCCACCACCCACCGACACCCACCACCATCACCGCCACACACCACTATCCACTACCGCCACTCACCACTACCCACCACCGCCACCAACACCCACCACCGCCGCCACCACCACCGCCACCACCACCCACCACTACCCACCAACACCCACCACCACCACCGCCACCACCACCACCACCCAAGCCGCCGCCATCACCCAAGCCGCGGTGGTGGGTAGGGGTGGCGGTGGTGGTGGTGGGTGTTGGTGGGTGCTGGTGGCGGTGGTGGGTGGTGGTGGATGGCGGTGGTGGTGGTGGGTGTTGGTGGGTGGTGGCGGAGGTGGTGAGCGGTGGTGTGTTGCGGTGGTGGTGGTGTTGGGTGGTGGTGGCGGTGGTGGGTGGTGGGGGTGGTGGGTGGTGGTGGCGGTGGTGGGTAGTGGTGGGTGGCGGTCGTGGTGGTAGGTGTTGGTGGGTGGCGGTGGTGGTGGTGGGTGTTGGTGGGTTGTGGTGGTGGCGACGGCGGTGGTGGTAGGTGGTGGTGGCGATGGTGGGTGGTGGCGATGGTAACGATGCAAATATTTTAACTCAATGAGGACTAACGATGCAAATATTTTAACTCTATAGTCAATGAGGACTAACGATGCAAATATTTTATCTCAATGAGGACTAACAATGCAAATATTTTAACTCAACAAGGACTAACGATACAAATATTTTAACTCTATAGTCAATGAGGACTAACGATACAATATTTTAACTCAATGAGAACTAACGATGCAAATATTTTAACTCTTGTTAGGAGATAACGGAAAATAATTTGCATCGTTAGTCCTCATTAACTGATATTTCTAACGGAGTGATGGTTTTATGCCAACTTTAATACCTTAGGGATGATTTTTGAGTCGAAAAAAGAAAAATGATGTAAACGTATCATTTGACATACCTCAAGTATGTATTTTTGGGCTTTACTTAAAAAAAAAAAAAAAAAAAAAAAAAAAAAAAAAAAAAAAAACTAGCATTGACTTTTTATTCAGCTCGTTTTATACTAGTAGTATTTTTATTACTACACCTCTTGATTTGTATATGACATATTTGATTACTATTTCACATGTCGATTGATTTTAACACCTATACATAACTATCTAATCAAAAGATTAGATAGTCAATAACAGAAAGAACAAAATTAAAGATAGCAAATATTTGATTGAGATCTGATTAATGGCCTTATCCTAGACATTAGTCCCATGTTCTTTTGCCTTTTTCTTTTATAGCTTCTTCGACCATTTGTTTGTTTCTTTTTTTAGTGGGAAGTACTAATTGCCGACCCACTTGATTTCCATCGACTCACTTGCAACCGCCGGCATCTTTGCCCAATCTAATCTCATTCCTTCTAAATGAATCTACATTGTTAAGGTATAAAACATATTCTTGATTAACTTTATGCTTTTAGTTAACATATGTTATCACTTTGGAAATCTATCTCTAATCATATATTTTATAAATCATCTAATTTAAAGAATGAAAAAACATGCATTTATGATTTATCCTTCAAAATAAATTAATCTCCAACCATTTTCTCCAAACTTTAAATTCAAACATTTATATTGAATAAATTTAAGAATCTCGACTAATGATCCAATAGTAATCAAAAGATATGAAAAAAGTAATAACAATATTTTTTAGAATGAATAGTTATCTTTTAAATATGAAAAATTTTGAGCAATGTTTCAAAATTGAAGAATGGTTGAATATCAATTTTAACACTCCATTCTTTAAATACGAAGAAGTTAGTGGTTTGCAAACAATGGTTGGAGATGGTACAAGGTTATCTTCTTATAAAAACTTTTTACAGTAATTTATAAAAAATGTTACGAGTATATCAAACAAAAACTATACAAAATGTGCTATCTCTTTGTTTATGGTTTGGGTGGACAAGAGGATGAAATGATTATTTAGTATCGTTGTGGCAATAGTCTCACATCGACATAATCACTTATAAGCAATGGCGGGAGCTTGATGAAGAGTAGAAAAGGCTATCACACTCCTAAAACTTTTCATCTTTAAATAAAACTAGACGAATATCCGTGTATAGTAACGGAATTTTATATTGACAGATTGTTTATTAATAAAAAAAGTTTATAGGTTATATAAGAAAAATAATAAAAGTTTGAAGATTTGTATATTAAACATAATGTTCTGAAACCCGGTTTCACCCGGGTGGTTCAACCGGTTGAACCGTTCTGGTCGATTTAAACCGAGTCAACCCGACGGGTTGAGTCGAAAACGGGTCAAATTAAACCGGGTCAACCTGCCGGGTTTGAAGCGTCTCGAGTCAACCCGGTTTTCGATGTATAGTAATAGTTTCCTTTTGAAATATATGTTTTCGTATGGCTTTTATTGGTTAGTCGAACTGATGGCGACATCGATTCCCGGTTGAACCCATTGGTCCAGTCCAGTTTTCAAAACTACATGTGTATCAACTTGTTAACTTGTCTGAAGTTTTCTGTTTTTTATTAATTTGTATAATGTGTATAATAATATATACTTTTTATTTTAAGGTGTTTTAAAAATAACATTTAATTAGCATGTTTAATTATTTTATATTTTAGATTATGTTGTTCAAATTGTACATTATAAAAATTTTATTGTACACTTTATGGTGTTTTAATTAGTTGCTTTTAATTTGATATATATGCTTTTAATTGGTTGTGCAATATGAATAAATTGTTGTATTTGTAAGTTATAAGATGTTTTAATAAGAGTAATAATTACACTATTCATTTCTCTTATCTTTAACTTTCAAGATTTCACTTTTCAAAGTTTGATCATACACTCTTTATATGTAACTAGACGAGTACCCATGCATAGCAATGAGATTTTTTATATCGACAAATAGTTTATTGATAAAAAAAAGTTTATAGGTTATAAACGAAAAATAATGTTTTGAAACCCGGTTCGACCCGGGTGGTTCAACCGGTTGAACCGTTCCGGTCGAAAAATAGGTCGCTTTAAACCGGGTCAACTTGCTAGGTTGGGTCGAAAACGGGTCAAATTAAACCGGGTCAATCCACCGAGTTTGAAGCGTCCCGGGTCAACATGGTTTGTGTTTTAATTGGTTGTATTTAATTTGGTAGATGTGTTTTTTAATTGGTTGTACAATGTGAATAAATCATTGTACTTTGTAGTAAAGGATAATGTTTTAAAACCCGGTTCGACCCGGGTGGTTCAATCGGTTGAACCGTTCCGGTCGAAAAATGGGTCGATTTAAACCGGGTCAACTTGCTAGGTTGGGTCGAAAACTGGTCAAATTAAACCGGGTCAATCCGCCGGGTTTGAAGCATTCCGGGTCAACCCGGTTTGTAATTGGTTGTATTTAATTTTGTAGATATGTTTTTAATTGGTTGTACAATGTGAATAAATCATTGTACTTTTAAGTAATGGATAATGTTTTGAAACCCGGTTCGACCCGGGTAGTTCAACCGGTTGAACCGCTCCGGTCGAAAAATGGGTCGATTTAAACCGGGTCAACTTGCTAGGTTGGGTCGAAAACGGGTCAAATTACCGGGTCAACCCGGTTTGTGTTTTAATTGGTTGTATTTAATTTGATAGATATATTTTTAATTGGTTGTACAATGTGAATAAATTATTGTACTTTTAAGTAATAGGGTGTTTTAATTAAAGTATTAATTACATAAATTTTCTCTCACATTTGACTTTCAATACTCAACTTTCAAGATTCAACTTTTCAAGTTTGACCATTTTTTCATTATAGATAGCATAGATATAGATAACTTTACGCTAATAAACAATTAACATTACAAACCTTAAATTATAAAGATAAATTATTAATGGACCTTCTCAAGTTTCATGATTTACATTTCGGACCTTTTAAAGAAATTAAGCAAGCTCCGTCACTCTTCACAAGCTTAAAGTTGTTACATGCTACTCCCTCCGTCCCAATTTATTTGTCCATTTTTAAATTTTTAAGTCTTTTATTTACAACTTTGACTGTAATTATCTTCCTTTATGTTATCTAATACTTGATGTAAATATATGAATGGATTGGGTTTTTTAATGTATTTTCATTGCTATAATGTTCATCATTTATTCTATAACACAAACAAAAATAATTAAGGTCAAAGTTGAAAAAGAAAAACCCAAAAAGTCAAAAATAGACAAATAAATTGGGACGGAGGTAGTAGTATTATTATGTTAAGAACATTATGAGATGTATATTGTGAGCAAGTTAGCTATTACAAATAAAGGATGATGATTGAAAATGAGCAACACGTTCAATTTTCTTTGATTGTTAAGTTAGCTAGTACAACGTATAAATAATGGATGATGATTAAAAATGAGTTAATGACCAACGTGTTCGAATAATTAATGTGACAATTTTGTAGTTGGTTGACTTCACTTACCAACGTCCAAGAATTACATTCGTTTTGGTCCAGGGGATCTCCTTCGATTTTGGTCGTACATTGCGCTATTTAGCAAAATAATGTTCCAAAACATACGTAAATCATTACTAATTTAATTTGTTTGTTATGGTGGCTGTGAGAAAATGTTCCTTGAACCCGTCACTACTCACTAGCATGCATATATGCATCAATAAGGCAGAGGCGCAGCTATGTAGGGACGGGGAGGGGCGCCCGACCCCCGAAATTTTTTTTTGCGATATAGAGGATATATAGTTTTCGTGTAGAAAAATTTAGGTATATTCGGTTTCGATCCCCCATTTTAATTGTGAAATTGTTTGTATACGATAAACAATAAAACTTTGATCCATTACATTTTACATAAGCCCATCTATCCAAACTAAAATCCATTAATAAACCTAATCCCAGACTAAAATCAATTACTTATTTACTTAGGCCATTAAAAAAAAAAAAAAAAAAAAAAAAAAGAAACCGGAACAAACTTACAAACCCTCCCCCAATCAACCTTCATCTCCTCCCACAGTCCTTCCTTCCTGCCTCCTGGCTCCTCACTCCTGTAGTCTCGCCGGCCACAACTGACCACCGCCGACGGCCGACCACCACCTCAGCGGCCCTTCTGGTCAGGTTTGTTATCTTTAAATCTATTATCTACTTGTTTTTTATTTAGGGATTTAGTAGAAATTAGGGATTTAGTATAATTGTAGAAACTAGGAGTGTATTAACCTAAGCTTGAAGAGTATAAGCCTAGAGGTCCAAAGAATAATCTTTTGTCGATTTAAATTTGCTTGGTTTGGTATGTTCCCTAATTGGTTAGAGTATTCTCCAACAACACACAAGGCTTATTGTTTTCTATGTTAAAGGTCGAAAGACTGAACTCTAATTTCCTCAATGAATCGAACCAGGTACCAACCGTTTGTCTCCTTTTTAATGTTTAGTTGTCTTGGACAAATGTTTAGTTTTTTAGTGATTGAAACTTTTTTTTATAATAATAGTATTTAATTTTTTTCCCGACCCGAATCGAATCACCGACCCGAACATATTACCAGAAAAATAGCGTTAGGAAAAAAAAATTAGATCTCGACCCTCACTCAAAATTTTCTAGCTTCGCCACTGCAATAAGGCCTCTTGAATAGTGTGTGGGTACATGTTCAAATATAGTTAAAACTCAAATCTCTTGTTTTGTAATCTTATGATATATTTTCTAATCTCTATTTTCTATCGTTTGAGGTTGAAATTGTTAGGGGTTGCAGTGGAGCGGTATGACCATTCGGCATGGCCCAAACCGCTCGGCAACACTGTTGCCTCCCTCACGGCATGGAAGAATCATCAACAATCTCGGCATCTTATGCTGCTGAATCATAGACGTTGGAATGGAAGAAACTAGCCGTTGGGCATTAAAAAAATAAAAATAATAAATAAATAAATAATAAATAAATAAATTCCCCTTTATATAAATCACATGCAACTCACACAACATTTATCATATTTTCACACAAACAATTCACACAATATTTACCAAATTTTCAAACAAACAATTCACACAATACTTATCATGTATTCATCCTCCTCTTTTTCATCCGAGGATGGGTTCATTTTTCTCGCCGACTCTTTCGAACTATTGTTATCCAGTAGTACCTTAGAAACCTTTATAGCCGCCTACGATTCCATTGAAGACACGGCACGCACAACCTAAATCCGGGAGTATGTCACCCGTTTTCGTGAAAAAGTGTTAAAAACTCTAATAAATAACTATTTCGTCGAACGACCAAAGTTTCCCGAACATATTTTTCGTGACCGTTTTCATATGAATAAAAGGTTATTTTTAAAAATTGTTGGTGATATTGAAGAAAATTTCGAGGTTTTTAGAGGGTTAAGACGCGAGGGGAAAGAAAAGTTTCACGGCGTTACAAAAGTGTACATCGGCCATTCGGCAACTCGCAACGGGTGAACCACCGGATAGATATGATGACTATTTAAACATGGCACGAAGAACGTCAGGTTTGTCATTTTTATTTATTTATTAAGTTTTCGTTATTTATTTATCTTTATTTTTTTAATTTTTCGTTATTTATTATTATTTTTCTTTAAGTTTTCGTTCTTTATTTATTTATTTATTATTTACTATTTAATATTTTGTAGGTGAGTGCCTTGATAATTTTTCGATGCGATAATTATATTATATAGTCGAGTGTTCTTACGTAGGCCGACAACACATGACGTTGCACGCTTATTCGAGGCATATGAAGAAAAACATCACATTCCTGGAATGTTTGGTAGCACTGATTGTACACATTTCGTTTGACGAAATTGTCCTAGACATTTGATAGTCCAATATAAGAAAGGTGATCACTAATACCCGACTATTATGCTTGAAGTCGTGGATTCAAATAATTTGTGGATTTGGTATTCGTTTTTTGGTTCTCCCGGTTCAAACAACGATATCAATGTTTTGAATCCGTCTCCTTTCCGTCTCCATTATTTGGGTGGACGGCTTTACAAACATGGATATTCTCTTACTGATGGAATCTGTCCTAAGTATTCAACGTTTGTTAAAGCATATCCGTATCCCACTAACCCAAAGGAAAAGAGATTCAAGAAGCTACAAGAATCTGCAAGAAATGGTGTCGAACGAGCTTTTGGTCGTCTTAAGGGAAAATGGTTTATTCCCAGTCGTCCTCTCCGGGCTATGTCCGTCGAAAAGATTCGAAAACTCGTTTATACATGTAATATATTGAACAATATGATTTTAAAAGACGACCAGAGGTCAATATCACCGGTTCATATAATGGATCAGCCGGTCGCGCCAGTTTATGACCCGAATGTACTACCGGAGTTACTCGACGAAGATATCCATCACCGTCTCCGATATGATCTTACGGTGCACGTATCGGCTCAAGACTTACCATACCTCGATAACTAGTTATTTCCTTTTTTTTCTTCTAAGTATTATGTAATTTTCTTTAAATTATTAATGAAATATAATGTTTTTATTAAATTGTTTACTCCCTCCGTCCCAAATTAATCGTCCACTATTGACTTTTTTAGTTTTTCTTTTTCAACTTTCACCTTAAATATTTTTGTGAGAGTTATATAATATTTGATGCAAAATACATAAATGGATTGAGTTTTAAGTGTAATTTTCAATGCTATTAGTTTTGATCAAGTATTATATAATGAAAAAAATATATTTATGGTCAAAGTTGAACCAGTTTGACTTTGAAAATTCAAATTGGACAATAATTTTAAGACGGATGGAGTAATATAATTATGAATATAAAAAATAAAAAATAAAATTAGGTGACGCATAGAATCATGGTTGCCACTAAAAAGTATGGTGAGGCATGAGATAGACATGAAATGAGGTTGCATGGTATTATTAATGGGTTGTGAGCCATGGGGAGACAATGAGACATCTAATCATTTCATTATGTTATATTATTTTATTTTATTTTACTCTTTTTTTTTTTAATTTTTTTAATTTTTTTTTAACATTAGAACACACACTTAGATAAAAACGGTAAGGTAAAAACTTATGGTAACATAAACCCCGTTACCACAGTTTTCAAAGAAGAAAACAACATTGAGCCAAAAACCAGATAGTTTAATACTAGTTGTACAAATGATTTCCATAATCCATGATATAAATTAAGAACATACTCTGTTGCTGGAGTGATTAAGCACTTAAAACAATATACAAATAGAATGGAGTATGTATATGTGAAGTGTCTTTTGTAACTAGCTAAAGAAAGTGTTGAGGAGTCCCTAAATAAACCGTCCATGCCGGCACGTTGTATTATTGCAAGAATATGACATTGCGCTAAAATAAATAAAGACGACGGACGGACTAACGTCTACGGCGAAGAAATGGCCGACTGTGAAATTTATTTGTCACATATTTTAATTCTAATCATTTTGATTACTACTCCACTTGGAAGTTGGGAGACAAACATGCGAACGTGTTGGAATATATGCTAACATTTGGATCTTTTTATACTCATTTGCTACTTTAGGGTGGTGGCAGTGGTCATTCCGAAAACATACTTAACCTCCCAACCAACCAATAATATCACTCCACTTTACTTACAACTTTTTCAAACCTCCCAACCATTTTTAGTGGCAACCATACCTTTTCAAACCTCCCAACCATTTCTAGCTGCCAACGTTCGAAAATTAATTGCCAACGTATACTTTTCTCTCTCCCCACCCCGGTGAAGTTTGCCTGCGAAAGTAACCTCCGAGCCAAACCGGCGAGGTGGCAATGGTGTTCACCGCCGGTTTGGGTTCACCGATGGTGAAACCGGCACCACTGCCACCACCCTTAGTTTTATGTACAATTATATATATATTCTAAAAGGCATTAGGTGTATGTGAGTGTGGGAGCACTGTTCATGCTACAGTGCAAAACAGTGCAGAACAGTGCCCATTTTTTTTTCGTTTGCTACAGTGCAAAACAGTACCCATTTTTTTTTCGTTTGCTACAGTGCAAAATAGTACCCTTTTTTTTTTTTTTTTTTTTTAATATAAAAGAGTTGCACCGCCCTCTAATTAAATTTTCGTTTTAGACCATGAGGTTATGGATCTATTGCAAAGTTAGTCCGGCCGTTAATATTGTACAGAAGAAGGCCCTCATATTAACTTTTAATTTCAAAGTTAGTCCCTAAATACTAACTTTGCAACATACCGACAATCTCAGGCCGTAAAAAAAAATACTATTTTCAGAAACACTTTACGAAAATAGTACTTACGGTTATCAACCTTTTGCATATTTAGTCCTTAATAACAAATTTTTTTTATACAACCGTTTAATTTCGAGTTTAGATTAAACAAAACATTCCCGCAGCAACGCGCGGGTAAACCCACTCGTTTTTTACTATTTGTATGATGTTTTTGGTTTTATTTTAGTGAATTACTACGAGTATATCATGGAAGGGGTGTTTGGATTTACTTATATTCGGATATACAAGTTTACTTGAATTTGGAAAGATCATAAAAAAGATGATATTAACTTAAAACAGAAAAATGATATTATTAACTTTTCAATTTCAATATAAACTAGCCCAAACACTCCGCAAGTTGTTTTTGGTAATTAATAAGATGCTAAATTACCCTATATTGATTATTCATTTATTCTTATTCTCATTCTTCTGTTTTGAACAAAAGATTGTTCAAGTATTGAAGTACTCGTATAATGCCTCCGATTAATATAATTGAATATATTTTTAAGTAGGGTAAACGATGCGTTGGTCTATTCTGTTTTCGATATCATGTATAAATATAATGCTATTATATCCGACTCGTATCTTATAGGCTTTCTTGAGCCAGTTGATGCAACTTGCAAATGAATAAATCCAACATACAAATCGTGTTTCTATTTTTATTTGATTCTAGCCGTCATTTAGAAAAGTCTACAATCACTAACATCGTGATCTTTACGTTTAATAATACTCGTAGTAGATATAATACGTAACCATGATCTTTGCCATGGTGCCTCAATTTTCAAAAAAGCGTGTGTAACCCCCCTAATATTAGAAACAAAAGTACACGATTCAATTAATGAACCGATAACTTAGACTTATCTTCCAACCAAATAACTCTTCATGAAGTTAGAGACGACATAGCTCTAATAGAATGACACCCAGACCTCCATGTGGCTAGTCAGCGAGCATTTATTCCATCACGTAAGGTGTGTGTCGTGTGGTGACCACATAGTATATGTTAGATCGTATGCACGATCACATTGATTTGTATTTCGGGTGTTATTTATAGAGAGAGATATATGCAGATTATTAATTGCACAGCACTTATATATCTTATAACGGGCCAAATAGTACAACTATATCCATCTAGGCTGAGTTAAACCGCGTATCAACCCATCTTAGACATAATGCACAACGTTAATCTTGTAATTTACGCGATTTGAAGTATAGTTTTCACCCTTCGTATTTTGCTCGGCCTTCTGGCGTGTGGCTCAAGTATATAATAATGTAGGATGTCGAATAGAAAAGGAAGTGACATATGTGCAAATGCCAAATATAGAAGATAATGGTGAACATCGTCATTTCCTTCACATCATCATCTACCAAATATGGATACATAACAATGATTCTTATTATTGGCCTCGTCATTTTTTTTCTCGATGTGCATTCATTTTACTTATATCGGTGCTGTTCTTAGTAGATGTTCCTATCACTTCTTTACATTAACCCTTCATGATGTCTACTTGTACGTCATCCTTGAAATTCTAATACTCCGTAATATAGAGTGATGCAATTAAATACGGAGTACACGTTTAGTAGATGTTCCTATCACTTCTTTACATTAACCCTTCATGATGTCTACTTGTACGTCATCCTTGAAATTCTAATACGGAGTACACGTTTAGTAGATGTTCCTATCACTTCTTTACATTAACCCTTCATGATGTCTACTTGTACGTCATCCTTGAAATTCTAATACTCCGTAATATAGAGTGATGCAATTAAATACGGAGTACACGTTTAGCATAACTCAGTAACTAGCAGGGCACCTGCGCATTTTAACGGCAGGTACTCTATAATTAAAGTTTTGGCGAACAATGTTACTCTATTAGTATTTATTTACGATGAAAATTACTTTACAGATAGCGAAAATATTTTTAAACGCATGATAAACTGTTGAATTTATGAGAAAATGATATATTATTTGAGTGATCGAGCCACTTAATTATTATTTTTTTTTTTTGAAAAATTCGAACATAAAAACCATCTAATTTAGAGTTTTTTTTTTTTTTTTTTTTCAAAGCCACTTTATCTAATTTAGAATATTTAAAATTAAGCCTTACATGTTTAGAAGCTTAAAATACAAATGATTCAAACACAATTAGACGAGATATAATTAGACGTGTACAAGTTTAGTAGCTACATGTCCACACCACTTATTAAAACACCCCTTACATAAGAAATACAAATTATTAAGCATATTGTACAACCAACTTAAACACAATTCCTGTATTAAATATTACTAATACAAATACTAAAGCATATTATGCAAATTTTTAAGCCCGAACAGGCAATGGGCCAAATGGGCTCGAGCCCGAACTGGCACGGGTCAAACGGTCTCGAGCCCGAACGGACACGAGCTAAACGAAATTTTTGATATCCGTAAATTTATTGTCAAAAAAATATAATAAACTAAAATATGTGCGCATATTGTACAAACCAAACAAACTACTAAACAAAAACATAAAATAAATAATAAATAAAATAATATAAACTAAGCAAAATTTTATCAAACTTTTGTTATAAAAAAACTAGTCAGTAAATATATAGCAAAAAAATGTACAAATAAAATAAATTATTAACCGAAAAAATTAAATTACAAGGTGCCCGCAGCTGTATCGCGCGGGGACGCTGCTATTTTACTTAAAATTTATAAATGAAAATTTAAAAAAATTGGAAGAGAGAGAGAGTCAAAAATGTATTATTTGTATGTATAGATTAGCTAGTAAGGCTCAATTTTGCATAGATTAGGTATGTATAGATACCTTATTTTTGTAATTATTTATGTTGTTATTAATAGTACAAGTACGCTTGTATGATTGTATCTTCATACTAGCTAAATTTAATTTGGTTGAATAATTTAGACAGATCTTGATAATGGAATTTAAATTCCTTATTACTGTCATTGATTAATGTAACCTTAGATTTTGTTGATTTGAGGCTTTTGAGCAAACGTTATATAAGTTGCGGATATGTGCTTATTTCATGTTATGCGTGCAAAAGATTAATAACCGGTAAGCCGAACCGGTTTACAATTGGTTGCTTTTTGATAATATGAAAGACATATATAACTCACTCATTGGTTGTGGTTATTGAGTGCCAATAATTCAGCTATGATTTTATGCTTGTTAGGTGCAAAGATGACTCATCTATTAACACCTGAGCACTACGTGCGCGCATGAGTAACAAAAAGAGATTGAATGCCACCTTATAGAAAATATTGTTTGTTCACACCTGAATATTTGAGTGCCGATTTGTTGTCATTTTGAAGTTTCTAATATTTGCAAGGATCGTGACATGCATGAACAACAGTTTATAAAATGGATTCCAGCATTAACAATCATAAACTTGATTTAGCATTGCTCAAATTGTCAGCTTTTGGCATTTCTCGTTTACAAATCCCACTAACTTCCTAAGTCAACCTATTACCAATAATTGCATACACCACAGATTATATATATCATCCATGGTCAAGGTGTCCGTGATCTTTATTTTGATTTTTTTTATGTAATGTTAATTTTTGAAAAAAAAAAAAAAAAAAAAAAAAAAAAAAAAAAATCCAAAATACATATTAAATGCAACCAGCCAATTGAAATGTGTTTGTATATTATGGTTTCAAAAAATTTGTGCACCTGATAATATTTGGTTCTATTTCCGTTCCTGTTTGCTATGACATAGCTAATCTATCATAGGCTTACTTCCTTTAAAGATCGGTCGTAACTGGGGCAATACGTCCGAGACTTGGGCATCCAAGATGCCTTCCCCTATTAGAGTCACTCCATTAGATGCATTGTCGAAAGAAAAAAGGGAAAACTTGAATGATTGAGCAGCGAGTGTGTGTTTTTTGAGTTTGTGTGTGTGTTTTGGTGTTATATATTTAAGTGTGATATATTTTGGTGATAAAGTTGGTTGTCATACTATATTAAGTTGGTTTTCAATTTGATTGTAAAGAGAAAAATCTCAACTGATTATAAAAAAAAACGGTCTTGAGAACTCCTTATTACACTTTATCTAAATAACTATAGTAGACAAGCTAAAAATTTGAGTGATTCGTAAACCTTTACAAAACTTTACTTTCAATAGATCTAATTGGTAATAATCTCTGCAAAATTGAGCATCGTATGCATTTTGAAGATTAACTCACTCCTAATCCTTACAATCAATGTTTTTCTAACATCTCATAAACTCATGTTTCTCCTTGTGATACACATAATGTTTATAGACATCAATATAAGTAGGTATTCACAAAAACTCATCTTATATTTCCATAACAGCCATACAGAAATAATCAAGGGAATCACGGAAAGTTTTGGCACCCATATGAACATATTCATCTTGGGCATCAATAACGGGCGTCGAAGTACACTTCATCAATGCGAAAATGTTAACTCTTTTCATATCGTCATTACCAAGTTGAAAATACGGAGAATGATCAGTTACATCTCGAATAATTCGTGTAAATAGTCATTACCTTATTTGAAACCGTTCACGAAATATATGTTCGCCACACATTGAGTTTTCAAAAAAAGTGAACCGCCACAAGACAAACATGAGTAGATTATGTAATTGGATACCTATTGGTTAAACATGGGTCTAGTTGGGTCTTCGTAAATATTATAAATGGATATAATTGAGTATTTGAAAGAAAATGCAATTATATAATAATTACCTAGTGGGTCTAGACTAGTCTTGCAGGTAAAAAAAATTACTCTTTGTTTTACCTTTGTCATCTTTTACTAAAAATTTTATATACCTTTATAGTAAAATTTATTTCATAAAAATAAAAAATATTAGAGATTTATTAGAATCTATGATATGTATGACAAAAATAACTGTTAACCGGAGATAAAGTTGTAGATGAAGATTAAATTACAAAAAAAATATTATTTTTCATGAAATAGCATTCGATCTTTTGAAATTACAAAAAATTATACTGTTATGAATTTTTATAAAATTTGTCTAACAAGCAAAAGTTATATTTTAAATAACTTATTTTCAAAAACAGTAAACATAAACTACAAATAACTTTGTATGTCAAAATCCATTTTTATGAATAAGTTACACTATTAAAAATTAATAAAACAGGATAGCAATTAAAAAAGTGAGAAAATGATATGCCCATGTCTTTGTAAATGACAGTGAAAAAGAGAAGAAAATATTTTGTTTGGCAGAAAAAAAATGATCTTCACACTCACACCAATTTTCCCAATTGCTTTTCATATCATAAAATCAGACACTGTCTCCCTACACATGTCCACACCATTACCTGAACCCGCCGCACTCACACCACTACCCCTATACCTTTTGTCAGACCTATAAGGTTATTTTCGTCTTTTTATCATGAGGGTATAACAGTCATCCAAAAATCTCGCATTTCACACCCCCACTCACATCCAAATGTTTTCATTTTAACCCTTTACTTTTGTGATCTTCAAAACTACCTCACTAGAGCTGAATGTTAGAATACCTTACATTAAAGTCTAAAGTTTCTATTTACATTCTTGCAATAATATTTTGCTCATTTTAAGTAGTTTCTTTTTTGTAGCATCTAATGATTTTCATGTTTAGTGATGTTATGTTCGCCTAATGTTACAATTGCTTTTGGAAGGGTTTCAAGTATTTTGTTTATTTTTCGCCTTTTCAGTATTATTTTTTTAGCTGTTTTGTTTGATGTTTGATCTGTTGTTTGAATATTTTTCGTGTTTAGTGAAATGACATGCTCTTCAAACGAACAATAATTGTCCATCTTTTTTAATAAATTGGCAACATGCACATTTAAGGTGAAAAAAATTTTAGTTATCTCGAGCTACTAACAACATGCAATTTGACATAAAACAACAAAGGGGTTGTTGCTATGTTTATACATGAATATTACTACTTGCGAATCAACACATTGCGTTCTTACAAAAAATGAATGCGTAATTTCGAAAAGATTATTTGAATGTTAAAATGTTTAACTCATAGTAGATTGTTTAATTAAGACTATTGAATTTTTTGTTTAAGATTAAAGTTTAGTGGGCTGAAAATGAAAATATAAGACCCCCTTGCTTACATGCAAAACATAACTGCCACGTGCACCAAAGGCGTGGTGATGCAGTCCCAACAAGGGCAGAAACGGAAGCGGCTACGTGGGCCCCACTTGCCTTCCATTTCTCCCGCCTCTTCAACTCACGAACCCTGCAAAAAACGGCCGTACAACCATAATAACAGGGTTTATGGGCCCCACAACACTCCCACTACCTCTATCCAACTCACACAAATATCACTTAAGGGTGGTGGCAATGGTCACTACAAAAAACTTTCATACCTCCTAACCCATCAATAATATCATTCCAGATCACTCACACTTTTTCCATACCTCCCACCCTTATTTTATTGGCAATAGTCACTTTTTCATACCTCCCAAACCTCCCACCCTTTTTGCTCCCAACGGTCATTTTTTCCAACGTTCCTTTTGATAATTGCTCCAAACCGCAGCAGTGTATATCACCGCTGACCCACACCGCTCACCCAAACCGCTGGGGTGGCGGCGGTGGTCCCCGGCGGTTTGGGGCAAACCGCTGGCCAAACCGCAACCATTGCCAGTACCCTAACAAAATTTAGCTCAACTTAAAAACTTTTTTGTCCGTTTAATTACTTAATCAAAAGCATTAAATATATCGGTAAGTAGTACTATTAAAGCAACATAATAACTTCATTTAGTGTGTCGTTTTAATTATAATTCGTCATGTGTTAATATGTTATTCTTAATTGTGAATTATTGTGTAACTCAACATAAAAACTTTTATGCCTCGTTTAATCATTTAATCAAGAGCATTAAGTATATCTATTAAGCACTATTGAGCTAAATGTAACTTCAATGCAATGAGCTTATTAACCTATTATTTTTGTTCACACAACAATTTATTCAATGGTAAAAACATTTTTCTTTTTTCTTTTAACCAACTAATTTAAATTTAGTGTTATAAGTACTCAAATCAAGTAAAAACCAACATTTTCAGAAGACTAGCATGTCTTTTCCAAAATTATTTGCAGTAGAAAGAATCGAATTTAATGCTAGACACAGTAAGGGGATTCAATCCCCTTATTTTTCCCTGTTACGTCAGCTTTCTCTCTATAGCGATCTGCAAGCGATTCAGTGCCCCAGTAAGGGCAACCTAGTTCAGTTTTTTTTTTTTTTTTTTTTTTTTAACACAAACTCAAATTTCTTTAATAACTAAAACGGTACATATTAATTAAAATAAAATAAAAAACATTACAACACTTATTCAAATTATATTAAAACAACCAAACTAGTTTGGATTATGATGATGTCAAATGTAGGGCTGGCATAACAGGTCACACGAACCTGTTAAGACACGAACCTGTTAAGGTCAAACACGAACACGACCTGTTAACTAATCGTGTCATTTTTCTCAAACACGAACACGGCACGAAAATTAACAGGTGCACCTGTTAAGACCTGTTAACAAACCTGTTAACATGCATATTAGGATTTTTTTTTTTTTTTTGCAAAAAACAAAATAAAGTGATATTGATAAATTGATATGGATCTGAACATCAAGAACAACAACAAATCCACCATCAAGAACAACAAGAACAACAACGACAACAAAAACACATCCTGTACACCAGAAAAGAAAAAAAATATATATATATATTGTTTCATAACGTGGCTTGTCTCATCAGTCATCTCCCAAACCAATAATTGGTTTTCCTTTTTTTCCTTCACATCCTGTACAACATACTTCTTGGCTATGTTGGATGAGCAGATTTCTTGAAATCAATAGTCGATTAGATAATTTCAAATTCCCTTGCTCCATCAACTAAGGAGACCTTGAGCGAATAGTCGATGAGCCTATATAAATAAGAGATAACAAATGTACTAGTTAATGAAAGTCAATATTGAAGGCATAAGTAGTTGATATGAAAGTATTGTTGGCATAGTGTTCATCAGTTTGCAACTCAGCAGATATCAATCCAATAAATGAGATATGAAATGCAAGGCGTGCAAACCTGTTAAATTGCGTTGTTTCATCCCTTGCTCCATCAACTAAGGAGACCTTGAGCGAATAGTCGATGAGCCTATATATATAAGAGATAACAAATGTACTAGTTAATGAAAGTCAATATTGAAGGCATAAGTAGTTGAATATTTCACAATCATCTAGATAAATAAGCAAAACAACGCAATTTAATATTTCACAATCATCCTAGGGTACACTCGTCGTTATAGACATATTTCATAAATGTGTTTATAAAAAATAACTGAGATTGAGCAACCCAACTATGAGTTATGAAAGGTCAATATAATCATCCTAGGGTAGTCGTGTATCTAATATTTCCCTAGAAGAGGTGTAGCAAAACTTTCAATAAACTGCACATATCTAAAGGTGCATTTTACCTCGCGCAGAACCACCACTACCACCCTTAAGTATGTCTTACAGAAATGAGAGCTCGTCATACTACTCTTACAATTCCAACAATTACACTAAACTTATACCAGTAATATACGAAAACCGCCCCTATGTTTAACTAGTAATTGAAAATTCTACCGTACATAGTAATAAACTAGATTCACAGCCAAAACAATTACTACTACATAAACAAAATCACTAAAACCACAAAATTGAACAAAGTTTTATAAAAATAAAACATTAAAATTCAATACGAGAAAACTTACTCTGGAAGCAAAATTATTATTGGTCGAATCAGCAGAACCCCAAGGCCTAGCTGGAGATGACGTCACGGGACGAATCGGTTGAAAATATCACAAACATATCACCACCGAAAGGGTGAGGTAAACCCACCTTGGTCTTCGGGTGAGTCGAACACAAGAACGAGGTGACAAGGGTTGTGGATTCGATCCACAATCTTGAATGAACAAGGTGTTATTGACGGTTAAAAGGTGCGTATGTTAGCTCAAAATGACGGGGAGGAAAAATGGTGAATGATGGTGGTGGAGGTGTAGATGGACGCGCGGTGGTGGAGGAGTAATGGCCGGAAAAGTGGCTGGTTTTTAGTGTGTGTTAAGTGTGTGTGTTTGTCGGCAAAGAGAGAGAGAGATATAATAGAATGACCTAAATTTATTAGTGACTTTATATATATAGTATAATCTTAACAGGTCACTAACAGGTCTAACAGGTCTGACCTGTTAAGACACGAATATTAACAGGTATTAACAGGTCTGACCTGTTAAGACACGAAACCTGTTAAGGTCAAACACGAAACCTGTTAAGAACAGGTCGTGTCGTGTCGTGTTAACAGGTTTCGTGTCAAAATTGCCGACCCTAGTCAAATGTCTTCCACCAAATCGGCTTTGAGGTTAAGATGAGTTGTTTTGTTGCATATCTCCCTGGCGACAGCGATTCCTCATGCGTTCTTAAAGGGTAATAAGAACGGTGCTGCTCCGCTGGAAAGAATTCGGGAGATATCGCCCGCCCTTCGTCTTGAATTATCATATTATGTAAAATGATGCATGTGTACATTATATGTCCAAGACGCTCTTTGTCAAATCCTTTAGCCGGATGTTTAATCATTAATAATTTCTTCTTTAGTACACCAAAAGCACGTTCCACATCTTTTCTTGCTGCTTCGTGCATCCTCTTACACAATTGACGCTTGTGATTAAGCGTCCTTGGATTTTTAATGGACTTCACAATAATAGAGTATTCCAGATATATCTCATCAACAAGATAATATCCCCGTTTATAAAGCACGTCGTTAGCAAAGAATTCCACATCCGGTGCTCTCCCCGTTTTGAGATCATTGAAAAGAGGCGATGCACGTAAAACCTTTACATCATTATTCATCCCGGCGACACCAAAGAACGCATGCCAAATCCATAAATCTTGGGAGGCGATCGCTTCCAATAAAATAAAAGGAGTTTTCCCATGATCACCCCTACAAAATTGACCTTTTAAACCATTTGGGCAATTCTCCCACGGCCAATCTGTGCAATCAATGGTTCCTATCAGGGCAGGAAAACCATGAACTCGATAGTGATGCTCATAGAGTCTGTCAACGTCAGTAACCGTCGGCTTTCGCAAATACTCTGTACCATATAACTCCATGATGACCTCACAAAATTTATAGAGACACTCACGAATTGTTGACACACCCATTTGCACATATGCCAATTGACGAATTGACGAAGTAACTTTCATCAATGGAGAAATATCAAGTAAGCCCGCACAACTAGGAGTTTGTTGGAAATAAGGTGAATGATCGGTTACCTCTCAAACAATTCGCGTGAATAGTCTTCGGCTCATTCGGAAACGATCATGGAATTGTACCTCGCCATATGTTGGATTAGCGCAGAAGTAAACAGTCACTAAACGGTTATGAGCACCCAAACGATCCCTAGTAATTTGGTTTCGTGTTTCTTTAGGTTGTGACGCTTGATAAGCCTCCCAACAATCTTTCGCAAACATCAAAAACTCGGTATTAACTTGATGAGGCGAAAAATGATCCGTTTTTAGGGGGTCATTTAAGCCCGAATCCGACTTTATTTGATCAAATATTGCCCTAAATCGTTCCTTTTGTGATTTTAGGTACTTGGAGAGTGAATTCTGGAAAAGAAGCCATTTCGGACGTTTTTGGAGCATAAAAGTGAAGAAAACGGCAAAGTCTCAAATTTCTATGCTGGGAACAGTGCATGAAGGCGTCAAGAATTGCTCTTGACGGCGTCAGAGTCCCAAGAATAAAAATCCGTAGTTGGTGACGGCGTCACCAAGGCCGTCACCAGGCCGTCACGTGTAAACTTGTCAAAACTTGCGCGCGGAGTAGCTGATATTGTTTTGGTCATAACTTTTGCATACGAACTCGGATTTAGGTGATTCAAAAGCCCACGCGAAGAGGACGAAGAGATCTACAATTTGGTGAAAAAATGTTCTTGACGGCGTCAAGAGTACGGGCTGACGCCGTCACGAAGGGCCGACAGAAAACATGCCTATAAATATAACTTCATAACTTCACTTTTTGTAAGCCCTAAACCCTAAGGTCGATTCATGGGTTTAGGTGGGTGTTTTTCTAGCAACTTAGAGGGTTTCAATCACTCCATAAACATCATGTATTGGTTTGTTGATTCTATCTGAATTATGTTTTCCATTATCATTGTTGATTGCTCTTCTTTGATGATGATTTGCTAATTCACCTTGTGTCTACTTATGATTATGTGAAACTTGTATATAATTGATTAGATCTCATTGATTCCTTGTTGATGTTTGTGTCTATCTTCATCAATTAGGGCGTGACACTTCGATAGATCTAGTTGGTTTAGTTTATAATCCTTGTTTCATATTGATTCTTGTTTTGATTGAATGATTTATATGTTAGGCTTAAGAAAACTGGCAGATCTCCAAATGGTAACATGCTTGAACGTCTTAAGAAACATGAACCGAGGCGTACTAGGTCTTTATTGGTTGTATTTAATGCATGAGCCACTGTTTACAATCCCTATAGTTGTGCTGGGCATGGTGTAGGAGGAGATAAGAGCTCATAGAATTAGGGAGTTATGTATGCCACCCCATGAATGGTATTAAGGAATACAACCCGTCAATTAAAACAAGGTTACAATTCAATAGGTAGGATTGGATAGCTAGCAAGGAGTAACATATCATGGGTAGACATGCTTCACTTATCTTGTAGAACCTTAGTTTAGTTTTCTTGTTAATTAGTTTAATTAGTAGCTTTTGGGTTAGTTGATTAGCAACTAATTCCGCCCACTCTTCCAATACCCGAGATTTTTACCTGCTTTTCATAAAATATAAAAATACAAAAAGAATCATCCTTCACCTTTAGACCTAGTTAGATTAATTTCAATCCTAACGACACTATTCCTAGCTGAACGATCAATCCCCCGGTACTTGTCACTATACTATACTACAATGATCAGGTACACTGCCTGGTGGGGGTTGTAAGCTTCTCGAGATCCCTCGAGAGGTAAAGCCTGGTGCAATTCCCACGCATCAAGTTTTTGGCGCCGCAGCCCGGGGAATAGTTATTGTTTAGGTTGAATTTGATTTTTATTAGGTCTACTCATTAGATTCCTATCAAGTGAGATTTTTTTCTTTTTATTTTGTAGCTTTCTCGTAGTCTATCTTTTCTTTGTGATTTTGTTTATAATTTGCTTCAAATGGACCTTACACTTAGGCTTCTAAGATTGCAAGATAGGGTTGAGCGGCTAACATACCAAAGAGTTCAAAATACCTCATTTAGAGACTCCTATGAATCATATGAGCCTTCACCTAGGATAGATTCTTATGAACAATCTCCATGTTTAAGATTTAGTTTTAGTGAGGCCAATAGGAAATGCGACCTAGTTTGCCAAGGAATTATGGAAAGAGCCATTGCAACAAATCATAAGTTGGATGAAGCACTAGGTTTGCTATTATCACTACCTAAGAAAACAATTGAGGAGGATTTAGCCGAGCATGATCACATTGATCAAAAAGACCTAGGTTCTATGATTGATGATGATGAATCTCAAGAAACAGATGATGAATCTCTTGGGCAATTTGTATATAGCAGTCATAATATTGAAGATGATCCTTATGATTCGGACATAGAAGTTGAGATGCCTAGAGAAGCACGTGAGATACTTGGGAGAATGTTAGGGCTAGATCCTGACACATGGAGTGATGAGGTAAATAACACAAGCCCACAAAATACTCAACCATCATTTGAGGCACACACACCGCCCGTGACTTACCTGGAAGAAGTAGAAGAAATTTTAGGAATTCCCATGGAGGTAGAACCCTTGGACCAGGCACCACTTAAGGATATAGGTTTGAACACTTGTAGTGATAACCTTACTCCTAGTTCTAGGGAATTTCCTAGTGTTGATGAACCGGAACCTCAATCTTTACACACCTTTCCATCCTTAGATATATTTCTAGGAGACAAAAGAGGAACCGACCCACCCATCGACCAATATTATCCGGGTAGTTTTAGGATAAAGGAAGCCATTCACTCACCCCCTTCACCTCACGTGGCATATTCACACCCTAAGGGTGTGTATCGCTACTTTCACCCACACTTAATCTTAAGTGTAGGGAGAACCTCCCCTATTTCCATTAAATAAGGGTAGAGTCAGGCTCGTGACTCGAACAAAAACAAGCGCTTCTTGGGAGGCAACCCATGTTTTGTGTGTTTTTATTTGTTTGTTTGTTTGATTTTATTTGTTTCCGTATGCATATTTTATTTTTATTGTTTTTGGCTCATGTTTCAAAGTAAATTGTGAAAATGCTTTATTTTGTTTTTAACTTCGTCTTAATTGCATATAAAGGTATTTTGCAAAAGATAAGTGTAAGGGAGATCCAAATTTATTTATAAGAACGAAATTGAGCATGAACCACAACAATATTAAATGGACATGTGTATTAGTACTTGTTAGAGTCAAATGCTTGTATCGAGTCGTAATGATGTTTTGCAGGATTTTCCAGGAAGTAGGACGAAGTTTTTCCAGAAATTTTCCGAAAACTTAACATAAGAATTTCTGCAGGTCCATTCTGACGGCGTCAGAGTTTTACTCTTGACGGCGTCAGGAGTTAAAAATCTGGAAATTTTACCGGTTTTGTTTTTCTAACGGAGTCTTAAGGTTTTTGTTGAATTATTAAGTTTTATAAACTCCAGGAAATCTGCAAACATTCATTCCACAAACATTATATCTTTAATTGTTTTGTTTTTATTCCTAAGTCTGGAATTACATCTAGTTGTGAGTTATCTTTGTTCGGCTTGATGCTTTGGGTTTTTGTAGTTGTTCTGTCAGGATTTACAGGTTATGTTCGACAAGGAGATGATTTATATTCTGGAAGGGAAGCTTTGATTGTTCGTTTTCTTGGAAGAAGATTTAACCTGGCCAACCTAAAATCCATACCGAGCGAATCAGGGGAGTATTTAATTTCATTCTCTTTACTTTTTCACTTTTACATTCTTTACTTGAACATTGGAGACAATGTTCATCTTAAGTGTAAGGGGAGGGTAAAAAGATGATACCTTACATATGCACTTTCGCTTGAGTTTGTTTTGTTTGATAGTAGATGTGTAATAAAACTATGAGAAATACTTGTTAGTGTAATTTTAGCGCCAAATTTAAAATTTTTTACAACATTTAGGAGTGAAACTTTAGCCATAGCAAGCGTCTCATGGATAGGAGGTTGTATGACTAGCACATAACCGTATATTCAGAAAAAATTTTCACCCAAATATGTGAGGTTCGCCTTTAGATTTGATAGGAAAAGCATTTACTATTAGTGCTTATGAGTGTACCGGTAGCATTTAGATTCTAGAACTTGCGTTAGTGATGCATCCCAAGACCGCTAGTGAGACTACATTCGTGTGGTAGGATTTACTACATGATAAGAGGCATTAGGATCACCCTTGTGTTAAACCCGTATTATAATTACTTGACCATTTAAGTCATATTGCTTGGCTAGTTAAGTCAACTAATTTTTCCCACACCCTTAGCGTTGTACTCATTTTTAGTACACGATACCCCTAGTACACCCCTCCGAGCCTATCTTTTCGTTTCTAACTTTAAGCATCTTACTTAAAGGAAGAATTTGTTACACCCCACTTAAATGTGCAACCAAATCGCCTTAGCCTCCCTTGTATGCACTCATCTTTAGTGCATTATTGTTAATTGTTTAAACCCTTTGTTAGTTGTCTAATTGATTACATGGTTGCTAAGTCGAGTCATATCTTGTACATATTGTTTTGGGACGATTGGGACTCATGGGTAAAGTACTATTGTAATGGAGTAATGGGGATGATGTCAATTATTACCCCCATATGTGCATTAATATTTAAAAGTACTCCAAGTGTTTTGATTATCTTGATTCGAGTCATTAGAATAGTTGATTGTAAAGTATGTAAAAGCTCAAGTGTAGGGAGGAAACGAGCTCCCCTTTGATGTATTGTTTTGGATGGTAGAGTAAGAGTGTATGCAAAAAAAAAAAAAAAAAAAAAAAAAAAAAAAAAAAAAAAAAAAATCGAAAAAAAGAAAGAAAGAAAAAAAAAATAGAAAAGGAAAAGAGAAAAACATACGGGCTACCATCCGTTTCTTTTATTTATGTTTAAGTCAAATAGTGTCTTGAAAATCCAAAAAAAAGAGTTGTGGTTAGTTTAAGTTGAGTCGAGTCTTGGCTTAGCAACACCTCATTGTACATGTAGTTAACTAAGACAATTGACTTGCCACCAGCAAAATATCCGTTTATCCAACAAAACCGTGTTTTCCATATCCCCTACACCTAACGTTATAACCTTTTAAAAGACCTCTTTGATAGTCTATCCTAGGTGCTTACGCCAAGTGGTGGAAGTTTGATCCTTTCCCAAGCCTATGGTAATCTATTTGCTATGACAGGTAGAGAGTGATATTTCTCCATTTCCAATTATGACATATAAATTTACAACACCCGAGAGATGAGAGTATCCAAATACTTAATGTGAGGTGCTAGTGTATAATTTCCGTGCTTGTTTTGACTAAGGTGGAACGATCATTTGTTGTAATTACTTTTATATTAGTGTTAAATGACCCCTAACTTGTATTTTGATTGGTGGAAAAGCTCATTTGCTTGAGGACAAGCAAATCCCAAGTGTAAGGGTATATGATGAGGCGAAAAATGATCCGTTTTTAGGGGGTCATTTAAGCCCGAATCCGACTTTATTTGATCAAATATTGCCCTAAATCGTTCCTTTTGTGATTTTAGGTACTTGGAGAGTGAATTCTGGAAAAGAAGCCATTTCGGACGTTTTTGGAGCATAAAAGTGAAGAAAACGGCAAAGTCTCAAATTTCTATGCTGGGAACAGTGCATGAAGGCGTCAAGAATTGCTCTTGACGGCGTCAGAGTCCCAAGAATAAAAATCCGTAGTTGGTGACGGCGTCACCAAGGCCGTCACCAGGCCGTCACGTGTAAACTTGTCAAAACTTGCGCGCGGAGTAGCTGATATTGTTTTGGTCATAACTTTTGCATACGAACTCGGATTTAGGTGATTCAAAAGCCCACGCGAAGAGGACGAAGAGATCTACAATTTGGTGAAAAAATGTTCTTGACGGCGTCAAGAGTACGGGCTGACGCCGTCACGAAGGGCCGACAGAAAACATGCCTATAAATATAACTTCATAACTTCACTTTTTGTAAGCCCTAAACCCTAAGGTCGATTCCTGGGTTTAGGTGGGTGTTTTTCTAGCAACTTAGAGGGTTTCAATCACTCCATAAACATCATGTATTGGTTTGTTGATTCTATCTTAATTATGTTTTCCATTATCATTGTTGATTGCTCTTCTTTGATGATGATTTGCTAATTCACCTTGTGTCTACTTATGATTATGTGAAACTTGTATATAATTGATTAGATCTCATTGATTCCTTGTTGATGTTTGTGTCTATCTTCATCAATTAGGGCGTGACACTTCGATAGATCTAGTTGGTTTAGTTTATAATCCTTGTTTCCTATTGATTCTTGTTTTGATTGAATGATTTATATGTTAGGCTTAAGAAAACTGGCAGATCTCCAAATGGTAACATGCTTGAACGTCTTAAGAAACATGAACCGAGGCGTACTAGGTCTTTATTGGTTGTATTTAATGCATGAGCCACTGTTTACAATCCCTATAGTTGTGCTGGGCATGGTGTAGGAGGAGATAAGAGCTCATAGAATTGGGGAGTTATGTATGCCACCCCATGAATGGTATTAAGGAATACAACCCGTCAATTAAAACAAGGTTACAATTCAATAGGTAGGATTGGATAGCTAGCAAGGAGTAACATATCATGGGTAGACATGCTTCACTTATCTTGTAGAACCTTAGTTTAGTTTTCTTGTTAATTAGTTTAATTAGTAGCTTTTGGGTTAGTTGATTAGCAACTAATTCCGCCCACTCTTCCAATACCCGAGATTTTTACCTGCTTTTCATAAAATATAAAAATACAAAAAGAATCATCCTTCACCTTTAGACCTAGTTAGATTAATTTCAATCCTAACGACACTATTCCTAGCTGAACGATCAATCCCCCGGTACTTGTCACTATACTATACTACAATGATCAGGTACACTGCCTGGTGGGGGTTGTAAGCTTCTCGAGATCCCTCGAGAGGTAAAGCCTGGTGCAATTCCCACGCATCAAGTTTTTGGCGCCGCAGCCCGGGGAATAGTTATTGTTTAGGTTGAATTTGATTTTTATTAGGTCTACTCATTAGATTCTTATCAAGTGAGATTTTTTTCTTTTTATTTTGTAGCTTTCTCGTAGTCTATCTTTTCTTTGTGATTTTGTTTATAATTTGCTTCAAATGGACCTTACACTTAGGCTTCTAAGATTGCAAGATAGGGTTGAGCGGCTAACATACCAAAGAGTTCAAAATACCTCATTTAGAGACTCCTATGAATCATATGAGCCTTCACCTAGGATAGATTCTTATGAACAATCTCCATGTTTAAGATTTAGTTTTAGTGAGGCCAATAGGAAATGCGACCTAGTTTGCCAAGGAATTATGGAAAGAGCCATTGCAACAAATCATAAGTTGGATGAAGCACTAGGTTTGCTATTATCACTACCTAAGAAAACAATTGAGGAGGATTTAGCCGAGCATGATCACATTGATCAAAAAGACCTAGGTTCTATGATTGATGATGATGAATCTCAAGAAACAGATGATGAATCTCTTGGGCAATTTGTATATAGCAGTCATAATATTGAAGATGATCCTTATGATTCGGACATAGAAGTTGAGATGCCTAGAGAAGCACGTGAGATACTTGGGAGAATGTTAGGGCTAGATCCTGACACATGGAGTGATGAGGTAAATAACACAAGCCCACAAAATACTCAACCATCATTTGAGGCACACACACCGCCCGTGACTTACCCGGAAGAAGTAGAAGAAATTTTAGGAATTCCCATGGAGGTAGAACCCTTGGACCAGGCACCACTTAAGGATATAGGTTTGAACACTTGTAGTGATAACCTTACTCCTAGTTCTAGGGAATTTCTTAGTGTTGATGAACCGGAACCTCAATCTTTACACACCTTTCCATCCTTAGATATATTTCTAGGAGACAAAAGAGGAACCGACCCACCCATCGACCAATATTATCCGGGTAGTTTTAGGATAAAGGAAGCCATTCACTCACCCCCTTCACCTCACGTGGCATATTCACACCCTAAGGGTGTGTATCGCTACTTTCACCCACACTTAATCTTAAGTGTAGGGAGAACCTCCCCTATTTCCATTAAATAAGGGTAGAGTCAGGCTCGTGACTCGAACAAAAACAAGCGCTTCTTGGGAGGCAACCCATGTTTTGTGTGTTTTTATTTGTTTGTTTGTTTGATTTTATTTGTTTCCGTATGCATGTTTTATTTTTATTGTTTGTGGCTCATGTTTCAAAGTAAATTGTGAAAATGCTTTATTTTGTTTTTAACTTCGTCTTAATTGCATATAAAGGTATTTTGCAAAAGATAAGTGTAAGGGAGATCCAAATTTATTTATAAGAACGAAATTGAGCATGAACCACAACAATATTAAATGGACATGTGTATTAGTACTTGTTAGAGTCAAATGCTTGTATCGAGTCGTAATGATGTTTTGCAGGATTTTCAGGAAGTAGGACGAAGTTTTTCCAGAAATTTTTCGAAAACTTAACATAAGAATTTCTGCAGGTCCATTCTGACGGCGTCAGAGTTTTACTCTTGACGGCGTCAGGAGTTAAAAATCTGGAAATTTTACCGGTTTTGTTTTTCTAACGGAGTCTTAAGGTTTTTGTTGAATTATTAAGTTTTATAAACTCCAGGAAATCTGCAAACATTCATTCCACAAGCATTATATCTTTAATTGTTTTGTTTTTATTCCTAAGTCTGGAATTACATCTAGTTGTGAGTTATCTTTGTTCGGCTTGATGCTTTGGGTTTTTGTAGTTGTTCTGTCAGGATTTACAGGTTATGTTCGACAAGGAGATGATTTATATTCTGGAAGGGAAGCTTTGATTGTTCGTTTTCTTGGAAGAAGATTTAACCTGGCCAACCTAAAATCCATACCGAGCGAATCAGGGGAGTATTTGATTTCATTCTCTTTACTTTTTCACTTTTACATTCTTTACTTGAACATTGGGGACAATGTTCATCTTAAGTGTAAGGGGAGGGTAAAAAGATGATACCTTACATATGCACTTTCGCTTGAGTTTGTTTTGTTTGATAGTAGATGTGTAATAAAACTATGAGAAATACTTGTTAGTGTAATTTTAGCGCCAAATTTAAAATTTTTTACAACATTTAGGAGTGAAACTTTAGCCATAGCAAGCGTCTCATGGATAGGAGGTTGTATGACTAGCACATAACCGTATATTCAGAAAAATTTTCCACCCAAATATGTGAGGTTCGCCTTTAGATTTGATAGGAAAAGCATTTACTATTAGTGCTTATGAGTGTACCGGTAGCATTTAGATTCTAGAACTTGCGTTAGTGATGCATCCCAAGACCGCTAGTGAGACTACATTCGTGTGGTAGGATTTACTACATGATAAGAGGCATTAGGATCACCCTTGTGTTAAACCCGTATTATAATTACTTGACCATTTAAGTCATATTGCTTGGCTAGTTAAGTCAACTAATTTTTCCCACACCCTTAGCGTTGTACTCATTTTTAGTACACGATACCCCTAGTACACCCCTCCGAGCCTATCTTTTCGTTTCTAACTTTAAGCATCTTACTTAAAGGAAGAATTTGTTACACCCCACTTAAATGTGCAACCAAATCGCCTTAGCCTCCCTTGTATGCACTCATCTTTAGTGCATTATTGTTAATTGTTTAAACCCTTTGTTAGTTGTCTAATTGATTACATGGTTGCTAAGTCGAGTCATATCTTGTACATATTGTTTTGGGACGATTGGGACTCATGGGTAAAGTACTATTGTAATGGAGTAATGGGGATGATGTCAATTATTACCCCCATATGTGCATTAATATTTAAAAGTACTCCAAGTGTTTTGATTATCTTGATTCGAGTCATTAGAATAGTTGATTGTAAAGTATGTAAAAGCTCAAGTGTAGGGAGGAAACGAGCTCCCCTTTGATGTATTGTTTTGGATGGTAGAGTAAGAGTGTATGCAAAAAAAAAAAAAAAAAAAAAAAAAAAAAAAAAAAAAATCGAAAAAAAGAAAGAAAGAAAAAAAAAATAGAAAAGGAAAAGAGAAAAACATACGGGCTACCATCCGTTTCTTTTATTTATGTTTAAGTCAAATAGTGTCTTGAAAATCCAAAAAAAAGAGTTGTGGTTAGTTTAAGTTGAGTCGAGTCTTGGCTTAGCAACACCTCATTGTACATGTAGTTAACTAAGACAATTGACTTGCCACCAGCAAAATATCCGTTTATCCAACAAAACCGTGTTTTCCATATCCCCTACACCTAACGTTATAACCTTTTAAAAGACCTCTTTGATAGTCTATCCTAGGTGCTTACGCCAAGTGGTGGAAGTTTGATCCTTTCCCAAGCCTATGGTAATCTATTTGCTATGACAGGTAGAGAGTGATATTTCTCCATTTCCAATTATGACATATAAATTTACAACACCCGAGAGATGAGAGTATCCAAATACTTAATGTGAGGTGCTAGTGTATAATTTCCGTGCTTGTTTTGACTAAGGTGGAACGATCATTTGTTGTAATTACTTTTATATTAGTGTTAAATGACCCCTAACTTGTATTTTGATTGGTGGAAAAGCTCATTTGCTTGAGGACAAGCAAATCCCAAGTGTAAGGGTATATGATGAGGCGAAAAATGATCCGTTTTTAGGGGGTCATTTAAGCCCGAATCCGACTTTATTTGATCAAATATTGCCCTAAATCGTTCCTTTTGTGATTTTAGGTACTTGGAGAGTGAATTCTGGAAAAGAAGCCATTTCGGACGTTTTTGGAGCATAAAAGTGAAGAAAACGGCAAAGTCTCAAATTTCTATGCTGGGAACAGTGCATGAAGGCGTCAAGAATTGCTCTTGACGGCGTCAGAGTCCCAAGAATAAAAATCCGTAGTTGGTGACGGCGTCACCAAGGCCGTCACCAGGCCGTCACGTGTAAACTTGTCAAAACTTGCGCGCGGAGTAGCTGATATTGTTTTGGTCATAACTTTTGCATACGAACTCGGATTTAGGTGATTCAAAAGCCCACGCGAAGAGGACGAAGAGATCTACAATTTGGTGAAAAAATGTTCTTGACGGCGTCAAGAGTACGGGCTGACGCCGTCACGAAGGGCCGACAGAAAACATGCCTATAAATATAACTTCATAACTTCACTTTTTGTAAGCCCTAAACCCTAAGGTCGATTCCTGGGTTTAGGTGGGTGTTTTTCTAGCAACTTAGAGGGTTTCAATCACTCCATAAACATCATGTATTGGTTTGTTGATTCTATCTTAATTATGTTTTCCATTATCATTGTTGATTGCTCTTCTTTGATGATGATTTGCTAATTCACCTTGTGTCTACTTATGATTATGTGAAACTTGTATATAATTGATTAGATCTCATTGATTCCTTGTTGATGTTTGTGTCTATCTTCATCAATTAGGGCGTGACACTTCGATAGATCTAGTTGGTTTAGTTTATAATCCTTGTTTCCTATTGATTCTTGTTTTGATTGAATGATTTATATGTTAGGCTTAAGAAAACTGGCAGATCTCCAAATGGTAACATGCTTGAACGTCTTAAGAAACATGAACCGAGGCGTACTAGGTCTTTATTGGTTGTATTTAATGCATGAGCCACTGTTTACAATCCCTATAGTTGTGCTGGGCATGGTGTAGGAGGAGATAAGAGCTCATAGAATTGGGGAGTTATGTATGCCACCCCATGAATGGTATTAAGGAATACAACCCGTCAATTAAAACAAGGTTACAATTCAATAGGTAGGATTGGATAGCTAGCAAGGAGTAACATATCATGGGTAGACATGCTTCACTTATCTTGTAGAACCTTAGTTTAGTTTTCTTGTTAATTAGTTTAATTAGTAGCTTTTGGGTTAGTTGATTAGCAACTAATTCCGCCCACTCTTCCAGTACCCGAGATTTTTACCTGCTTTTCATAAAATATAAAAATACAAAAAGAATCATCCTTCACCTTTAGACCTAGTTAGATTAATTTCAATCCTAACGACACTATTCCTAGCTGAACGATCAATCCTCCGGTACTTGTCACTATACTATACTACAACGATCAGGTACACTGCCTGGTGGGGGTTGTAAGCTTCTCGAGATCCCTCGAGAGGTAAAGCCTGGTGCAATTCCCACGCATCATAACTTCATTTTCGTCATCCGAAGACGAATTGGCAAAAAAGATCTCGAAAGAATTCATGGTGTGATTGAATATAGAAAATGTTTGAAATGAGGTTTGTGAATTAGAGTGTGTTTTATGTTGTGTATTTATAAGGTATTTGAAAGAGTTTTTTTTTTTTTTTTTTAATCTAACGGCTAAATTGTCAAAAGCAACACAAATGAGTTTGTAAAATACTCGATCGACCAGGCGATCCATTTCTTGGTTTCACAACCCACGACCGAATTCCCACAAAAGCTAGGATCGACAGGGATCGATCGACTAAGTCGATCCCAACTCCCTTCTGTCGCTAGCCTAAGATATCACATGTTTCAATATGATAGAAACAAGCGTCATTGGGCATCTTTAAGTTTTACTCAACAATATTTTCGATAGCTTAACAAATAAATCGTGTAATATTAACCCATTACTAAACAATTGTCAACCCTTAACTGCGATGTCTAGGCTTGATGTAATGGTGATCACCAAAAGACCGATGACATCACTAATGCATCAACTTTCTTTTCCCCGAACAATTTTATAACCAACTTGGTATAATAAAGAGACCGATGACAAAACAAAATACCTCACAAAAATTATTAATTAAACCTCACACATATAAACGTATATCACAACTCAGTTGCATATGCAATCGACTTCTGTTTTTTCTTTGCTTGAGACGCGTCTTCTAATGAGATGTGTGGTTGAAACTAGGTTAGAAGTCGTCCTTTTAAAAGTCGACCAAGTGAGTGCTTAAGGGCGTGTTTAGTAATAGAAAACTCCTCTGTTTTTCAAAAAGATTTTTCTAGAAAACTTAAGAAAATAAAAACACGTTTAAATTATATTTTTTCCAAAGTTTTCTTGAAAAGATGAAAAACCTATTTTTCAAATTTATAACTAAGTTTTAGAAAACCTCTTTTATGAGTTCTCCATAATTTTTTTATTCTATGAAACATCATCTAAACACGTTATCAAGTCTTATCTGATAAGTGATAACTAAGAAAACTATTCAATTACTAAAATGCAACCTAACCTTTTTAAACTCATTTTCATCTCCTTGCAACTTGTATAGGATCTAACTTAAACATTCCACATTTATTTCAAATCATGCAACAGTGTTTAATACACTTTGAAGAAATAAATAAATCAGATAGTATTAGAGCATCTACAATGCATTTAATGCAATAAATGCATACCACAATTAATAACAAAGACTTTGAAGAATGACTTAGAGTTTACCAAGCTTTTGTAAAAAGCTTTTCAAAAATCTTTGAATGCAATGCTAAAAACCACTCTCAAAAAGCTTTTTAAAATAGTAAAAAGCTATTGTTGATTTTTGCATTGGAGATGCTCTTATTTGGTTAAGTCACATGCAAGTAGGGTGAGTCTTCACATAGAGGGACCCAAACACAGTACCCACCCACTCACCAACCCGACCCGTATATCCAACACCCTTTAAACCTGCATACAATGCAATACAATACCCTTTGTCAAAAGCAACAACAAATAAAAAGACACAATGTTCCCCCACTCTCACCCATAAAGCGCGTGCACTTCACTCTCCACCCCACCACCACTATCTCTGCTCCATATTTATATACCCCCAACACTTCACACCTCTTCTCCCATTAAATACCTCTGCTTCACGTCCAACTACGTGAAACCCATTATTGTTTCAAAGTTTTTATTCTTCTTAAATAACCACCAAAACAGTTATCAGTTACTTGTTTCTTTCTATTTTCATTTTCAATGGCTCAAGAAATGATTGATGCTCAGTTTTGGCTTCCACCGGAGTTTCTTAATGATGATGACTTTGTGGCCGGAAAACCAACTTCCGGTAAAGGGTTTTATGGGTTCGGGTCGGGTTCTCCGGTTGAGTCTTTTCTTGGGTCTAATGAGACAGAAAGTGATGAAGAAGATTATCTGAACATGAACCTTAATGGGTTGACCCGACAGTTTGAAAACACCACTTTTCATGATCAGTACTGGAAATCTGAAGCTGATTTGAAATTTGAAAATAAGGTATCATTTCATCATTTTCACACTTGTTTTGTTTTTTAACTTTTTATAAAGTTTTTGTTACTTTTTTTAGTTATTTCTCACTTATTTACTTTTTTTTGTAAGTTGTGGTCTAATTTTTGTTTGTTTGTGATTTAGGCTACAAGGGTTATGTCTGGTTCACCTCAGTCAACTTTGTGTGGATGCAAAAGTCCAAGCTGTTTGTCACCGACTGCGCCGACGGTTAACCGGGATTTGTTGTTTGCTGCCGCCGGTGAAGTTGCTAGGATGAGAATGATTGAAGAAGCTGCTTCACGTTACTATTTGGGTGCTTCACAACAACAGCAACAACCTCGTAAATCATCAAACCCTAACCTTAACCAGTATCAGCAACTTCAACTTGCACAAGTGAGCATCTTGAATTAATAGAATTTATTTATGTTAACGTTTTCTTTGGGTATATGAAGTTTTATTAATTTTGGGTGTTTATAGTTTCAGCTATTGAAGCAGCAACAAATGATGAAACAACAACAGTACTTGCAAATGATTCAACAACAAAACAGAAAGAGAAATGAAAGTGTTAACGGTAACGGAAATGGAAGGAATGTAACGGCGCCGTTATCTGCTTGGCCCACACCACAACAATCTCAACAACAAACCCGAACAACCGGGTCGGGTATGCGGGCTGTGTTCTTGGGTAACCCGACTACTAAGCGTGAATCAACTGGTACTGGTGTCTTCTTACCTCGTCAAGTCGGAGCCCCGGTTGAACCCAACAAAAAAAGAGGTATAGTTCTTTTTATTATTTTTAATTAGTTTTTTTTGTTACTTTTAACTTTTTGTTACATTTTGTGTATTTATTTATTTATTAAAGTTTCTAGATCTGACTTTAGATATTTTTATTTTTTTACTTTGTGTAGGATGTTCAACTGTTTTGCTACCGGATAGAGTTGTTCAAGCACTAAATCTGAACTTGGAGAAAATGGAAAATGAATCAAAGGTACTAGATGCAAAAATGGTGTACCGAAACAGTGTCAAAAGGCAACAACAACAACCTTCAGTGATGACCGAGTTTCGGTTGCCACAAGAATGGACTTATTGAAGAAAAATATGGTTTTTATTAGGGAAGTTAGGGTAACAAAAAGGTGGTATAATATTAGTATAGATGATATGATGATGATGATTTTAATTTTTATGAATGGTTTATTAGTAGTGTCTAATGAATAAGGAAATTGTTGGAGGTGATAAGGCAAGATGCTCCGTTTTGGGTTAGAAGGAGGGTTCTTGTTTTCTTTTGGGTTTATGTTGATGTTTTTAATCTTTGGGGAATAAGAGGTTTGATGACAAATTTAGAATTTTATTAGATGTAACAGGTCCATTTTGTGACAAGTTTTAATGCATGATAATGGGGTTTGGTCAATTGTTTTGTTTGGTTTTAAATTGCTATTTGCAATTAGTGCTACTACTTTTAACTTTATGGATGGTGAAGTTGTGTAATGAATTTGAATACAGTTTGTTTTGTTCTTTTTTTGCAATTTATGTTCATGTAGTTGAGTTGTTATTGGTTAGGATCCAGGCTGCGTCAATAATTGAGTTTCAAGCATCATGGACCAATGAGTAGAATTTACTCAACTGATACTTGTCTAGTCTCGCTTTTATTTCCCGAATGTTTTACCAATTCTGAACACACCGAGTGGGCTTGATTTTTCATTTCTAGTGCTAATACTAATTTTGCACACACGTAGCTGAATTTACATATACTTTCTTATAAAATGGTCATAGTTTGACATATTTACATGAAGAAATTTACATTCCATTGGAGTTGGAATAGTTTAATGGTTACACAGTGTTTGATTGAGGTCTTTGTAAGTTTTAAAATAATAATCTTAAATTGCTACTTTTATTGTCACTTTATCGGCTAATTGTTTCAACTTTAACAAAATTAACATATTTTATTAAAATTTTATATATAAAGAAACACACCATCTTGTTTGGTCATCCGCTTCAGCCACACGAAGACATCACCGGCCGTGCAACGAGTGGTGGAGGCCAACCCAATAGACCATGCTGGGTCTCAATTACGCTCGGTCTTACAAACTCGTACGTTAATATGATATTTTTTCGTACGCTAGGTTTGGTTTGGGAATTGGTATGACATATCAAATGGTGGAAGTTGATTGACATTTGAGGTAATAGAATTTGCGGATGATGGTGTGTTTGTATTAAACGATGAGGAATTTGATATTTGAACTTGCAGGCTAGAGAACATTTGATAGATTGTTATTTATTTTTGTGAATTAGAGGTAATGGATCGTTATCTATTTTTGTTAGTTAAAGGTTGAAATAAAAAGAAGTATTTTTACGATAAGTAAGTAAAAGTGAATATTAAAATTTAGCGATTTAAAGAGCATTTATAAGATTTTTGAAGGATAAAAAAGTGTGTAAAAAGAAAGTATTTTTCAAGAAAAACGTCTATTTTTTAAAACTAGCATATTTTTTCCCCAAAAATCGATTGTTGCATATGAATAAAAAATAAAAGGGAAACTAAGCATAACGCAGCTGACTATCAAAGCGCGCGAGAAACGTGTGATTCACTTGCACCGTAGGTTGAAAACGCCGACTATGGCGTCACGTACCGTGAGCTTGTAACGAATAAACCAAACCAAAAATATAAAAGGTAAAGGGAAACTTGTTGGTTGGAAACTTTGTTTTGGGGAAAGTGGTGTGGTGCGTTGGGTATATTTGAAAAGCACCCAAAACCGGGGCCTTTGATTGTGTGGAATGTTGTTGTCCTGTTTGTTCAACAACCAAATCTACTACTTCAATTTTCAACCATAAATATCTCCTTTTTAATAGGTGGTTCATACTTCATAGTTTACTATAGTCATTTGTAAGTCTTTACTAACAACTAATCATCACTTCACAGTTGATGTTTGAGTTTACATGAATTCTTATACTAAAATGATTGACACATATGTTACAAGGTACGCACAACCCTTAAAATATAGTAGAATATACATTGATGGTGGTTGGACTACTTGACACAAGGCTAAACACAGAAGAGTTCATATTAACTAAACCATAATTGTAGCTATTTCATTGTCAAATATATATGAGAAGAATTAAAGTCAAACTATGATGGTCACATAGACATTACCACATTTATAAACTGGCTCATCTCCACTCGTACACTAGTTGGTGAACAAAATATCGTACCTATCGACATTAAAACGCAACTTGATTCCACACAACCAAAAATATATGAATGATTAGTTATTTTTATATGTAAAAACATATAAACAAATACTTGGTAAATTCATATACCACTAAAGGATTTTACGTAACATGAGGTAAGATATTGGCTAGAAGAAAAATGATTCAACTGAGTCGAACGGGTTAAACAAGCCAAAAGCCTCGATTCAATTAGGTCTAACGAGTTAAACAAGCCGAAACCCTATTGATATGTATTTAACTTAGGATGGTGGTGATAGTGACAAATAATCATCATTGTCGACTCAGCGTCACATCACATTTTCAACACCATTAACATAATGTAATAAGACAACTAAGATCATCACCAAAACGTACCCCACAAAAACACAAATATACCCACAAAAATCAATATCACACGCAAAATCAAGATTAAAAAATAAAATACAAAATCGGTTGTCCCCAAAACCTTCTTCTCCTTTTTCTTCACTTAAGCCGCATCGACAAAGGTACGTGTAAAGGAAGAATGCGCCGTTCGAGTGACAACTAGGCAAATGGACGCGTCCTTGGTCTTCTATTACCATTAGTCTTATACTCTTATGTCAAAACGGTTGACATAGAATTAACTTACCGTAAAGAATTCTAGATGGTTACGGTAAAGCAACATGGGCATTTTTTTTTTTTTTTGTTCAAAGCATATTGACTTGTTACCATATGTTGAAGCTGCTAATTTGTCCCTATATCCATGGTTCGAATAAGAGATCTAGCATCTTTTGATAAAAGTAAAACGTTGTAATATGTGTCTTGATTTGTTTTGGAAGTAGAAGATGCTTTGAAGACTTTTTCATTTTCTTGGTACCCGGCCAAGCCGTTTGTTTTCGTACTTGTCTTTCGTCGTTATTCCATGAACCAGACAACAATATAATACACGCTTAACCGTCTTTCAATGTATAAACTATTACAACTAACTAGCTTCCTTAAGTATTAATACTTCTTATTATATGTAAAGTAATACATTTACGCATTTACTGACTTGTGTTAGATATTGATCATGATGTTGGCATTTGTTATTTTGCGGCAAATGGCTTACGGTCAAACATGCATTTGCTTATCTAACGAGGTTTCACTTACACATTCTGTAGATTGGGCATCAAATATTCATGCTCCTTGCATTGTTGATGTTGACGAACTTGTTTGTAATCTTGCAAGATCGTTTGTTCTTGCGGATACTCATATTAGTTAACGCAAATTCCTATGTTTCAATAAAAAAAAATGTAGGTATTTCAAACAAGCCAAAATGTTTTTTATTTTTATTTTATTTTATTTTTTTTTTCAATAAGAATTGATTTGAACACATTCTTTTTTTATTAAGAGACTCTGGTTATTGCATTATACATTTGTACCATATCTTTCTTATAATATTTGTACCATATCTTTCTTATAATACTTGTACAACGAGTGTGCATAAAAAAAAAAAATGCAGATCACTTCCATTTTTCAAATTTGAATAAAAAAGTTAAGAACATGTTTTGATTCATCATTAATTGATTATGGGCCTGTTTGGTAGGGCTTTTTGGGGGAGCTGTTAGCTTTTTGTTACAAAAATAATCTCCTTTAAAATAAAAGCTCCGTTTGGATACATCAACTTCAAGCTTTTATGTCAAACAAATAGCTCCTAAATAAAAAGCTGATCCATGAAGCTTTTTAAACTTCTTAGAGCTGTTAAAATTTTAAATTACTGATATACCCTCCAAATATTTATTTATAATTATAGATATACCCTTTTATGTCATTTTACATCTTATAATTACATTTAACAGCTAACTTACCAAACACTTTTATTGAAAAAATGATACAGCTTATAGCTCATATTAACAGCTTTGCAGTTAACAGCTTACAGCTTACAGTTTACAGCATACAGCTAACAGCTAATTTTGCCAAACATACCCTATTAGTTTGTTTCTTAACAAAGAGTTTTGTCTCTTACAAGTTATAACATGAGAATAATTGTTCCATTTACAAAAGAATCAAATATAGAGTGTTATGTAAGATAGAAATCAAAAGCAAAAATATTATTAGACCTAGAAGGCAAACATAAGATACAAAATTAGGGACCATTAACATAAACAAATTAAATAAGCAAAACACTAAAAAGAGATTAAAATGCTCACAGTATGAATCCAATAATCCCAAAAGAACCTATTTTTGTAGGTTCTATTTGAAACCCATAGAAGACAAACCCTTTGAATCGAAGGGATAATGTCATCATAACAAATGGTAGAAGCCTCATATTAAAATGCTCAGAGTATGAATCTAATAATCCCAAAAGAACCTATTTTTGGAGGCTCTATTTGAAACCCATAGAGGACAAACCATTTGAATCAAAGGGATAATGTCATCATAACGAATGGTAGAAGCCTCAGAATCCGACGTTGCATATAGGATTCTATTTCTCCACTTCCAAGTGAGCCAAAGTTGAGACAAACAAACAACGTTAAACAATTTGAAGACCCCATTTATTTTTCAGGAGATAGAAGTTTCCTTATAAAGTTTCGACTAACGAATGGTTGATAATCTAAAGGGATATAGTAAAATGTGGGTTTTTAGGAAACATTGTAATGTTAGGAGTGAATTACAGTTAAGCTCCTAAAGAGGGTAAATTATATCGCTTATCAAATGCATGTATTAGGACATTTAATGACGTTTTTGTTCATAGGATCAGGGGCGACCTTGGTCTATAGGTGATCAGTTTATATATATTTTTTTAATTAATTTATTTATTTATTTATTTATTTTGCAATAATGCTATGTATTAACTAAACATAGCATGTAACACAAATTTGAAGACCAGATTCATTTTGTAAAATTGGAAGTCTTAACAAAATTTTACACTGCAGGCTAAGAATCCATGAGGTCCTCATAAGCTCCTGGGAACTCCTTTGGATCTGCCTCTGCATATGTGTTTTGACAATATGAGCATTTCGCATGTCTTTGGGTTTATCTCGAAAACGTTGATCATGAATATAAGTGTAAATAGATTGGGGTTGCATGGAAATTTGATGGTGAAGCATCTTTTTTCATTAACAAGAATGAATTTATCCTGTGGAGCTATTTTTTTATTTTATTTTATTTTTTTTTTGAAAGGCAAATTTATCAAGCCATTAAGGCAAGAAACGAGAAAAACAATATAAGAGGGTGTGCTCTAATACGGAGCACTTAAAAAAAACAAAAAAATCCATACAAAAAAATGTTTTAAGAAGCATCTAAAGTTGAATCTACAAACGGGCCGATAAACATATTAGAATTTATGACCATGTTACTTGTGGAAGTTAAGATTTTTACTCTGTTTTATCTGGTCTAACTGGTATTTCTGTGAGCATTTCCCGACTTTGCTACTGTCTGATACGCACTTACGAAACTATATTGGCTAGCTAGGTTTAGGGGCGAAGCCAAAATATTTTGCTCAAGGGGTCACATTTTAATAATCTTTAAAAACTACACAATAAATGGTTCTTAGAGGGGCAAATTTAAAATAACAAAAAAAAAAAAAAAAAAAAAAAAAAAAAAGTAATTTTACACTACACTTTGTTTCGCTAGCCCATGGCTAGGTTGCTAATGCATTGACTCAAGCATTTGGAATACATTTTGTCCTTGGTCTTTAGCATAAGCATAAAATGTATGGATTTTAGGGAACACGTGTGTAAAGGTTGTGACTCTACGTTAAAGTTTTCTTGTAAATGGCTATTGATTTGTCTATTTGTGGGTAGATCATGTTGATAATTACGTTATTAACATTCAAGTGGGACATGCATGTTATCGTTCTATTGTTAGTTTTTGATGTTTTAACATCTAATGTCACTCAAAATCTTTTGATGAAAATATATAGGTGATTTGCAACACGAAAGAAACCAAAAGTGAATAACGATAGGAACAATCAGACGTAGACATCCCCAAATCACCCTAAAAAAGAAAATTTTATTTTTTCTCCTATATCAATTGGAGATAAACAAAATAAATATTTGTCTTATCTGTCGATGAATGATCGACATCTTCTTAAAATTATGTCAAACATACATACATAATAATAGAAACTTTTAGCATGAAAACTAGAGGTCTGATAACTCGTTAACATGAAAATAGGATCCAGAGAGAGATAGTCATATATAGCATGATTTCTTAAGTCGGCCTTGAATCATCAACATTTTAGAAAATTTAATTCGCAGCATAAGTACATAAGGTACTCAACCAACTCTGTTTCTAGGCATTTAACGCTAACAAATATAGTAGGTGTGAAATCTATATGAGAAAGTACACATACACTGTTGCGCCACCATTGTAATGAATTTGAGCCAATAATTAAGGTATAATGTAATACCAAGCATTCATGAAGGTCAACATGCCATTGGGGGGAGACATAAATAACATTAAATACTATTTTCAGTTGCATGTCATTACAAATGCATGATGTGCCTTCACTTACACTTAACGTTTCAACGATTATTTTGCCTTCCATACACCATGCCCACTACTACTTCATCATCCCATCTATAGTTGACCTCTTATGTTGTTTAAGTGAAAACAATTATTATGTTTTAAGGAAGCATTGTATCCCAAAAGTACAATTTAGATCGGGTATATATAGAATTAACCAAAATATATTTAGGACTTGTTAAATGTTTTTTTCATCTTAAAGAAGACTGGAAATTCTGAAGGGATAATGATTTCTAAATGTATCCAACTTGACACGTTTTACCAATTAGTGTATGGAACTTTTAATTTTGCTATCTTGTGTAATAAACTTACTAATCTTTGCAAATTTGTGTACTCGTCCCACATGGCAATGAGATTAGCTGACTTGGCAATGAGATTAGCTGACTTGACAAGCTGACTTGGCAAGCTAATCTCATTGCCATGTGGGACGAGTACACAAATTTGCAAAGATTAGTAAGTTTATTACGCAAGATAGCAAAATTAAAAGTTCCATACACTAATTGGTAAAACGTGTCAAGTTGGATACATTTAGAAATCATTATCCCAATTCTGAATTAATACGGGGTATATCTTAGCACATGGAGTTAAAAAGACAACTAACTTAGACTAAAGTTTTATCCAATTAAGAAGAGTTGTCAAGTGTCATTGTTAGTGAATGTCCCATGAGCTGTCTATGCGTGAGTTTGTGTTTGTCTACAGAAAGGAGATTAATGCAATCACGCCTATGATATTGCATATGAATCATTTTACACTTCAACGCCTAAAATATTAAAATGGACCCCGTTCACCCCTTTAAATAACTTGTATTACAATTTAAAGCCCAATTTATTTCAACAAATTTGTTGAAATGCTACTCTTCGACACTAAAATGTCACCATGTGGTAAAATAGAATCTCAAAGAAGCAAATTTCAATGAAAAACGGAGAAATTATCACATAAATAAATAAGAGTAAAAGACATCTTGAATAAGAGCACCTGCTATGGCATCAAGAATAAGCTGGCAAAGATTTTCAACGTTGTAATAGCAAAGGGCGGAACTATGTAGGGGCAGGAGAGGGTCCCGCCCCCCTCAATTTATTTTATTTATTTATTTATTTTTGTTAAAATATACATTCAAACTTTCAGGGACTGTTTCTGTCATTACAGAAACTTACACTAACTCTAATATTTAGTTTTGTCTTTGTTTGTGTGTTTTCTAATGTGCAGGGACTGAAGCTGTAATTATCTAAAGTTGGATGCTATAAAAGGATTGCTATGGATTAGGGTTTCTCATCTCTGCTCATTATCATCTCACACAGTCTTCGTTATTCTCTCAAAGTTGAATATTTCCATTCTCTTGTAATTGTTCAACTGATCAATTGTTTTGATCCAGTTGTTGTTTTCTGTTTCTACACATTAGATCATTCATTGTGATCTATTTGTTTCTAGTTTCTTGTATTGTAAAGATTGAGGTATTAATTTGAATCAAGGGGTGGTTGGTTGGATTCAATCTTGGTGTTATTAGAATTTCTACATGGTATCAGAGCTACGGCTCTTGATTATCGTTTAGATTGGTGATTTGGATTTCTAGGGTTTCGTCTGATTTTTGGGGGTTTCTTCGATTTGAGTTAGATCTGATAGTTGTGGGGTTAATTCAACAATATTTGTTGGATTAATTGTTGTTGGTGATTGGATCTGGTATTTTAGGGTTTGCTCTATAAAACCCTAATTGTTCTGAATATTGGGGGTTTGTTAATTCTGGAGTTTCTGGTGTTATTGGGACCTGATTCTTTCACAATATCTCTTAACTAAGTGAATTAAGAGTATTGTGAGTTCTTTCCGCATTCTTTACAATATAGCACTGTAAGTGTTCTTTTCTTCCTTTAAGATTACTTAGTTTTAGTTTAGAGGGTGCAAACGGTGTGACTAACTTCTTGATCTGCCTCCTTGAGAGGTGTGAATACCTGCTCTGGTCACATCCAGTCCTCTAGGCTGGGCTTTGTAATTCTTGGGTGTGAGTTTTATTGTTATTTCTTTGGTTCTTGTTTCTTGATTATCTGTTTTTTCTTGTTTGTTTTTCTTATCTGTTTACTATGGCTGCTGGTAGTAGTAATGAGAATCTTATTAGTAGTCTTGATATAAGTAGCCCTTTATATTTACATGCTAATGATATTAGTACTAGTTCTATTATCTCTGTGAAACTTACTGGTACTGATAACTATAGAGTTTGGTCTACTGCTATGAAACTTGCTATTAATACCAGAAATAAAACTGGATTTATTGATGGTACTTGTATTAAGGCTACTTATGTTTCTAGTGATGTTTTGGCTAATCAGTGGGAAAGATGTAATTCTATTGTGTTGTCTTGGTTGCTTAATTCTGTTTCTGAAGAATTGTATCTTGGTCAAATGTTTTCTGTTAATGCTCATGAAGTTTGGACTGAACTTAAGGAAACATATGATAAACTTGATGGGTCTATAATTCTCAACTTAATGCAGAAAATAAATAATTTCAAGCAAGGTGAATTAACTGTTTCTGAGTACTATCATAAGTTGAATTCTTTATGGAGAGAATTTGATATTATGACCAAATTGCCTAAGTGTGTTTGTGCTGCTAGAGAAGATGTGTTAAAACATAATCAATTAATGAAACTTATGCAATTTCTCATGGGTCTTAATGATGTCTATCAACCTATCAGAAGTAGTATTCTCTCTAGAGAAACACTTCCTGATGTGAAAGATGCTTTTGCTATTGTTTCCAGAGAAGAATCTCACAGAGGCATTGCTTCTTCTTCTTCTGGTTCTGAGACTAAACCTCAAATCTCTGGTTTTATTGCTAAAACTAATTGGACCAATAATAGTACTAAAAAGGTTGATAATAATTGGACTAATAAGTTTGATAATAAAAAGTTTTCTGGAACTGATAACAAAAAGCCTTGGAATAATAATAATAGTGGGAGTAATAGAGGACCTAATCCTAATCTGCTTTGTAATAATTGTGGTAAAATTGGTCATACCATTGATAGATGTTTTGAACTTGTTGGGTTTCCACCTGGTTATAATAAAAATTCTGGTCCAAAACAAAATGGTTTTAAAACTTCTTTTACTGCTAATTCTAATAATTCTTCTTCTGATAATGGTTCTACTATGTCTTTCACTAATGAACAAATGATGAAACTTATGAGTCTTATCAATGAGATGCCTTCCAGTGGAATGCAGTCTAACATGGCAGGTATGCCTAGTTTTAAAAACAACAATGTTTTCTTTAATGTTAACTTTCATAAGTTTTATAACAGTAATACTGTGTTATGTAAAATGAGTATTGGCTGGATCATAGATTCAGGTGCCAACCAACATATGACTGTTTCAACTTTAAATATGTTTGGAATTATTGATATATCTGATTTAAATTTAACAGTGGGTCATCCTAATGGCACTCTTGCTAAAATTAAACATGTTGGAAATTTAAAGCTTTCTGAAAATGTCATATTATATGATGTGTTGGTTGTACCTGAATATTGTGTCAGTCTTTTATCAGTTCATAAACTTATTAAAGACAGCAGAATGTTTGTTGGTTTTTCTGAAACTAAGTGTTACATTCAGGATTTGAATCAAAACAAAATCATGGGGACTGGTAGTGAAAATGGTGGACTTTATCTGTTTAATTCTCCCTCTTCCTCTACTTCTAAGAATCAAGTTTTAGGTAATTTGTCTGTTCAATGTTTTGTTTCTAAGTCTTTATGGCATCATAGGCTTGGTCATCCTTCTGATCATGCTATTGATTTGCTTCACTCTGAGCTTAAGTTCACTAAGGATTCTCATGTTTCACCTTGTGACATCTGTCATAAGGCTAAACAGACAAGAGAACCCTTTCCTCTTAGTGAACATAAAAGTTCTGCTATTGGTGACCTTGTGCATATTGATCTTTGGGGACCTTATAAGGTTACTAGCAGAGATGGTTTTAGGTATTTCTTGACTATTGTGGATGACTATACCAGGGTTGTGTGGATTTATCTTATTAAAACTAAAGATGAAGTGTATAATTGTTTTGTTACATATATAAATTTGATTCTAACTCAGTTTAAATGTAACATTAAGACTGTTAGGTCTGACAATGGTACTGAATTTGTGAATAACAAAATGGATAGTCTATTTAATAGCCTTGGTATTGTGCATCAAACTACTTGAGCTTACACTCCTCATCAAAATGGGATTGCTGAGAGGAAGCATAGGCACTTATTGAATGTTGCTAGAAGTCTGCTATTTCAAAGTGGCATTTCTCTTAGTATGTGGCCTGAGTGTATCTTAACTGCTGCTTACCTCATTAACAGGTTACCTTCTTCTGTGCTGAGTGGAAAATCTCCCTTTGAATGTGTGTATGGTAGAAAACCAAGACTTTCTCATTTGAGAAGTTTTGGCTGTTTATGTTTCTCATCTATTCTAAATAATTCTGATAAATTTTCTTCTAGGTCTGAAAAATGTGTTCTTATTGGTTTTTCTACTATTAAAAAGGCATATAAACTTTACAGTCTTGAAACAAAAAGGATATTTTTTTCAAGAGATGTTCAATTTTATGAAACTATCTTTCCATTTAAAATGAACACTAATTTGATTTCTGATCAGACTTATGAAAATATTGAGACTACTTTAAATAGTCTAAATTTTTTTGATGAGAAACACTATGATCTAAGTCCCAATGATGAAAGGAGAGGTATAAATACCCCCTATGATGAAAGTGATGCCTATTCTTGCCCCAGAAGTATAAATATTTCTGATGATGGTAGGAATACTGGTGTCGCTACATCCATGGGTGATAAAACTCCACCTGAGGGCACTGTTCCTTCTAATTCTTCTCAAAATGGATCCACTCAGAACATAAGTCAAGAGCAGTCTGAACTTAGGAGATCTAGTAGACCTACTAAGTTGCCTGCTAGGTTTAATGATTTTGTTGTAAGCAGTAGTGCTAAGTATGGTATTGAGAAATATGTTTGTTATTCTAGGCTGAGTTCTGTTAATTACTGTTTCTCTACTACTTTAAATAAAGCTGTTATTGCTACTTCTTATGAAGAGGCATCTAAAAATCCTAACTGGATTCAGGCTATAAATAATGAAGTTACTGCTTTAAAAAGAAATGATACTTGGACTGAGTGTGAACTACCTCCAGGTAGAAAACCTGTTAGTAGTAAATGGTTGTGGAAAATTAAGTATAAGTCCACAGGAGAAATTGATAAGTATAAAGCCAGGCTAGTAGCCAAGGGCTATAGCCAGAGGGAGGGATTTGATTATATGGAAACATTTAGTCCTGTGGTTAAGATGTCTACAGTTAGGTGCATGATTAATGTGGCTATTTGCAATAATTGGAGTCTTTTCCAGTTAGATGTTAATAATGCTTTTCTGTATGGTGACTTAACTGAGGATGTTTATATGACTTTACCCCCTGGCTTTGATGATCATAAATCTAAAGTTGTGAAGCTTAACAAGTCCTTATATGGTCTTAAACAAGCTCCTAGACAGTGGAATGAAAAGTTAACTAATGCTCTTAGTGAACATGGTTTTGTGCAATCTAAATTTGATTATTCTTTGTTCACTAAGAAATCTGGGAATATTTTTTTGGCTCTTTTAGTGTATGTTGATGATATTGTTATTACTGGCAATGATAACAATGAAATTGAAAAGTTTAAAGTGTTTCTGCAGTCTAAGTTTCAAATAAAAGACTTGGGAAAGTTAAAATATTTTCTTGGTATAGAAGTTTTAGAAAATGATAAAGGTGTTTGTCTTAGTCAAAGAAAATATTGTCTTGAGCTATTACATGAATATGGTTTACTTGCTGCTAAGCCTGTTGACACACCTTTACCAGAAAATACTACTCTTAATCATATTGAAAGTAATGATGATAAAGCTTTGAAAAATATTGGTAATTACCAAAAACTGGTGGGTAAATTGATTTACCTAACTAATACTAGACCAGATATATCTTATTCTGTTCATTGCTTGAGTCAATATATGCATGCTCCTCTTGAGTCTCATTTGAATGCTGCATTAAGAGTTTTGAGATATTTAAAAGGATCTCCTGGAAATGGTATTCAAATTAACAAAAATGGAAGTCTTAAGCTCAGAGCTTATGCTGATTCAGATTGGGCTAGATGTCCTGTGTAACACCCCCAAAATACTGCAGCGGAAGACTGTGTCATAGGGGTGCTACTTCATAATACAAAGTACAAGGTATAGAAAACGAACTCTAAATGAGACGTTTTGAAAAGTTACCATTCGATTAATAAATTCTGAGTTACAAACATGAGTTCCATAATACAATACATAAGTGTTTTAAAACATATCAAATGGTAAAGATAAAAGCATAAGTCTTCAAAACATGCCAAGCGACTCTATGCTCCATGCAACAGCTATCATCTTACAGACCTGAGAAAAACATGCTAAAGTGTCAACACAATGGTTGGTGAGTTCATAGAGTTTGTCTTAAAATAGTTGAAAAAGCCTCAAAAGAATGTTCACACAGCAAAGGCATTGAGAATCCACTCAGTTGCAATTCCCGCCATAAGAGACTTGCAACCTGTGTGTTCACAACCCACTGCTAACATATAGTATGATTTCGATATATGTGTATACGATATATGCACGCTTAATGTAAAGTATCACTGCCTACTGAACCTCTTGACAAGAATAAGCACAAATGCTTCAAAGAATAAGCACAAATGCTTCATAGTGGATTATATTCACCCAAGGCCAGGAATATATGGCAACGGTGGAGGCGTCAGCCCGATAGTACTATCAATACCTCTCCCTCGGCTCCATCCAGGAGTTAAACAGTAGTTAAAGAATATAGCGCATAGAACACATTAAGGCACATATCGTATTAAAACTACACATCATGTTTAAGAGTATAAAAGTATAGCATAGCATATGAGTAAAATTGTCTTTAGTAAAAGAGAAAGCAAGTAGTTTAAGCATGTATCTCCCCAAAAGAGTTTAAAACAAGTATGAAAAGAGTAGGGGCTATGACTCACCTTAAGCTTAAGTGATGTGAAATCAAAGTGGTAGTCGAATCGTGAAAGTCTCTAAGAGCAGCCTATAATAGAACGTTGCGACTTAGGTTTGGAGTAACGTCTAAGAATACGAAGAATTGCCTATATATGTCTTGCATAATGTTCATGATGTAGTACTTAGTATATAGCGTAAGTCTTTGAATATAAATGGTTTATGAAACATGTATAAGTTGTATATCTCTTACTACCGTTCGGGCCGACATAATTCAGAAGTCATGGAGTAAACGTTCGAGGAGCCAGGATACTTTAATTCGTAAATCCACAACTCATCTCGACGGCTTACTTAATGAACTCCTCACATAAGGCTCCCTACTATTGTAGTATTGGATAGCATATATATAAGTTTTGATCCAAAAAGTTACATGTCCGATATTTGAATAAACTTAGGAAAGTTTATTTGTACATGAAGATTGTTATTAGGGGTAGTTTCATAAGTTTTGTATGACCATTTTCTCTTTGTAATATCTCATGGTTCCTTTTTAAGTGAAGTAGATCCAAATTGCTTGTTCAAGTTATCGCCTAATTCCTTGTTTCATGTTTTTGCCTAAGTAATCTTACATGGTCATTTCGTCATGGCCTAGCCATGACCTTTGGTCCTTGTTCCAAAACTCGTCCTCTAGTTTTTGCATTTCTTTAACCGGGCAGTACTCTTCCTTCAGTAGTCCCTTAAAGTCGTCCCATGTCATGCCTACAGCTGCTTCTCTAGTCCTTGCTTGAATCTGCATGTTCCACCATGTCAATGCCTTTTCTGATAGCAAGCATGCAGAATATTTCACTCTCTGGTGGATTGCACAGTTACTGATATCGATCACTGACTCCATCTTCTCAACCCATCGTGTATATGCCAATGCACCTCCTTTACCATTAAACTCAATTGGTTTGCATGACGTAAATTCCTTATACGTACATCCAGTCCTATGGTTGTTGTTGTTGTTGTTGTTGTTGTTGTTGTTGTTGTTGTTATTACCATTCCTTCCTCCATCATTTGTAGCGTCATTTATGCTTCCGTGGTTTCCCGAATTGTTCATGTGATTGCCAACTTGTGTGACTATGGTGGGAAGTAGGTTTTGTAGTTGTTGGGCAATAATGGTGGAGACATCTGGATTTCCACCATCGTTACTAGGGTTACTAGTGTCGTGAGCATCTCCTCTACCTCCACGTCCACCAGTTCTTCCACTATCATTACTAGTGTCGTGAGTAGTTCCTCTACCTCCACGACCACCAGTTCTTCCACCTCTTGGTGTTGCACCACCTCGGCTAGTGCTACGAGTTACTCTCTTTGGTGCCATGATATCTACAAGGAGGGACATTTTGTCGACGTCAGATATGAGGTGATATTCGTAGACTACTTAGTCTTAAATCTTGTCAATTTTGAGTCAATCGTCGATTAATGTAAGCATGGTCACATATGTCTACGTGAGTCGTGACGCATTTATAATTATGTTGGCCACCATAATTATAATTGCTTCCTTTCACACGTATACATATTTACCAGGCACACATAACTCAACAATTGGTACTACATAATTGGGTAGACTTTCTATCATCCGTTCTTAAGTTGTGAAAGGGTAATGTAGTGTGGGTATCTAGAGAAGGTGATATGACGAAATGGACTAGTCGCGCTTGTAGAAAGGTTTTGAGTGTCGTACTATGACATATGAACCACTTCTAGGTATTAGAATCAAATAAAGTAAGTATAAGGCAAATCATCAAATCTCTACAGGAAACTAATAACCTTTATTTAACTTAATCTTATGTCTTATCAAACAAGAACTGTCACAAGATTAAGTTAATTAAACAATTATTACTTAGCTCTAAATTTTTAATGACTTGACTATTGTCTGGGGTTTCTCCTAAACAAACAATTAGCAATAAGCATAAGCGCATGAAGTGTGTGTAATGCAAAATAAAGATAAGAGTCTTAATGTTTATATCAGTTATAGTCTAGGCACTAAACGCAACCTAGTTCTCTATAACCAAGGCTCTAATACCAATCTGTAACACCCCCAAAATACCGCAGCGGAAGACTGTGTCATAGGGGTGCTACTTCATAATACAAAGTACAAGGTATAGAAAACGAACTCTAAATGAGACGTTTTGAAAAGTTACCATTCGATTAATAAATTCCGAGTTACAAACATGAGTTCCATAATACAATACATAAGTGTTTTAAAACATATCGAATGGTAAAGATAAAAGCATAAGTCTTCAAAACATGCCAAGCGACTCTATGCTCCATGCAACAGCTATCATCTTACAGACCTGAGAAAAACATGCTAAAGTGTCAACACAATGGTTGGTGAGTTCATAGAGTTTGTCTTAAAATAGTTGAAAAAGCCTCAAAAGAATGTTCACACAGCAAAGGCATTGAGAATCCACTCAGTTGCAGTTCCCGCCATAAGAGACTTGCAACCTGTGTGTTCACAACCCACTGCTAACATATAGTATGATTTCGATATATGTGTATACGATATATGCACGCTTAATGTAAAGTATCACTGCCTACTGAACCTCTTGACAAGAATAAGCACAAATGCTTCAAAGAATAAGCACAAATGCTTCATAGTGGATTATATTCACCCAAGGCCAGGAATATATGGCAATGGTGGGGGCGTCAGCCCGATAGTACTATCAATACCTCTCCCTCGGCTCCATCCAGGAGTTAAACAGTAGTTAAAGAATATAGCGCATAGAACACATTAAGGCACATATCGTATTAAAACTACACATCATGTTTAAGAGTATAAAAGTATAGCATAGCATATGAGTAAAATTGTCTTTAGTAAAAGAGAAAGCAAGTAGTTTAAGCATGTATCTCCCCAAAAGAGTTTAAAACAAGTATGAAAAGAGTAGGGGCTATGACTCTCCTTAAGCTTAAGTGATGTGAAATCAAAGTGGTAGTCGAATCGTGAAAGTCTCTAAGAGCAGCCTATAATAGAACGTTACGACTTAGGTTTGGAGTAACGTCTAAGAATACGAAGAATTGCCTATATATGTCTTGCATAATGTTCATGATGTAGTACTTAGTATATAGCGTAAGTCTTTGAATATAAATGGTTTATGAAACATGTATAAGTTGCATATCTCTTACAACCGTTCGGGCCGACATAATTCAGAAGTCATGGAGTAAACGTTCGAGGAGCCAGGACACTTTAATTCGTAAATCCACAACTCATCTCGACGGCTTACTTAATGAACTCCTCACATGAGGCTCCCTACTATTGTAGTATTCGATAGCATATATATAAGTTTTGATCCAAAAAGTTACATGTCCGATATTTGAATAAACTTAGGAAAGTTTATTTGTACATGAAGATTGTTATTAGGGGTAGTTTCATAAGTTTTGTATGACCATTTTCTCTTTGTAATATCTCATGGTTCCTTTTTAAGTGAAGTAGATCCAAATTGCTTGTTCAAGTTATCGCCTAATTCCTTGTTTCATGTTTTTGCCTAAGTAATCTTACATGGTCATTTCGTCATGGCCTAGCCATGACCTTTGGTCCTTGTTCCAAGGTCATGAGACACAACCTGGTCTTGATTATAGGTCATAAGACCTCTTGGTCTTAGTAAATCATAACTATAATATAGTGACTTTGGTCTAAAATGGGGTGTTAAGATTTTGAAGAAAAATATCACTCGGAAAGCGTTTTCAGGGCTCGAGCTTCTTTGTTCCTGAACGAAAACGTCGTTCCGGACAACTTTCGTGTTTTAACTTTTTGATGAATCGGACCAGAAGAGGGACTTTAAAAATCAAAATTTGATCAGAATGCTATTTGGGCAGTTTTGCCGTTTTGGTTTCGCTAGCTTCAAATGGTCATAACTTTTGACTCGGGTACTCGTTTTGAGTGATTCAAATTGCTATGTTTTCCTTGTTAAGTCCTATTTAACAGTAAGTAAGTGTCAAATATCAAAGTTATACTATTTTGGTCGTGGTTCTCCATAAAAATCACTAGTTTGCTTGTTTACTTGTCATAAGTTAACATATGTATACCAATACTTGTTTTATCCATTTTTAAACATCATGAACACAATAACAAGAACATATATAGCATGAAAGGAACACAAAGAGCATGTAAATGATAATTAAGCAAGAAAGTATGTTAGGGTTTGCTTACAACTTGAGGCTTTCTAAAAGAAAGGTAAGTAACTAGTAAGGTACGGACTTTGATAGACTTAAGCTTCACCCTTTGCAATCTATGATAAACCGAGGTTATTTGAAGATTATAACGACGTCTTCTTGAAGTCCAAAGCTATTTGAAGATTATAACGACGTCTTTTTGGAGACTTTAAAGTTATAACAACTTTTCTTAGAAAATTTCCAAGATTGAAGATCAAGCACTAGTTTTCTTTCAAAAACTAGTTAACTTTCTTACAAAATATAAGAAATGTGCCTTAGGTTTTAGGACTTGAAGGTTATAAGAAGGTGTGGTGTAAGTTTTATATGTGTTTTAGCTTGGTATTTATAGGGTAGGAAAAATAGTTAACCATATATTGGGTTAGAAATTAACCATGGTTAGTTTTAGACACTTGTAACTATCCTAGATATCAATGGTTAAGATTTAACCACCCATGGTGACTCCCCCCCCATAGTGGCGGTTTCAAAGGGGATAAGGTGACTAGATGATGACTCTTGGTGTTATCTTGCTTAGTTTGTGCATTTTGACTCCGTAAAAAGCTAACCGTAAATGATTAAGCCTCAAAACGTAAAACCGGGTATCGTAAAAATATGAAACTTGAAAGTATTGTTAAACATGTCAATATAGTCCATAATAAAATATAAAATGAGTGGTAGGTTCTATCGGGTGCTAAAACTGGAAACACGGGTCTAAAACGCGTAATTCACGTAAAACGCTGAACTGAAAAACGTAAAATTCTAAAACTTTTGGAATTGTCATAAAATGATAGAAAATCATATTTCTATTGTTTATAATGTTTTATGGATATATCGGGATGCTGGAAGGACGTTTAAACCTAAAAGTAAATCTCGGACACGGCTTTGTGATTTTTGCAGAAATGATCCGACGAGCGTCAAACTCTCGGATTATCGTTAAAATAGTTTAACTTACGAGAATATGAAATAAAAATTTCTGAGATGAATAGTGAAAAGTGAATAGTAAAAAGTGAATAGTGAAATTTTCGGGAATAAAAGTTAACCTGAAATTGCGAATTGTTACAGTCTCTACCCCTTAAGGAAACTTCGTCCCGAAGTTTAGTGTGTCTAGGTCTCTTATCTTAATAACGGCATAATAAAGCTAGATTTTGAACTAGAAAAGAATAATATGGTAGTATAAGGTACGTACCCGTTACGCATTGCGGGCTTCCTTAGCACCCAAATAGTATGCTCGACCCCGAGGTGGACTAACATTGTATCCACGGTTTGGGTTATTTTCTTCAAGCATTACGGCTAGAGTCGGGTTATCCAGCACTTGTCCCTGTGCCCTATTTAACTTAGGACAAGTATCTCGGAAGTGGTTTGGGCTGTTGCACTCAAAGCATGTCTTTTGGTTGTTTCCTATATTGCCCGCATTCATCGATGCTCTACACTTACTTGCAAAATGACCTAACTGTTTGCATTTTGTACACACTCGGCATGGCTCAGACTTTTGATGATGATAAGCACATTTATTACACTTAGGATGTGGACCTTCATACTTTCCCTGATCATAAACTGTTGCTGCAAATCCTCTTGCTCTCTTATTATCAACCATTGTACCCTTTTGCTCGCCTGATTCACCTGCTCCCTTCCTTTTATCACTAATCTTGAAAGTTCCATTTCTAACCATCTCATCTGTTAGGGTTCCTGCTCTCAATATTGCACTCTGAATTGTGGGAGGTTCGGTTGTTTTTACCATCCCACGAATCTCGGGAACAAGGCCATAAATGTACCTCTCAATCCTCTTGGATTCAGGGGTAACCAGATGAAGAACTAGTTTAGCTAGTTTATGAAACCGATCTGTGTAGGTTGCATGACCAGCCCCTACCATAGAGTGATGCCAAAACTCGTCCTCTAGTTTTTGCATTTCATTAACCGGGCAGTACTCTTCCTTCAGTAGTCCCTTAAAGTCGTCCCATGTCATGCCTACAGCTGCTTCTCTAGTCCTTGCTTGAATCTGCATGTTCCACCATGTCAATGCCTTTTCTGATAGCAAGCATGCAGAATATTTCACTCTCTGGTGGATTGCACAGTTACTGATATCGATCACTGACTCCATCTTCTCAACCCATCGTGTATATGCCAATGCACCTCCTTTACCATTAAACTCAATTGGTTTGCATGACGTAAATTCCTTATACGTACATCCAGTCCTATGGTGGTTGTTGTTGTTGTTGTTGTTGTTGTTGTTGTTGTTGTTGTTGTTGTTGTTGTTGTTGTTGTTGTTGTTGTTGTTGTTGTTGTTGTTGTTGTTGTTATTACCATTCCTTCCTCCATCATTTGTAGCGTCATTTATGCTTCCGTGGTTTCCCGAATTGTTCATGTGATTGCCAACTTGTGTGACTATGGTGGGAAGTAGGTTTTGTAGTTGTTGGGCAATAATGGTGGAGACATCTGGATTTCCACCATCGTTACTAGGGTTACTAGTGTCGTGAGCATCTCCTCTACCTCCACGTCCACCAGTTCTTCCACTATCATTACTAGTGTCGTGAGTAGTTCCTCTACCTCCACGACCACCAGTTCTTCCACCTCTTGGTGTTGCACCACCTCGGCTAGTGCTACGAGTTACTCTCTTTGGTGCCATGATATCTACAAGGAGGGACATTTTGTCGACGTCAGATATGAGGTGATATTCGTAGACTACTTAGTCTTAAATCTTGTCAATTTTGAGTCAATCGTCGATTAATGTAAGCATGGTCACACATGTCTACGTGAGTCGTGACGCATTTATAATTATGTTGGCCACCATAATTATAATTGCTTCCTTTCACACGTATACATATTTACCAGGCACACATAACTCAACAATTGGTACTACATAATTGGGTAGACTTTCTATCATCCGTTCTTAAGTTGTGAAAGGGTAACGTAGTGTGGGTATCTAGAGAAGGTGATATGACGAAATAGACTAGTCGCGCTTGTAGAAAGGTTTTGAGTGTCGTACTAGGACATATGAACCACTTCTAGGTATTAGAATCATATAAAGTAAGTATAAGGCAAATCATCAAATCTCTACAGGAAACTAATAACCTTTATTTAACTTAATCTTATGTCTTATCAAACAAGAACTGTCACAAGATTAAGTTAATTAAACAATTATTACTTAGCTCTAAATTTTTGATGACTTGACTATTGTCTGGGGTTTCTCCTAAATAAACAATTAGCAATAAGCATAAGCGCATGAAGTGTGTGTAAGGCAAAATAAAGAGAAGAGTCTTAATGTTTATATCAGTTATAGTCTAGGCACTAAATGCAACCTAGTTCTCTATAACCAAGGCTCTGATACCAATCTGTAACACCCCCAAAATACCGCAGCGGAAGACTGTGTCATAGGGGTGCTACTTCATAATACAAAGTACAAGGTATAGAAAACGAACTCTAAATGAGACCTTTTGAAAAGTTACCATTCGATTAATAAATTCTGAGTTACAAACATGAGTTCCATAATACAATACATAAGTGTTTTAAAACATATCGAATGGTAAAGATAAAAACATAAGTCTTCAAAACATGCCAAGCGACTCTATGCTCCATGCAACAGCTATCATCTTACAGACCTGAGAAAAACATGCTAAAGTGTCAACACAATGGTTGGTGAGTTCATAGAGTTTGTCTTAAAATAGTTGAAAAAGCCTCAAAAGAATGTTCACACAGCAAAGGCATTGAGAATCCACTCAGTTGCAATTCCCGCCATAAGAGACTTGCAACCTGTGTGTTCACAACCCACTGCTAACATATAGTATGATTTCGATATATGTGTATACGATATATGCACGCTTAATGTAAAGTATCACTGCCTACTGAACCTCTTGACAAGAATAAGCACAAATGCTTCAAAGAATAAGCACAAATGCTTCATAGTGGATTATATTCACCCAAGGCCAGGAATATATGGCAACGGTGGAGGCGTCAGCCCGATAGTACTATCAATACCTCTCCCTCGGCTCCATCCAGGAGTTAAACAGTAGTTAAAGAATATAGCGCATAGAACACATTAAGGCACATATCGTATTAAAACTACACATCATGTTTAAGAGTATAAAAGTATAGCATAGCATATGAGTAAAATTGTCTTTAGTAAAAGAGAAAGCAAGTAGTTTAAGCATGTATCTCCCCAAAAGAGTTTAAAACAAGTATGAAAAGAGTAGGGGCTATGACTCACCTTAAGCTTAAGTGATGTGAAATCAAAGTGGTAGTCGAATCGTGAAAGTCTCTAAGAGCAGCCTATAATAGAACGTTGCGACTTAGGTTTGGAGTAACGTCTAAGAATACGAAGAATTGCCTATATATGTCTTGCATAATGTTCATGATGTAGTACTTAGTATATAGCGTAAGTCTTTGAATATAAATGATTTATGAAACATGTATAAGTTGTATATCTCTTACTACCGTTCGGGCCGACATAATTCAGAAGTCATGGAGTAAACGTTCGAGGAGCCAGGACACTTTAATTCGTAAATCCACAACTCATCTCGACGGCTTACTTAATGAACTCCTCACATGAGGCTCCCTACTATTGTAGTATTCGATAGCATATATATAAGTTTTGATCCAAAAAGTTACATGTCCGATATTTGAATAAACTTAGGAAAGTTTATTTGTACATGAAGATTGTTATTAGGGGTAGTTTCATAAGTTTTGTATGACCATTTTCTCTTTGTAATATCTCATGGTTCTTTTTTAAGTGAAGTAGATCCAAATTGCTTGTTCAAGTTATCGCCTAATTCCTTGTTTCATGTTTTTGCCTAAGTAATCTTACATGGTCATTTCGTCATGGCCTAGCCATGACCTTTGGTCCTTGTTCCAAGGTCATGAGACACAACCTGGTCTTGATTATAGGTCATAAGACCTCTTGGTTTTAGTAAATCATAACTATAATATAGTGACTTTGGTCTAAAATGGGCTGTTAAGATTTTGAAGAAAATTATCACTCGGAAAGCGTTTTCAAGGCTCGAGCTTCTTTGTTCCTGTACGAAAACGTCGTTCCGGACAACTTTCGGTTTTTAACTTTTTGATGAATCGGACCAGAAGAGGGACTTTAAAAATCAAAATTTGATCAGAATGCTATTTGGGCAGTTTTGCCGTTTTGGTTTCGCTAGCTTCAAATGGTCATAACTTTTGACTCGGGTACTCGTTTTGGGTGATTCAAATTGCTATGTTTTCCTTGTTAAGTCCTCTTTAACAGTAAGTAAGTGTCAAATATCAAAGTTATACTATTTTGGTCGTGGTTCTCCATAAAAATCACTAGTTTGCTTGTTTACTTGTCATAAGTTAACATATGTATACCAATACTTGTTTTATCCATTTTTAAACATCATGAATACAATAACAAGAACATATATAGCATGAAAGGAACACAAAGAGCATGTAAATGATAATTAAGCAAGAAAGTATGTTAAGGTTTGCTTACAACTTGAGGCTTTCTAAAAGAAAGGTAAGTAACTAGTAAGGTACGGACTTTGATAGACTTAAGCTTCACCCTTTGCAATCTATGATAAACCGAGGTTATTTGAAGATTATAACGACGCCTTCTTGAAGTCCAAAGCTATTTGAAGATTATAACGACGTCTTCTCGGACACGGCTTTGTGATTTTTGCAGAAATGATCCGACGAGCGTCAAACTCTCGGATTATCGTTAAAATAGTTTAACTTACGAGAATATGAAATAAAAATTTCTGAGATGAATAGTGAAAAGTGAATAGTGAAATTTTCGGGAATAAAAGTTAACCTGAAATTGCGAATTGTTACATCCTGTTACTAGGAAATCTGTGTCTGGCTATTGTGTTTTTCTGGGTGATTCATTAGTTACTTGGAAAAATAAAAAACAATCTACTCTTTCTAGATCCTCTGCAGAGGCTGAGTACAGAAGTATGGCTTCTTGTACATGTGAAATTATTTGGTTGTGTAATCTTCTTGGTGATATGGGGGTCAGTGATCTATTGCCTGTGAAGTTGTATTGTGATAACAGTTCAGCTTTACAGATTGCTGGAAATCCTGTGTTTCATGAAAAAACAAAACACTTTGAGATTGATGTTCATCTTGTGAGAGAAAAGGTGTCTGCTGGTGTTATTAAGACTGAGAAGATTCATACTTCTCAGCAAATTGCAGATGTGTTTACAAAAGCTTTAGACTGTAAAAGTCATAAGTTTTTGTGTGGTCATTTGGGTATGATGGATATGTTTGCTGTGAAAGGATGATGGTTTGAAAGTTTGAGGGAGGGTGTTAAAATATACATTCAAACTTTCAGGGACTGTTTCTGTCATTACAGAAACTTACACTAACTCTAATATTTAGTTTTGTCTTTGTTTGTGTGTTTTCTAATGTGCAGGGACTGAAGCTGTAATTATCTAAAGTTGGATGCTATAAAAGGATTGCTATGGATTAGGGTTTCTCATCTCTGCTCATTATCATCTCACACAGTCTTCGTTATTCTCTCAAAGTTGAATATTTTCATTCTCTTGTAATCGTTCAACTGATCAATTGTTTTGATCCAGTTGTTGTTTTCTGTTTCTACACATTAGATCATTCATTGTGATCTATTTGTTTCTAGTTTCTTGTATTGTAAAGATTGAGGTATTAATTTGAATCAAGGGGTGGTTGGTTGGATTCAATCTTGGTGTTATTAGAATTTCTACAATTTTTGTTGCAGCTAGTGTAAATATTATAGTAGGTTTTAGTGGTAATTTACTTAATGTTATAAACAAATCTCCGATTCGGCCGCTTATAAAAAAAATTTCAAGTTTCGACCTGGTGATAGCGGCCAGGCAGGCGTGGGAGATCCGCATCCAATTGCCAATGTACTTTTGTTTAGGATACACACAAGTGAGAATGAATTTTGGTTAAAAACATAATTTCATAGTCACAAGTGAGTATGAAATGAGAACAATAAAAAAATAAAAAAGTAACTCGATAATGATTTATAAGACATTTTAACACACGTTTTGACGTCGTTCCACACAAACAATGCACGCATATGTTAGCTCGATGATTGTTATTTGTCGACCTGAATAACATAGCATTTAACATCAAAATTTTAAAACAAACGTTCTAAAAGGAACACCAATGTTGTTATAAGTTGTGTCAGTTTTATCTCTACAAGCACATTCTTAAGTCTTAACCACGACTCAACGATTTAACTTTTCAAAACTTGAAACATTCGACAATAATATTCTATGACACAGCAATTGACTTTCAAAAAATTAAAACAAAAACTGGGACACAACAAAATTGTTATCCGATCGATCCATATCCAAAGATGTGAAAGGGGACTGCTCTGTAGACAGTAGAGTTGTAGGGAAGTCATAACGAGTAAATAGAAGGGTGAAATTTTGGAGAGTTGGTGACTGGTCATGTGGGACCCACGACAAAATGACAGAGAGGTTTAAATGAACATAGCTATCTTGGAACTCAAACAAATCAAAAATCATCTAGCTACTTGTGTTGCTGATCATGTCGGGTAGGGGTCTGGACTTGATCTGCTTATATTCCAACGTATAAAGTTGAAAATAATGATCACAAACTTCTTGTATTTTTGCTAATAAGGTTTAATAACTTTCTACTTGCGACTTTAAAATGGTTTGTAGGATTGTATCACGCTAATTTGATAAAGGTTTGCTAGTATGAATTTCATAAAAGAAAGATGGTTATAGAACTACTACTTCATTTCAAATTCAAATAACCAAATAATATGGTTGTAAAACATAACACTCGCAAGAAAGATGATTATCTATCTACTTCATATCCAATTCAAATAATAAATAGTTTGTTGCCCGTTTGACTTTAATTGCTTTATGTTAAACTACTTATAAATTTATTATATTAGCAAAAAAAAAAAAAAAAAAAAAAAAAAAAAAGAAGGTTTTGGGTCAATAAAAAATAAATAAATAGTAAGTATAGTTATTAAACAATTTTTTTTTTTTTTTTTTTATATTGATGTAATGATGAATTAATTTATTACAGCCAATTCAGCTCTACATCAACATTCACTTGTTAACCAAATCAACCATCAAACACCAGTGATGACTATCTTACCAACCACACAAACATTTAGCGTTTAAATAAATGTAATCCATACTATAAAAGAGGGTAGCCCTCTTCATCATATTAAAGGGGACACTCATCAACACACAAACAAATAAAATTGCTTCGATCGTTAGGGTGATCAAATCACGTCTAACACTTGTCTTTCACATGTGAAGTAGGAAAGGGGTAATGGTGCTCAACGCGTGGCAGAGTCACACATTATGACGGGTCTAAGTGAGTGCTTTATACTTGCTTTTTTTTTTAGCACTAATATTATAAAGCCACAAGGTCATAACTCGAAAACTATAATAAGAGGAGGCTCTAAACAAACAATACATACTCGAATATGAAAAAGAACAAGCTACGAGGCATCCATATCACCAAGCCTTTGTATCTGGTGGTTCCGTAGGTACTGACTATTGAGAGCCCTATTTGAAGCCCAAGGAAGAAACAAATGTTGAATTATTGAAAAGATGTTTTTGTGAAGGACTGCACTTGCTTCCGCCCCCGATGATGCGTGGAGGATTTTATTCCTCCACTACGAAACACTTCAAATAAAAGTCACGCACGTTGCTTGAAATGTTTCATGGCCTACTTATTCTTAATAAAACCCGAGTTTCCATTAATAATATCCAACAATGAGGGATTAAACAAAAAAAAAAGCTCTCCACCAACTCCAAATTTTCAAACGTATGATTTTTAACTTTGAGTTACGGTCGAATAGTGAAAAACTCATAACTTAAAAAACAATCTTGGAGTTACACAAAATGCATAAGCGCTATTTTTTAGAGCGGCAAATTTATAAAACTCAAATCACCTATCTCACATACTTTCACCAAGACTTGAACGAACAACTTTTAGGTTAATGGGTCATTTAAAAACCGCTAGACCAAGAAGCCTCTAGGTTAATGGGCCCTTTGGTGGAGAGTTCCTTTTTTCTTCCATATATATAGTTTGGTTGTCTTCTCATATTTCACATAATTCTTCTTAAAACGGGACATCTCTATCAGTTAACATCAACATTTCACAAAATCGGTCTAGATACAAAAACCGGACCTAGTAAAATGAAGGTAGATCTTGTTGCGATATTCGTAAAACGTTGTGGGTTAACTGGCGCGTGAAAAGGATGGAGTGGGTGAAGTTCCATGTGAAGCATGGTGGGGAAAGGTGAAGATTTGAGGTGTGAGGGGGTCCCATTTGCATGTTTCGATGTGCTTATCGAGAAAGTGGGATTTGACCAGTCTTATTCTACATCTACTTCTGCAACCAGCTATTACCCAACATTTAAGGATGTTTTATCATATCCGCCGATTTTTTATTCTCATTAGTTGTCATTATTTTATGTTTATTATCATACCATTACTCTTTGTTATCAACTGTACATAGTTTGAGATATGATGTCTATTCTTCCACTTATCAAACTAGTAGTAACTTTTTTAGCGAGGCGTAATGGAGGTAAATCTTTACGTTTTTGTAAATGGTGAATTTTCATCTGTTCGTTCTCCAGCATGACTTAACTAAATGAAGAGAGATTGTGTGTTTGGGTGCGTTTTAAATATATTAAGATACATATTAGATATAGGTAAATGATGAGTGAAAGTTATTAGATGAGTGATGAGTGAGTGAAAAAGAAAAGAGATTATGTGTCACTAAGGTGCCCGTGAGAGTGAAGGTGTTTTGTAACGTGAAGAGCACACCGAGCCTTTTGAGTACATATTATTACGTA
>JARVZY010011183.1:0-157500 GCA_030686995.1 Artemisia argyi | reverse complement strand
CCACAAATCATGCGACACAACAGCTTCAAGCAATATAGTCGGGTATTTTTTATGACCACTAACATATTGCCGTTGCCATGACACCGGACAATTTCTCCATTTCCAATGCATACAATCGATGCTACCAAGCATTCCCGGAAAACACTAATACTCATCCGACCAGTAGCATCGGGTGCTTGGGAAAAGTATGCAAAATTATCCGGAAGAGCATCGGCAGTATATGATTCAATAGCGGAAACTATTTGAAAAAAATAGTTCCCCGCTCATACGAAATCTTCTACGAAAGTCTCTAGGAGGATACTTACAATGTTCATTAAAGTAGTCGGCCATCAAACGCTCCTCTGCAACCTCACGTTTACGGGAAATTGGGTTACGGGTCAACCGGAGAGATGATTCGGCTTCTTCTTCTTCTATTCTCGTGTACTCATAAGCGGCAAAGATTGCTAAAGCGTCTGCTTCATCTTCGATATCGGAAATGGTTACATGTGCGGCGTAAATTGGATTATGTGGATCCATTGAGAAAGAATTTTAGTGGGATATAAAGATGGTTTTATTTTTGTGTTTGTAAAAAGGTTAGATTAGATGGGTTTATATAGGTGGTTGAAAAAAAAAAAATAATAACAACTTATTAAATAAACTAGCCGTTATATATATATATATATATATATATATATATATATATATATATATATATATATATATATATATATATATATATATTTGTTTTTGAAAACTAGCCGTTGCTAGTTTATGTTGGAGCTGTTTTGAATTATTTTATTTTATTTATGGTCCTTGTATACGTTGTAACGCACGTTACACAACCAACTTGCGTTATAACGCAAGCCCAACACCTACACCTTGGAAATGATACTAACGCAATAACGTGCGTTTTAAAATGGCCACATAGGAATAACGCCCAAACCACGTTATGACACCCCATACTCTTAAGACATGCTAAGAGATGTGGGCCCACATGGGACCAACTTACCACTTAGCTAAGGAAAAAAAAACAAAAAAACAAAATACCAAAAAAAAAAAAAAAAAAACAAAAAAAAAAAAAAAAACAAAACCAAAAACAAAAAAAAATTATGTAAGAACATATAGAAATACTCATATATTTTTATGTATTTGTATATATAAAAAGACAATTAAATTTTTTTTTCCTAGCATAAATTAAAAGCACTTTTTGAGCTCGAAATATATTCTTTTCTAAAAATCTATTTAATTAAATTTTAAACAATATAAATTATGTAATTCAGGTTATTCGGGTCAATCGGAAATGACAAAAGAAAAACTAAACGAATAAACCGAACAACTCGATAACCAAACCGATGAACTCCGATATAGAGCTGAACGCCTGAATTTCGAAGTCTTCTTTTTTCGTCTACTCAAGAACCACCAAATGATGTTTCTTTATTCGAAACCTTTGGGTGGTCTCCACATAAATAATACAATTGTAATTGTCCAATATTTATTATCGCATAGGTACGACCTGGTATTGCCATACACTCGTATGCTTGTATAGTGAACAAATTTATAAACTAAACTGCAATCTTGGATCTAAACCAAGATTCTTTATTAAACCAATCACAAACCCAGAACAATATACCAACTGATCTCAATCAGTTATCAACATTTAATCAAATGAACTAAACCAGATCCAACACTGCTACTCAGGTGTGGATCTATTATCTATCTTGATAATAGTTCTATTACAAAAGATAACAAACTATCAATAGAAAAACAGAATGAATGAGAGCTTGTGATTGTGAGTAAATCGGCTGAAGATATCAAATTAGGGTTGTGATGAGGAGGTAGAAGTTCCCAGCTTATATAGTCTACAAAACCATCTTTGTCCACTTGCCAGCTTTAGTCCTTCAACTTTAACTCCTTTCCAAAGCTAGCTAAAAAAGGTTCAAAGCTTTATAACTGAAACTTACAAAATAGACAATACTAGTCCCTGAACTTAATAAGCAGAATAAGATTATATTTTCAACACCCTCCCTTAATCTTATTCTGGTATAGATCAATAAGATTAAGCCTAGAACATAGCAAGCTATGTTGTTTTGTATCCAATCCCTTAGATAGAACATCTGCTATTTGATCAGCAGTGCCTATCTGAATAGTTTCAATTACCCCAGCAATAATTTTTTCCCTTACAAAATGTAAGTCAATTTCTAAATGTTTTGTTCTCTCATGAAAAATGGGATTGGCAGCAATCTTAATTGCTGAATTACTGTCACAAAATACTTTAACGGGTAAAAGATTTTAACAATTCAAATCCTGCAGAATTTTTAAAATTCAAACAACTTCAGAAGTCACATAAGCTAAAGCCCTATACTCAGCTTCTGTGGATGATTTAGAAATAGTATTTTGTTTTTTACTTTTCCAGGAAACTAAACAATTGTTCATGAAAACACAGTATCCAGTCACTGATTTTCTAGTGACCACACATCTAGCCCAATCAGCATCAGAATAAGCTTTCAATTCAATAACTGGGCTTGTAGATTTCTCAATATTCAAACCTTTACCTGTAGAACCCTTAAGGTATCTTATTACCTTTAACGCAACAGTCAAATGAGATTTCAAAGGACTATGCATAAACTGACTAAGACAAGATACAGCATAAGCAATGTCAGGCCTAGTAGTAGTAAGGTAAATAAGCTTACCAATTAACTTCTGATATTCAGTGATATTCTTAAGTTTAGGATCAACATCAGTAGGTTCACTAGATAAAGCAAGATTAGGCTGCAAAGGTACAGAAGCAGGTTTTCCAGCAAGTAAACCAAACTCAGCAATAAGATCAAGACAATATTTTCTTTGAGTTAAACATAACCCATTCTTAGTATCTAAAACTTCAATGCCAAGAAAATATTTTAGTTTGCCAAGATCTTTAATCATAAACTTGCTCTTCAAAAACAGTTTAACATTTTCAATCTCATGCAAATTATTACCAGTAATGATAATATCATCAACATAAACAAGTAATGCAATAAATATATCACCAGAAGTTTTAGTAAATTATGAATAATCACTCTTACTTTGCACAAAATCATTTTCTATTAATACAGAAGTTAATTTGGCATTCCACTGCCTAGGAGCATGCTTCAACCCATATAAACTCTTTTTTAACCTACAAACTCTTTTATCGTTTGGATCATAAAATCCAGGTGGCAACTTCATGTAAACAGTTTCATCAAGATCACCATATAAGAAGGCATTGTTAATATCTAATTGAAACAAGTTCCAATTATTTTGAACAGCAAGATTAATAAGACACCTAATAGTAACAATTTTAACAACAGGAGAGAAGGTTTCATCAAAATCTATTCCCTCCCTTTGATTGAAATCGATAGCAACTAATCGAGCCTTAAATCTATCAACTTCACCATTTGACTTAAATTTGATCTTAAAAACCCATTTACTTCCTATAGCATTCCTCCCAGCAGGAAGTTCAACTATCTCAAAAGTGTCATTTCTATATAAAGCATCCATCTCATTATTCGTAGCATCATTCCAATGTCTATACTTAGATGCTTCCCAATAAGTTTTAGGTTCAGAATGTTGATTAATAATAGTGGAAAAGCAATAATTTTCTTTAGACAACTTTGAATAGTTAACATATTTTTCAATACCAAATTTCACTTTAGAATCCACAACAAAATCATTGAAATTTTTTGGAAACACAGAGGTCCTAGAAGACCTTCTTAAACCAGAATCTTGATGACCATCTTCCTGAGAATGAATTGGTAACTCACTACCCTCAGAATTTTCACTATTTATATTTTCCTCTAAGGCTGCAGACCTCTCATCCTCACTGGTAGATGCAGTTTAAGTCAGAAGAATGCCCCCCAACACCCTCATTATTAGACTTAAAAGGACTGCCTAGATGAGGAGATGGACTACCAAGCCTATTAGGGCTGGGTTCATTAGTTTTCTCATCACTGGGTATGTCAGGTAGGTCATCAAGAGTATCATAATTGAAAAAATTCAGATGAGTTACATCTTGATCAGGTTGAGATGTGAAATCAACATTTTGCTTAAAAGGAAAAATATCCTCAAAAAACTTAACATCTCTAGAAAAAACAACCTGTTTATTATCAAGACTCCAGAGTTTATAACCCTTTTTTGAATTAGAATATCCAATCAAGACACACTTTTCAGACCTACTGCCAAATTTATCATGATTATTAACAATAGTAGCATAGGCAAGACAACCAAAAGCCCTCAAATGCTCAAGAGGAGGAGCAAAAGCATGCACAAGTTTAAAAGGAGATTGACCATTTAGCACAGAGGAAGGTAATCTGTTAATCAAATAAGTAGCTGTTAGAATACATTCAGACCACATATTTAAGGGAAGCCCTCCCTGAAACAAAAGAGATCTAGCAACATTAAGAAGATGCCTATGCTTCCTCTCAACAATGCCATTTTGTTGAGGGGTATAACTACATGAAGTCTGATGCACAATACCATTGTGTTCACAAAACTTAGTAAACTGCTGATTAACAAACTCAGTCCCATTATCACTCCTAAAACACTTAACTTGTTTATTAAACTGAGTTTTAAGATAATTGTAAAAAACCATAAGATTCTCAAACACTCCAGTCTTATTTTTTAAGAGATAAACCCAAACAGCCCTAGAAAAATCATCAACAATAGTAAGAAAGTATCTGTAGCCATCTTTACTAGTGACTCTATAAGGCCCCCATAAGTCTAAGTGAACTAACTCACCCACATTTTTAGAAACATGTTCACTTAAAGGAAAAATTTCCCTAGTTTGTTTAGCTTTGTGACAAACATCACAAGTAATTTCAGAATCATTAGTAGTGAAACCTAAAACAGGTAATGGATCTCTAGCCAAGATATTACTTCTAATTTGCATATAAGAATCATCCAAACCCATCAAAAACTGCATTAACTTCATAAGTTGATTATGTTTTTTAAAATCTTCTGCTGCATGACAAGTACACCTAGGTAACTTGACAAGAGCATCAAACTGTTTCCACAGAGTACTTAAGTTGTTAAAATACTCAGCAATTGATGTTCCATTTTGACTTAAAGAGTGAATTTTGTGATGCAAGTTAAATGTGACAGAACCATCAACCCTATCAAAAGTTTCTTTTAAATCATTCCAAACATCAGAAGCCTTTTTAGAAAAAAATTGTCCCAAATATAGTTCCTCAGGTATAGAATTAAGAATCCACCCAAGAACAACAACATTTACTCTATCCCACTGCCTCCCTAAGATCTCATCCACATTAGATCTTTGACAGGTACCATCTATAAAGCCAGTCTTATTTTTTCCTTCTAAGGCCAATAACAAAGCACAAGACCAAACATTATAATTTTCAGTACCCTTAAGTTTAATAGAAATCACAGTTAAAGAAGCAGAGTCATTAGGATGTAAATGCAAAGGGTGAGTAAGGTCCAATTTGCTAATAAGGGTAACAGGTTCAGCACCATCATCATCTTCATGAATAGATGGTGGAGGGCTATGCTCAGAATTATGCACAGACATGATGCAAACACAAACAGAAAATCAAACACTCAAAAAGAACAGAAAGTAGTTCCCAGGCTTTCCTTGCCACTCAAGGTGGTAGGTCAAGGGCGCACACTAGCAAATAAAGACAAACAAAAGCACAAACACCAAATAAAAACACACAAACAACTAATCACAGCAAATATCAAGCAAGAAACAATGATAAAGAAGGGTGAGAGAGGTGTTACAGAGCCCTTAACAACAATATTAGCGGAAGCACACACTCTCTGTATTCTTGATTCACTTAGTCAAGAATACAGAAAGCAGCCCAGAATCAACACCAAGAACCATATTTTCCCAGCCAAATCAACTCCAAGAATCAAGAAAGAACCAGAATCAACTCCAAGATCCACGTTCAATCAACCAATGCCAAGAATAACCAGATCGTATACCCAAATACACGAATCACCAACCAATCTATTGATTAACCACGTTAATCAACCCAGGAAGTTAATGAGACAAAAACCCCCAAATTTTATGAAACCCTAATTTTTTCAAAAATTAGGCGTTTAAGAAAAAACTAAAAAATCTGTGCAATTAAACACACAGACAAACAATTAACACAAGTTAATTGATCTTTTTTCAAACCAATTTGAAAACCACCAAAAAATAATTTTTTGAAACGATATAGAGCAGATAAGAAGCCTGCTCTGATACCATGAACAAATTTATAAACCAAACTGCAATCTTGGATCTAAACCAAGATTCTTTATTAAACCCACATAATCAAATGAACTAAACCACATCCACCACTGCTACTCAGGTGTGGATCTATTATCTATCTTGATAATAGTTCTATTACAAAAGATAACAAACTATCAATAGAAAAACAGAATGAATGAGAGCTTGTGATTGTGAGTAAATCGGTTGAAGATATCAAATTAGGGTTGTGATGAGGAGGTAGAAGTTCCCAGTTTATATAGTCTACAAAACCATCTTTGTCCACTTGCCAGCTTTAGTCCTTCAACTTTAACTCCTTTCCAAAGCTAGCTAAAAAATGTTCAAAGCATTATAACTAAAACTTACAAAATAGACAATATTAGTCCCTAAACTTATTAAGCAGAATAAGATTATATTTTCAACATATAGGCATACCTTATGTTGGCTGAAAGGTTAAAAAGCATGCATATGCCTGGACGGACTTTAGTGGAGACAGAGGAGGGCCTAAAATTTTGAGGTTTTACATGTATTTGCTCAAAGGAAATATAATGTTGGCATTTTCAAACAAACATATATAGCACTCGGCCCTCCCATAAAATCCACCTGAGTTCCGTCTATGTAAACATGTAACGTTGTCGTTGATCAAGTGGAAAACTGGAAATGGTCTATAAAGTGACCTTATGAGGCTCTATTGCCTGTCACATTAGTGAAAGATAAACTTATCAATAAAGTATCATATTCGACCCATTTGACTATATTCATTGTTCATGTGCTTCTACGGGGTTAGATAAGTAATATAGTGAAAGTCATAATTTATTTTTCTTTAAATATAAGGGCTAAAGAAATCACAAAGTAATTGTAAAACAGGCAAAATTACAAGTATGAAGTGACTAATTGTTTTGGATTCTGTCAATCTGATAGATGATAGATTGCTATAACTGAGCTATTGTTGGGTCGGGATCAAATTGGAGTTGCACCACCTGCGTTATACATATATTGGCTTAACTTAGCTTTGACACCGATTGTAACGATCACAACTTAACCCAACATGCACAACATATAAGCTAATATGAGATCGCTGATTTTGAAACCCCATGCATGCTTATATGTTGGGTTAAGTAGCCATTCTAACAGTTGGTGTGGTTCGCTCGAAGTTGTGATAACCACTCGTGTATGTGTAGTTATTGTCTGTGCAACGTTCAAATAATATTTAACACAAAATGTAGTTTGATACCCTGAAATTTGTTGAGTGGAATCTTTAATACCCTAAAATTTTAAAAGTGTGAAATAATATCGTGAACTTGACTAAGTGAAATTTCTACTACTTTATATTTACTTAACAGTTTAACTCGCTATGAATTTAACTGACCTTGTCCTTAAAATTAAAATATTCATATTAAAACTACTGAATAAGGGTAGAAACAAGCCGAGTTGAGCCCAAGGTTTCTAAAGCTCGAGCTAGATTCATTGACGAGCATAAGTCTAGAGCTCGGGCTCGTTTTGAGCCTAACGCTTTTAGCTCGAGTCCATCTTGTAACAGCCAAGCTTATAAATGCTCGAAACGAACAAAGCTTAAGCGAGCTCGAGCTCGATCCTTGTTTGGGGCTCGTTTAATAAATAAGTTAAAGCCTTAGTTTTATATATGCATTTATAACGTATAATTGTATATGTATACTTATATATAAACGAGCATAATATACGAACTCAAGCAACTCAACAAACTAGCTTATATGAATTTAGCTCGAGCAAAAAGAATAAGGCTTGAAACAAGCTTGAGTTCGAGACTTACGATCATAAATGAGCCGAGCTCGAGCATAAGCTTTGGCAAGCCCAATCTCGTCTTTATTGAATATATGATCAAGAGACCATGAATCAATTGTTTGTTGTTATACTTATTAAAGAGATCTTTATTGAATATAGAATTATAGACATGTATCAATTATTTGTTGTTATACTTCTTAAAGAGATCTTTATTGAATATATGATCAAAAGACCATGAAAGAATGAGCTTCGTAAACTCATCTTCATGATGCTCAACGGCAACCCCAAATGACGACCCTTTATGCATTTTCACCTAAAAGTTTATAAAAATGTTAACTTTATTCAACTTAATAACTAAAAAGTGTGTTTCTTGATTAATATATATATATATATATATATATATATATATATATATATATATATATATATATATATATATATATATATATATATATATATATATATATATATATATAATTCAAGAAATGGCTTTTGATATTTAGTTTATACAAGAGTAAATTGCATAAATAGTCCTTGAACTTTGGCCAAATTGCATGTTTTATCCCAGCCATTACGAAAATGCACAAATTGTCCCTATGAGAAACCTTTGAGCAAATTTTCGTCCTGGGTTATGACGAAAATTGCATGTTTCGAAAGTGCCTAATTGCATGTTTCGTCCCAATTAGGAAGAAAATTTACTTAAAGGTTTCCCACAGGGAAGATTTCTGCACTTTCGAAATAGTTGGGACGAATCATGCCATTTGGCCAAAGTTCAGGGACAATTTATGCAATTAACTCTTTATAAAATGAAATTGGTATCTTTTGTATTTTTACGGTCAAATGCAGAATTGCATTAGAGCACACACAACAATAACACAAGTTATAACTTAACGCAGTGCCATGTCAGCGCCACATCAGCTTTATCACTTTAACTTTAACTCAGAAAAAAACACCCACATCAACAACTCAGCTTTAACTCAACTATTTTCATATTCACCCCCTAAACTAAAACCAACAATTCATTTAATAAACCACATAACATTAAAACTTTAACATTACAATACGAAATATAAAAAACTTTAAAATAACAATAACAACGATTAAGAAAAAAAAAACCAAAACATAGGAAATTAAACCATACGAATTACAATTACTTATTGGTCGTCCTCACAATATTCTTCTTCCAATTGTTGTTGGCCTTCAAGACGTTTCTGCCAAACATGGTCCATAAGGTCTCGTTGCAGTTGAGTATGCATTCCTGCGTCGCGCAATTCCCTTGTTTTGCGCCTCTGCATATCACACCTGTCGATCCACCTTTCGTGACCTAAATTTGGTGCCAGATCGGGTCCTAACTTAAAGTATTTAAAGTGATCAGGAATATCATCGGATTCGTAAGATTCAATACCTTTGACTATTTGTAGAAATAGTTTCCGGCTCATACGAAACCTCCTACGGAATTTACCATGCGTATACTTGCAACCTTGAACGAAATAGTCGTTTTGCAAACGTTCCTCAGCAAGCTCACGTTCACGATATATGTGGATACGGGCCACCTGAGTATGAGCTTCTTCTTGTTCTAAGCGTTGCTGTAATTCGAACGCATTAACCATAAACTGTATGTCTTCTTCGTCATCAATGTCTGACCAACTCAGACCAAATTCGTTATTCTGATTAGGATCCATTAGGAAGTATAAAGAGTGGATAATTTGTTGTGGATGTGTGAAAAATATATGTGCGTTTGGTTGATATTTATAGTTGTGTTTAAATGATTTGAATTTTTTTTTTCTTTGAAAATACTAGAACTAGCCGTTACTTACTATAATGGAGGGGGTGGAAATGATTTTTTTTTTCTTTTCAAAATAACGGGCATATTAAGTAAAGCGATTTTTTTTTTTTACACAAAATCAACATTAACGCAGCGTTAGTGTACTAACGTGTTGCGTTAACGTGGACTTAACGTGAGGGTGTGCATCGGCTAACGCACGATAACGTGCGTTAAAAATGCCTTAACGCACAAAGGCACGTTACCACTGCATACGCTCTTAGTGTCAGCTATCAAGAAACAAGAAACCCATTGTTTGTTTTTTGTATAAAAAATGAAATGAGAGATTTACTAAAAATGGTATAAACAAGAACCGAAAAGGTTTCAAAATAAAAGAGAGTGAGGATGAATATGGTAAAAATTTGAAGAACCGGTTACATAATGTACAAGTTTTACAACATAATATACAACATTATATAGCTAGCTGAGTGTCTCAACGTTTCAGGTGATAATTAATTTAAAGTGAGTGGCAAAAACTTATTATGTGCTTAATAATCAGGTTTTTTTTTTTTTTTTTTTTTTTTTTTTTTTTTTTTTTTTTTTTTTTCAATCTCTTGAAATTAAGCAACCAATCAATCACAAGCACCCCTAATAAGCAATTTGAGATGCTTTTTGCAAACTATTAAGGGCACCGGGAGTGGGTGAGTGAAGGAGCGGGGCGGGATCCCTCACTCACGGGAACACCGCCGGCGGCCTTTCTCTCAAGCACGGGGAGGCAAATTTGAGTGAGTATCTCACGCACGGGAAGGAAAGAAAAATGGAACGTTGGAGCATGGAATATAGCCGTTGGAGGTAACGGTTTTTTTTTTTTTTTTTTTTTTTTTTTTTTTTTTTTTTTTTTTTTTTTTAGTAATGTGAGTGTTATAAAAAAAATACATAGTTGCATATATCATCCGATCCAAAAAAAAAAAAAAAAAAAAACTCAACTATATAGAGCATAGGAGAATTGGTTCAACTGTATTTGACGAAGCAGCCTTAGTCGCAATACGAAATGAGGACACACATTTTCGTCTCCGATTTGATCTTATGGAGCATATTCACGCTCAACAATTACCATACCTCGAGGTGGATGATGAAGACGATGAAGATTAGTTTTTTAGTATTATGTAATGTTATTTTAGGTTTTTTAATAATTTATGTAATGTTTATTTAATTTTAATGGAATTAAAAAAAATAAAAATACAAATAAAAAAAAAAAATGAGTGAAGGTTGAGTGAAGTGGCGCCTCTAAAAATATGAGTGAGTGAGGGAAAAAGTGAAGAATAATGTGGCGCATTTCGATTGGTTGGAATGAGTGAAGGGACGGAGGGTGAGTCAACGACTCCCTCCCCTAATTAATGCCAAAATCAAAAGTACATGTTGGACTGGTTTGGCCTGGCCTTAGGGAGAAGCTCATTATATTATCCATTCATCACTACTCTTCCTATTCATTCCCAACTGCTCTTTCTTTTTTAAAGGTAAAAAAATGTTATGTTGTTCGTTTTTCAAGATCGGTTTTGTCCTCTGGTTTCATTGATATCAAAAAAAATTCTAAGGGCCCGTTTGGTTTGGGCCTTTGGATTGGTTTTATATTTGACAAGACTTGAAACAAATGTTTGTTTGATTATTCAAGTTTAGGCTTTAGGATTCATTTAAAAACAGTTGCACTATTTCAATTCATGGGGTTAAGGGGTGGATTTCTGACAATTACAATGGATTTATGACATTGTCGGGTCCTGAAATGTATTTCTCCTCACATGGCTCTTTTGTTTATAATATAAAGTAATAAAAATAATTTTAAAATACTTTTATTAATTATTAAAATATTATTTTTGTAATTAAATTATATTATTTTCTCTTACCTCATTAATTTTTCTCTCTCATACATCAAACCCAAATTTAAATCCTAAAACAAATCTAAATCCAAATCCAAATCCTAAACCTAAACCCGCTTATATACCAAACGGGCCCTAAGATTTCATAGGTTTTCCACTCTGAAGGTTGCACCCCTAGCCAAAATATATCTGGTGTGGATAAATTGGCGCTACCATAGGACATACTCTTTCACCCCAAAAAATACACTGATAAAATCCTTAACCCATACAGGTCGCAATCACTGATAGCAAAAATAGGCAATTTGAGCTCCATTTTCATCTTTCTTACACTGTTTTCCAATTTTGTGTTTTAACTGAAACTAATGGTATAAATCAGCGCAACTAGTTGCAGCAAGTTTTCTGTAGATGAGTTCATATCGAGTCTTTCAACCATTGATGTTCAACTAGTTTCAAGTTTATCATCATTGTAACATAGCTTTTTATCACATTTAAATCTTGAATCTTAAGATTGCTTGGATAAATTTTAAATCATGTAAAGCTCACTACAATATTTCTACCCTATTGATTAGGGGTGAGCAAAACCGACCCGATCCCGAATCCCGTCCCGATCCCGAGTCCCGATTGTTGTCCCGAAACCGAACCGACGTCAAACGGGTCGGGACTCGGTTTGAGTTTTCCGGCTAATCGGGATTCGGGATATTCGGGATCGGGTCGGGACGGGCCAAAAACCGAAAAAAAACAAACAAAACCGAGAAAACCGACCGATCCCGTCCCGTCCCGAATGTCCCGAAACCGAACCGACCTTAATCGGGTCGGGACTCGGTTTGTGTTTTCCGGCTAATCGGGATTCGGGATATTCGGGATCGGGTCGGGACGGGTCGGGAGAGGCCCGATGCTCAGCCCTACTATTGATTGCCTCGGTCTTTACAATTTGTAGGCAAAAGAAAGAGCAAAACAAAGAGAATTTTATGGATATGCTATTGTAATGAATGGAAGACTAAACCATGCCACTTTTCAAATAGAATCTAGTGACACTTCATCAACGATCATTTTTATGTTACTACAACACCCTACTGACAAATAATCTGTCGCTACAACTTTTACCATTCATCATATCCGAAATCAAATTAATTAGTTTATAAAAGTGTGCAAATAATTTGTATTATAACTTAACTTGAAATCCCTTTCGGTCTCGGGTAATCATGACTAAACAAAAATCACCAACAAATACTTGCCTTTTGCCTCCCCTTGTAACCTAAATAGGTAAGACCTCATCCATTTTTTATGTGAATAGCTTCGGAATTAAAGGTGGAGGATGCTTACCCACTTATACACAAACTCAAAATTATAATCTTCATAATTGTTGGCAACGAGAGCTAGACCTCAAACACTCCGGCCACTTATAAGCTCTAGAAGCATCATGCCTTACTAAAAAACATTCGTTTTCATGAAAGCTTTTCCAGTTGTTGGATACTCGAGGGGGGGGGGGGGCATATGTCCATACGTGCCATGTATAGCAGCTGATACATGAGTTGCATTGTAATCCATATGCTTACCCAAACTGAAGTCTCCAATCAATGCTTAAAATTTTAATTTAGTAAAATGTTTTCAGCTTTGACATTGCGGTGAATGATCTTCAGGTTACAATGCTCATGCAAATAAGCTAGTTCCCTTGTATATGCCAACACAATTTGTTTTCGCGTTGGCCAATTAAGTGGATGTGTGCAACATCTCTCTACAGTAATGCACATGTTAACTTAAAATAAGGTTGCCTTATATAATTTGGCAAAAAAATGTATTCATCATCAATAGGAAGATACTATTCATGTTGATTAAATTTTATGACTCCCTAATTAAATTATTTAAAGGCAATCATGTTTTTAGATAATCTGTTTCATAATAACTGCAACAAAACTGATTAGCATGTGTAAAATATTTTATTTCCGTATTACGACAATGATTATTCAGGCATTACAAGCATAAACAACACAAGCACATATAGTCACTATCTCCTATTATCTGTTGAAAGATAGTGATCCCCACAAATCCAAACACCTTAGCATGCATATTACTATGTTAGTATATGACCTCAGAAACAAAAAATATGGTGGCGGAAGATACCTCATAAGCATGTCATTACACTTCCATTTGCCATAAACGGATAGACCAACAACCGCTCCATTGGTGTACTATAGAATTCTCTTGACAGAAGTACATTGCGATGCACTGCTAATAATCGCATCCTCAGTTTCAAACTGGGAATTTCCAAAGTGATTGGTTCCGGTTTTAGTCTCTTTACTGCCACCAACGTTCTGTCCTTCAATCCTCGTTTATAAACTCTTGAAGTTTCAACTCTTACAAGAATCAATTTCTCATAATAGTTCTTTTTTGCAACTTGTAGTTCCATAGGAGTAAATTTTTTGAACTTCCCCAATTGATATTTGTGAACCTCTTTCCCGCTAATACCTAGTTGGGAGTACTTTTGGCGAGTACGTTCTCATGCTTTTGGCGAAAAAATTTGGAGCCCACACCTTTTTCTTGATCAAATTCGTCATATGCTTCAAAAACCCAATCCCTTACACATAATCCACAAACTATCCATAACCTATCGCAAATGTTTCAAAAATTAGAATATATGATTTGTCACTTTCGGAACTCAAATATTAGTTTTATGAAAACTCTATATTTTTTGATATCCGGATATATATAGAACCGTTATCCGAAATTTCGGATTTATGAAATTCTTGAATCATTTTATACACTTTGTGCTTGTCGTAGTGTAAATTTAGTAATTTCATCGACCAATTGTGATAATAATAATAATAATAATAATAATAATAATAATAATAATAATAATAATAATAATAATAATAATAATAATAATAATAATAATAATAATAATAATAATAATAATAATAATAATAATAATAATAATAATAATAATAATAATAATAATAATAATAATAATAATAATAATAATAATAATAATAATAATAATAATAATAATAATAATAATACATATTTACAATTAAGCATGTTTGCTTAATACATATAATACGAAAATTAGTATATCATCTTACAACACATAAGTAATCCTAAAGACATACCCACGGGGGATTTAAACTACATAAAAGAAACAAAAAAAGTTTCATATAGGTCATCCTCCAACTAAAATGTACAAATGCAATTACGTTTCCAATATCATTTACAAAAATAAAATAAAAGTATAGTTACCTTAAACCCAATTCATATATTATCATCTGGGACCCGATAATTGATCGGGAGATAGATGACTGCTCAAACCAGACTCATGATGATACATAGAATTAAAAAACTCGTTGTCTATCTTTATTATATCAAGTACGTGTTCAAATTCTACCCTATCGTTTCCTGCTTATTCTTTTTAGTGTCTCAACTTTCCTCCAATCTGTCGCTTCCTTCTAGCTCTTTGACCACATCTAACATTTTATGTCGGTCAGATAGACTAACCTGTATGCACAAAAGTGCCAACTTAACTAGCTGGTGCATCTCATCCTTTACGTGCTTACCTCTTAAATCAGTATCAGCTAGTTCTTCCAACTTATTTCTCCTCAAGAGCCTTTCCACCTATTATCCAAATATTAAAAACTTATTATTACATGTGCCACTCACAAGAAATTATACAATACAATCAAAGATAAAAAGAAGGCGGAGGATGCTTACCCACTTATACACGAACTCCAAATCATAATTTTCATAATCGTTGGCAACGAGAGCTAGACCTAAAACACTCCAGCCACTTATAAGCTCTAGAAGCGTCTATTTTCATTGAAGCTTTTCCAGTTGCTGGGTACTCGGGGGGGGGGGGGGGGCATATGTCCATACGTGCCACGTACATCAGTAGATACTTGAGTTGCATTGTAATCCATATGCTAACCCAACCCGAAGTCTCCAATCAATGCTTCTAAATTCTCATTCAGTAAAATGTTTTCAGCTTTAACATCGCGGTGAATGATCTTCATTTTACAATGCTAATGCAAATAAGCTAATCCCCTTGCACAAGCCAACGCAATTTGTTTTCGTCTTGGCCAATTAAGTGGATGTGTAACGCATCTCTCCACAGTAATGCACACGTTAACTTAAAATAAGGTTGCTGATTCGCCTTAAACTAGTTATCTTTTATTTCTCAACCACTTGTGAATGGTCAATAATAAAGTCAAACAGCTGAGGCAAATGCTTCCGTGAAATACAGTGTTTTCCCGGGTCGTAATGTCCCAACGAGGTTGTGATGGTATTAAAAACGAATCTGTGATTAGCGAATGTGAACAGGAAAGGTATAAAAGTGTGTGTGTGTGATTACACTAGGGTTTTATAACTTAAAATAACTTAATTAAACTATTGAAATGATTACGTGAAAGCTAGGTATCTAAAACGTAAAAACGTACACCAATTTAAAATCAGACGCGACTGCGTACTGAGAAAAAGGTGAGTTTTAAGAAAAATAAACTATAAGGGTTAAAAATGAAAATTCTATAAACTTAAACTTAAAATAAAATTAAATAAAAAATAAAACTATTTTTTAGATTATTTAATTATTTATTATTAATTATTTAATTAATAACTATTTAACTATTTAATTAAAACTTAATTTAAATCAAACTAAAAATAATAAACACTACAAATTAAACTAAAAACTTATAGAAATAATTTCTAAACTTAAAATAGAACTTGAAGAAAGTATAAAAAATAAAAATAAATCTTTTTGTCTTTTTATAGATTTTCTATTAATTAAAAACTATTTATATTAATTATACTAATTAAACTATTTTAAATTACAAATAATACTAAATCAACTTAGAAAATTATGGAAAAATTTATAAATCTAACTAACCATCATAGGAATCCTAAAAAATTATAAAAACTTTATTTTATGTATTTTTAATTTAATCTACTAATTATTATTCTAATTATTAAACAATTACCAATTAAACTATTTAAATTATAAAAACTATTAAATGAACAGTAAAAATTCTAGAAAAATTACTAAAATTATATTATGACTTATAGAAGCTAGGAAAAATATAAAAACTAGGTGTTACTATATAAAAACTAATTATGCTATTTATAACTTACTTATTAATTAATTATTAATAAAACTATTTTTAAATCTAATAAATATCAAATGATATTATAAAAATCTAATAAAATTATTAAAACTACTTTGACCTATAAGGAAATTAATAAAAATATAAAAACACAACTTACTTAATAAAAATGTAAAAATGAAAATTAAAATTAAATTATATTAAATAGAAGCTATCACTTACTATTATATTGTTTTTTTCTTGAATTTTCTTTTTCCAAACTATATTATACTTAAAAATAAATAACTTTTGCAAAAGCAATATTTTTATAAGCTAAAATTAAGCACTGTGGAAGCTTATTGCTACCACAGTTGACTTTTGTTGACTTAAAAGGGAAATAAGCTCAAATGAGCTTGTGTGGGACCCACCTTGGTATATTCTGACTCTAATAAGTTAGTTGGACTAGTCAAAACTTAATTTGATCAAATAAGATCAGTAGATAAGCTGGTAAATCAAAATAAGCTAATCCAAAACTCCAAAGCAACACAGAATGGGGACAAAGTTTATGGGTCTTTCTAGGTGGGGTCCACTGAGTACCAGGTCAAGCCAAAGGTCAATCTAGGATCTCTACTAGGAGGGGGTTGGAAAAACCTAACTAAGGGGTGTGGGACCCACTGAGATGGTCACAAAACACCACCAAAGTGGTGGTGGTGAGTGACTGAACTGGTGTGCAGGGGAGATGTTCTCCCTGCAAGTGTGTTTAGGGCTTGAGTGGGACCCAGTAGAAAATTACTAAAAATATAAGCTGATTGAGAACTTAAACTAGAGCTGGTAGGCTATTAATAGAAACAAATTGCAAGGCCTAGGTCCAATTCCTAAATTCTAAACAATTCTCCCAAATATTGGAAAAATCTGAGAAGTGTGAATTTGACTTTTTAGTAAAACTTGATAGTTTGACTTTTATGAACTTCTAGCACTTACTACTGATTAATTAAGTTGTTTTAAGCTATAACTAACCTAAATTAAGCTATAACTAATGGATATAAGCTAATGTGATGGGTATGAGATCCCAAATCCTTGACAGTAAACTGTCAAGGGATTTGGTAATGGATTTTGACTTTTGGTTGTATAAGGCCTGATTTTTAAACTTGATTAGACTTACCTAGACCTAATGTATGTTAACTGATTTAAGAACAACCACTTAAACATCCAAATACCAACTGAAACAAGCAAAGCCAAACACTCCTTATTGGACTGTCTTAGGTGATTCTCAAAGCTAAACAATATTCTAATCCATAAAAATGATCCCAAATACTATATTATGGTTATAGAAGATCAGATGAACATAAATCAATCACAACACAAGTAGATACCTCAGATTTGTCAAGTATGAGTCATGCACTGTGTAATTTTCAATTTTTAAGTACAAATGAAATCTGATTAATTAGCTATCTATATTAAGCTTTATATTATCTTAACAACAACACATAAGCATAAAAACACAAGAACTTAAGCAATTAGACAACTGAGACAGTTATATGAAAAATTAATGCAAAAGCTTACAAAATGGATTGAGATGAGAACAATGAGAACATGAACTGAGAATCACCCTAACAACCTTCCACAAGGTTTCTATTACCCAATCACTTCAAATCAAACCTTGCTCAGTCCATCTTCCTTTCTTCCTTCTATTTTTTTATTTTCTATTTATTTATTGGAATTTTTGGTATTTATCTATTTATAAAGTGAGACTTATAATTAAGGTATTCTGAAACTTATGTGAGCTTTGTCAGAGCTTATATAAGCTTATGAACAGCCTTAACAACAACTAACAATAACAGATAACTTATTTGAGATTTTGAAAATTCAAGAAATTGCAAAGACTGAGAGACTAACTGAAACCTTAAATTGATGATTGCAAAAGTTCAAAGATACATGAAAATAACTTAATTGATTATCAAGAAGCTTTAAATTACACTGAAAGATTAAAATTAAACTATTCGACCTAAATTACACTAAACTAAACTAATAATAATATTCTTCTGCCTTCTTTCCCTTTTTGTAGCCATTTCTGAGTAAGTGGGACCCACTGGGGTGTTTCCCACCAATTGTGGACCATTGATATAGTCCCAATCATCCAGGCCGTTTAAAATATTTCTTGGCGCCAAAGTCTCCCAAAGGTACTGTAGATTGCGTGGAGCTGAATTTAGGGCATTTAAGGGTTGTTGGAGTGTTGTGGAGGTGGAGGGATAAGGTTGGATAGCTGGGGGGCAAGTTGAGGGTGAGGTGGATGGTGGTTTTGGTTTAGCAGTGGTGGAGGGTGGTTTTGGTGGGAAAGGAGATACGGGGTGGTTTTGTTTTAGGGGTGTTGACCGAGTTGACCAAAGGGTTGGACTGGGCTGGGTAGTGGGCTAGGAAGTGGGGGTGGGCTGTTGGTGTTGGGTTTTTATTTTGGTTTGGTTTATAAAAGCAATAAGGGTCCGTTTGTATTATAACTTAACAAGGACCAAAAATGTAATTTGAGCAAAGTTTGGGGGGCTGATGTGTAACTTCCCATATGTAATCACAAGGACCTAACTTGACAAGTGTGAATAGTAAAAGGGTAAATTTGATTTTTTTCATTATTTAAAATACCCGGGGACTATTCCTGTCAATTTTTAAACTTCAAGGACCACTTTTGTAATTTTGTTAAAATTTCCACCCAAGGACCAATTGTGACACTTTGTGAATTCCCAAGGACCCTTAATGATAATTTTCCTATTTTGAACACCCAGGGACTAATTCTGCCATTATTTGAAAGTCCAGGGACCAAAACTGACAAACTGCCAAACTTGAGGGACCAAACATGTAATTTTACCAAAATTCACACCAAGGACCATTCCTGCAAAAGATTATTAGTACGAGGACCAAAATTGCTTTTCTCAAAGTTTTTAACATCCCAGGGACCATTTCTGTCAATTTCTAAAGTATAGGGACTAAACTTGTAATTTTATGAAACTTTGCACCAAAGGACTAAATATGTAACTTTATGATTAAAAAGGACTTTTGATGACTTTTTCATATTTTTAGAATAACCAGGGACTAGTTTTGCCAATTTATGAAACTTGAGGGACTGAAACTGCCAATTATGCAAACTTTGTACGTTTTTCATTTGTTTTTGCATATTTTGCATTTAAAACATATAAAACACACCTTTAAGATATTTAAAATATTTTGATACATATTTGAGTGTTTTTGTATGTTTTGGCAGCTCAGATTAGTATAAAATGATGAGTATTTAGACACTCATCAATCCCCCACACTAAACTATTGCTAGTCCCTAGCAATCTATTTAAGAAAAACTTAATGGATTTGAAAAACTCTTTACCAAAAGCCATCACTTCTGGAGTAGCCAGGTGTAAGAACTGTGGCACACCTGATAACCGTGTGATTTTGAGCAAATCACCAGCTGTCAACGGATTTGATTAGTCTTTACCAAAAGCCGTTTGCTTCTGGACTAGCCAACTCTTGATGGAATAGTCAACATCTTGGTGAGCTGATTACCAATTATGGTTTTTCCACGGCCTTTACCACAAGCCATAATCTTGCGGGCTAGCCAACTCATTCGCTTTATGGGATATGGGGAGCTGAGGAACCATACAATTTTTGCCAAATTGCAAGCCATAAACGGGTTTGAGTTATCTTTACCAAGAACCGTTTGCTCCTGGATTAGCCAATCCTGTTGTGGGTTAGACATGGAGGATTGATACCATTTATTGCGTTCTAAGTGAGAAAAAATTTTAAAATTTTGGCTAAAATGGGGGTTCTTGATGGAACATGTGTTTAAATTCGTTAGAATAACGAATCTCCCCCCACACTTAGAACTGAATATTGTCCTCAATATTCAAAGTACCGGGTGTTAAACCGACACTTAGAACGTAAAAAGAAAATATTCCATAGTCTTTATTTAAGATGTATATACATACAATTATTTTTTAGATAAAACTTCTTAAATAGAAGTTATCACTATATGTACATTTTTTTTTTATTTTTTTTTAAAGATATATATATACAACATGTGGGGCATCTCCCCCACACTAGGGTGTTACACACGGGTGAAAACCCATGTTTTTGCTAATGTTTTTGATTCCCGAGTCACTAGCTTGACTCGACCCCGTATTTGATTCCTTTTCTCCCAAACTGTCAGGTTTACCACGCAAGCTAACCGCTTGTGAACGGTTAACTGTAATAAAGAAGTCCTTAACAGACCTGGAGAAAAAGCAATTTTAAAATCTATGGGGAAGTAAGTGGAAGAGACAATCTCAATCGGACTTTCATTCAAGATGTTTGGATAAACATTTGAAGCACGTGAAAGTTCCACACCGATGAGACAAGTAACCGGCTCATAATTTATAAATGAGAATGCCGGGGTCAAAGATAATGTCCTCATTCCCGAAGGAGTGAAGAACAGGATAGGGAACAGAATATATGAAGAAAAGAAAGAAAGTCATGATGAAAATCATGATTAACTCCTCATTTTCAATAGGAGAATTCATTGTTTCATGAATCTCCTCTTTTAAGCTCGTTTGATCAAGACATATTATGGGTATGTCTAGATCAAAATAGAAAGTATCATACTCCGGTGGAGATATGATATGAGTGAGTTCAAAGGAGAACTCCTCGTAAAGAGAATCATTCACAAGATGTAAATCCGTGAACTCATGTTCCGTTGTGAACTCATCACAATCCTCATTCTGAACATCAAAGAGTGGATTATCATAAATCAAAGTGAATTCAGATTCGAATTCATATAGAGGATTGGTGAGAGTAGTCTTGACTGCTTCGGGAACAAAGTGGTTATCATTCTCTTCTTCTGAGTTGATAAGCTCAGAAGGTAATTGCTTCACATAACTGATGTCTCCAGAAGATAAAGAATTTTCATCAGTATGTGAAGTACTAAGCTCGATGTTGGGATTAGAGTTTAAAAGATTTTTAGTTTCTCCCATATCGGCTTCAAAATCAAGAATATCATCATTACTTCCAGATAGAAGTGGAATGATGTGAGTGAGTTCCTTTGTAAAATCCTCATGAAGAGAATCAACATCAGAATGAGGCAGTGATGCCTCAACATATTCAATGTCTCCATAAGATATACAATCATTACTGGAATTAGAGACATTCTCAATTTGATCATTTGGATTATCAAGGGAGGTAGGAATATCACACATATGATCAAGAATTCCCTGTGACTCTCTTGGGATTGGGACAAGGTTCTCAACACTCGATTTTATGAATTCGTCAGATTCCTTTGCAGGAATTGTGTCAAGATGCTCGTCCCCCATGTTCAGAGAGTGAGTGGGAACCTCGGGTGTGATAACATCATACAGAGGGAGCTGAGAAGGACTAGCAGTAATGGATTCTACAAGTTCCATTATTTCTACTGCTGGTGATTCAGTTATATTCTTTTCTCCCTGTATATGCATGGAAGGAGTCTCAACTGAAGAACTTGATGAATCTTTTTGAATGATAACAACGTTATCATCATCATCACTGTCATCATCGTCCTCATAGAAAGCAGCATAGCGAATATTGGCACGTATTTTGGCTACTCTCTGCTCAGCAATTAAATCTTCCATGCTTTTTACGTCTCTAGCTGCATGTTTTTCAGCAAGTAATTCCGTGATAGATTTATCACGAGAATATGGAATGAGTGGAAACTGTGGGGGTGTGAATGTGTCAAAACCGGAAGGTTGACATTGATCATCATTATGAGGACCCCCACAATATACACAAGAAAAACTTGGTGCATTGCGAGACGACATATTAGCTAACTCCTCTCTAATGTTTTTAAGTTTTTCAAGAACCTCTAGACAAGGGTCTTGCTGGTTTTGAGGTGTTGCTTGGTTCATTTGGTATTGTGGAGGTGGGTCTTGAAACGAATAGTCGTAATTGTTACAAGGAAATGGATTCCTTGTTTGACAATCAGAGCTAAAATGTGAACCTCCACAGTACTCACAACAGTAAAACTGTTGAGTCTGGCTTGGTGTATTTTTATACGAAGCATCATTGATATTTGGATAATATGATTCTTGCTCGTATGAATGTGATGGGTAGTTTGAAAAATTTGAGGAGTTGTTGAATGAGTTTTGATTAGGATCATAAGCAAATGAATTACTCGATCCACAAAACAAACAACTCCCGTTTTGAATATCATTACCACATTGTACACATGTACACCAACGACATGGAAAACCGAAAAGCGGCTCACCACAACCGTCACAAGGAACAAAATCTGGAGGTGGGACAAGTGGTGTGCTCTTAGAGCTAGAAATTTCCACCACTTCCGTTATGGTCTCGTGTTTTGGTTCTTGATAAACGTGAATATTGGGTAAGTCGTTCTTTTCAGTCACTACCCTAAGCTCTGTACGTTTGCTTGACAAACTTTTAACCGTAAACCGTGAAAGATCAGGATTGATTCTTGAAGGTTTAGGAGCATTTGTGAGCTCAGGTTTTTGGACAACCGTGGTTTGGACGTATTTAGCACCTCCATCGTCAGAGGAAAGTACAAGGTCCTTTGTCACCTCGGTTTCTCGTTCCATTTCCCTCACTGGAGAGGGAATATGAATCGATGGTTTAACATAATCAACATGACATCTCGATATCTTTGATAAGGCAATAAGTTTTTCGATGTTGCTTTCATAGGCCCTTTGTTCAAAGAAATTGTTATTGAGAGATGTCATTAGAATCAATTATGGGATAAGTGGAAGAAAGTAGAATCAAAGGGTTTTGGGGATGAGAAATGAAGAATCAAATAGGTAGGGGTGTAAAGGTGAATATTTTTGGGTTTTGAAAATTTTTGTAGTACTAATAGGAAGGAAAATGTTTTTGGTTTTTTTTTTTTTTTTTTTTTTTTTTTTTTTTTTTTTTTTTTTTTTTTTTTGTTCGTTGAAAACTGATTGAAAAGTTTTCGGGAACTGTTTTTGGTTTGATATGATAATAGTATGAACAAGGATGGATAAATATACAAATGAATGTGTATTCAGATTCACAAATACGCAAAATCGTTAGAATAAGCGCACAACCTCCCCGGCACCGGCGCCAAATTTTGATTCGCCTTAAACTAGTTATCTTTTATTTCTCAACCACTTGTGAATGGTCAATAATAAAGTCAAACAGCTGAGGCAAATGCTTCCGTGAAATACAGTGTTTTCCCGGGTCGTAATGTCCCAACGAGGTTGTGATGGTATTAAAAACGAATCTGTGATTAGCGAATGTGAACAGGAAAGGTATAAAAGTGTGTGTGTGTGATTACACTAGGGTTTTATAACTTAAAATAACTTAATTAAACTATTGAAATGATTACGTGAAAGCTAGGTATCTAAAACGTAAAAACGTACACCAATTTAAAATCAGACGCGACTGCGTACTGAGAAAAAGGTGAGTTTTAAGAAAAATAAACTATAAGGGTTAAAAATGAAAATTCTATAAACTTAAACTTAAAATAAAATTAAATAAAAAATAAAACTATTTTTTAGATTATTTAATTATTTATTATTAATTATTTAATTAATAACTATTTAACTATTTAATTAAAACTTAATTTAAATCAAACTAAAAATAATAAACACTACAAATTAAACTAAAAACTTATAGAAATAATTTCTAAACTTAAAATAGAACTTGAAGAAAGTATAAAAAATAAAAATAAATCTTTTTGTCTTTTTATAGATTTTCTATTAATTAAAAACTATTTATATTAATTATACTAATTAAACTATTTTAAATTACAAATAATACTAAATCAACTTAGAAAATTATGGAAAAATTTATAAATCTAATTAACCATCATAGGAATCCTAAAAAATTATAAAAACTTTATTTTATGTATTTTTAATTTAATCTACTAATTATTATTCTAATTATTAAACAATTACCAATTAAACTATTTAAATTATAAAAACTATTAAATGAACAGTAAAAATTCTAGAAAAATTACTAAAATTATATTATGACTTATATAAGCTAGGAAAAATATAAAAACTAGGTGTTACTATATAAAAACTAATTATGCTATCTATAACTTACTTATTAATTAATTATTAATAAAACTATTTTTAAATCTAATAAATATCAAATGATATTATAAAAATCTAATAAAATTATTAAAACTACTTTGACCTATAAGGAAATTAATAAAAATATAAAAACACAACTTACTTAATAAAAATGTAAAAATGAAAATTAAAATTAAATTATATTAAATAGAAGCTATCACTTACTATTATATTGTTTTTTTCTTGAATTTTCTTTTTCCAAACTATATTATACTTAAAAATAAATAACTTTTGCAAAAGCAATATTTTTATAAGCTAAAATTAGGCACTGTGGAAGCTTATTGCTACCACAGTTGACTTTTGTTGACTTAAAAGGGAAATAAGCTCAAATGAGCTTGTGTGGGACCCACCTTGGTATATTCTGACTCTAATAAGTTAGTTGGACTAGTCAAAACTTAATTTGATCAAATAAGCTCAGTAGATAAGCTGGTAAATCAAAATAAGCTAATCCAAAACTCCAAAGCAACACAGAATGGGGACAAAGTTTATGGGTCTTTCTAGGTGGGGTCCACTGAGTACCAGGTCAAGCCAAAGGTCAATCTAGGATCTCTACTAGGAGGGGGTTGGAAAAACCTAACTAAGGGGTGTGGGACCCACTGAGATGGTCACAAAACACCACCAAAGTGGTGGTGGTGAGTGACTGAACTGGTGTGCAGGGGAGATGTTCTCCCTGCAAGTGTGTTTAGGGCTTGAGTGGGACCCAGTAGAAAATTACTAAAAATATAAGCTGATTGAGAACTTAAACTAGAGCTGGTAGGCTATTAATAGAAACAAATTGCAAGGCCTAGGTCCAATTCCTAAATTCTAAACAATTCTCCCAAATATTGGAAAAATCTGAGAAGTGTGAATTTGACTTTTTAGTAAAACTTGATAGTTTGACTTTTATGAACTTCTAGCACTTACTACTGATTAATTAAGTTGTTTTAAGCTATAACTAACCTAAATTAAGCTATAACTAATGGATATAAGCTAATGTGATGGGTATGAGATCCCAAATCCTTGACAGTTAACTGTCAAGGGATTTGGTAATGGATTTTGACTTTTGGTTGTATAAGGCCTGATTTTTAAACTTGATTAGACTTACCTAGACCTAATGTATGTTAACTGATTTAAGAACAACCACTTAAACATCCAAATACCAACTGAAACAAGCAAAGCCAAACACTCCTTATTGGACTGTCTTAGGTGATTCTCAAAGCTAAACAATATTCTAATCCATAAAAATGATCCCAAATACTATATTATGGTTATAGAAGATCAGATGAACATAAATCAATCACAACACAAGTAGATACCTCAGATTTGTCAAGTATGAGTCATGCACTGTGTAATTTTCAATTTTTAAGTACAAATGAAATCTGATTAATTAGCTATCTATATTAAGCTTTATATTATCTTAACAACAACACATAAGCATAAAAACACAAGAACTTAAGCAATTAGACAACTGAGACAGTTATATGAAAAATTAATGCAAAAGCTTACAAAATGGATTGAGATGAGAACAATGAGAACATGAACTGAGAATCACCCTAACAACCTTCCACAAGGTTTCTATTACCCAATCACTTCAAATCAAACCTTGCTCAGTCCATCTTCCTTTCTTCCTTCTATTTTTTTATTTTCTATTTATTTATTGGAATTTTTGGTATTTATCTATTTATAAAGTGAGACTTATAATTAAGGTATTCTGAAACTTATGTGAGCTTTGTCAGAGCTTATATAAGCTTATGAACAGCCTTAACAACAACTAACAATAACAGATAACTTATTTGAGATTTTGAAAATTCAAGAAATTGCAAAGACTGAGAGACTAACTGAAACCTTAAATTGATGATTGAAAAAGTTCAAAGATACATGAAAATAACTTAATTGATTATCAAGAAGCTTTAAATTACACTGAAAGATTAAAATTAAACTATTCGACCTAAATTACACTAAACTAAACTAATAATAATATTCTTCTGCCTTCTTTCCCTTTTTGTAGCCATTTCTGAGTAAGTGGGACCCACTGGGGTGTTTCCCACCAATTGTGGACCATTGATATAGTCCCAATCATCCAGGCCGTTTAAAATATTTCTTGGCGCCAAAGTCTCCCAAAGGTACTGTAGATTGCGTGGAGCTGAATTTAGGGCATTTAAGGGTTGTTGGAGTGTTGTGGAGGTGGAGGGATAAGGTTGGATAGCTGGGGGGCAAGTTGAGGGTGAGGTGGATGGTGGTTTTGGTTTAGCAGTGGTGGAGGGTGGTTTTGGTGGGAAAGGAGATACGGGGTGGTTTTGTTTTAGGGGTGTTGACCGAGTTGACCAAAGGGTTGGACTGGGCTGGGTAGTGGGCTAGGAAGTGGGGGTGGGCTGTTGGTGTTGGGTTTTTATTTTGGTTTGGTTTATAAAAACAATAAGGGTCCGTTTGTATTATAACTTAACAAGGACCAAAAATGTAATTTGAGCAAAGTTTGGGGGGCTGATGTGTAACTTCCCATATGTAATCACAAGGACCTAACTTGACAAGTGTGAATAGTAAAAGGGTAAATTTGATTTTTTTCATTATTTAAAATACCCGGGGACTATTCCTGTCAATTTTTAAACTTCAAGGACCACTTTTGTAATTTTGTTAAAATTTCCACCCAAGGACCAATTGTGACACTTTGTGAATTCCCAAGGACCCTTAATGATAATTTTCCTATTTTGAACACCCAGGGACTAATTCTGCCATTATTTGAAAGTCCAGGGACCAAAACTGACAAACTGCCAAACTTGAGGGACCAAACATGTAATTTTACCAAAATTCACACCAAGGACCATTCCTGCAAAAGATTATTAGTACGAGGACCAAAATTGCTTTTCTCAAAGTTTTTAACATCCCAGGGACCATTTCTGTCAATTTCTAAAGTATAGGGACTAAACTTGTAATTTTATGAAACTTTGCACCAAAGGACTAAATATGTAACTTTATGATTAAAAAGGACTTTTGATGACTTTTTCATATTTTTAGAATAACCAGGGACTAGTTTTGCCAATTTATGAAACTTGAGGGACTGAAACTGCCAATTATGCAAACTTTGTACGTTTTTCATTTGTTTTTGCATATTTTGCATTTAAAACATATAAAACACACCTTTAAGATATTTAAAGTATTTTGATACATATTTGAGTGTTTTTGTATGTTTTGGCAGCTCAGATTAGTATAAAATGATGAGTATTTAGACACTCATCAGTTGCCTTATTCAAAATTTGGAAAAAAAATATAATCTTATCAATAGGAAGAGACTATTCATGTCGATTAAATTATGACTCCCTGATTAAATTATTTAAAGGCAATCATGTTTTTGGGTAATTTGTTTCATAACAGCAACAACAAAACCGATTAGCATGTGTAAAATATTTTATGTCCGTTTTACAACAATGATTATTCAAGTATTACAAGCGTAAACAACACAAGCACATATAATCACTATCTCCTATTATCTGTTGAAAGACAGTGATCCCCACAAATCCAAACACCTTAGCATGCATATGATTATTTGACCTCAGATACAAAAAACATGGTGGTGGAAGATACCTCATAAGCATGTCATTACACTTCCATTTGCCATAAATGGAAAGACCAGCAACCGCTCCATAGGTGTATTGCAGAATTCTCTTAACTGAAGTACATTGCGATGCACTGCGTTGCTAATAATCGCATCCTCAGTTACAAACTGGGAATTTCCAACGTGATTTGGTTCCGGTTTTAGTCTCTTTACTGCTACCAACGTTCAGTCCTTCAAACCTCGTTTATAAAATCTCGAAGTTTCACCTCTTCTAAGAATCAATTTCTCATCATAGTTTTTGTTGCAACTTGTAGTTCCATAGGAGTAAAATTTTTGAACTTCCACAATTGATCTTTGGGATGCTCTTCCACGCTAATACTTAGCTGGGAGTACTTTTGGTGAGTAAGTCCTCATGCTTTTGGCGAGAACATGTGGAGCCCACACCCTTTTCTTGGTCAAATTCGTCATATGGTTCAAAAACCCCAATCCCTTACACATAATCTACAAACTACCCATTACCTATCCGAAAATGTTCAAAAATTAGGATATATGATTTGTCACTTTCGGAACTTAAATATTAGTTATTTCAAAACTCTATATTTTTAGATATCCTATTTTCGGATATCCGGATATATATAGAACCGTTATCCGAAATTTTGGATATCTGAAATTCCTGAATCATTTTATACACTTTGTGCTTGTCGTAGTGTAAATTTAGTAATTTTATCGACCAATTGTGATAACAATAACAATAATAATACATATTTACAACTAAACATGTTTGCACAATAGAGATAATACTAAAATTAGTATATCATCTTACAACACATAAGTAATCTTAAAGACATACCCGCAGGGGATTCAAAATACATAAAAGAAACCAAAAAAGTTTCATATAGGTCGTCCTCCAACTAAAATGTACAAATGCTATTACATATCCAATATCATTTACAAAACTAAAATAAAAATATAGTTACCTTAAACGCAATTCATATATTATCATTTTGGACTCGATAATTGATTGGGAGATAGATGACTGCTCGAACCAGGATCATGATGATACATAGAATTAAAAATACTCATTGTCTATCTTTATTATATCAAGTACGTGTTCAAATTCTACCCTACCCGTTTCCTGCTTTTTCTTCTTAATGTCCCAACTTCCCTCCAACCCATCGCCTAGCTCTTTGAACACATCTAACAATTTATGTCAGTCAGATCGACTAACCTGTATGCACCAAAGCGACACCTTCACTAGCTGGTGCATCTCATCCTTTACGTACTTACCTCTCAAACCAGTATCTGCTAGTTCTTCCAACTTATTTCAACTCAAAAGCCCTTCCACCTATTATACACATATTAAAAACTTGTTATTACATGTGCCACTCCGACCACTTATAAGCACAAGAAGCGTCATGTCGTACCCAAAAACATCTATTTTCATGGAAGCTTTTCCAGTTGCTGGGTACTTGGGGGGCAAATGTCCATACGTGCCAAGTACAGCAGTTGATACATAGGTTGCATTGTAATCCATATGCTTACCCAACCCGAAGTCTCCAATCAATGCTTCAAAATTCTCATTCAGTAAAATTTTTCACATTGGACATCGCGGTGAATGATCTTCAGGTTACAATGCTAATGCAAATAAGCTAGTCCCCATGCACATTCCAACGCAATTTGTTTTTCCGTTGGCCAATTAAATGGATGTGTGCCACGTCTCTCTATATTAATGCACATGTTAACTTAAAATAAGGTTGCCTTATTCAAAATTTGGCAAAAAAAATATATTCATCATTAATAGGAAGAGACAATCCGTGTCGATTAAATTATGACTCTATGATTAAGTTACCTAAAGACAATCATGTTCGTGCATAATCTGTTTCATAACAGCAACAACAAAGCTGATTAGCATGTGTAAAATATTTCATTTCCGTTTTACAACAATGATTATTCAAGCATTAGAGGCATCAACAAGAGAAGCACTTATAATCACTATCTCATATTATCTGTTGAAAGACAGTGATCCCCACAAATCCAAACACCTTAGCATTCACATGAGTATATGACCTCATAAACAAAAAATATGGTGGTGGAAGATACCTCATAAGCATGTCATTACATATCCATTTGCCATAACGGATAGACCAGCAACCGCTCCGTTGGTGTTTTGCAGAATCCTCATAACTGAAGTACTTTGCGATGCATTGCATTGCTAATAATCGCATCCTCAGTTTCAAACTGGGAATTTCCAACGTGATTTGGTTCCGGTTTTAGTCTCTTTACTGCCACCAACATTCTGTCCTTCAATCGTTGTTTATAAACTCTCGAAGTTTCACTTCTTCCAAGAATCAATTTCTCATCAAAGTTCTCTGTTGCAACTTGTAGTTCCATAAGAGTAAATTTTTTGAACTTCCCTAACGGATCTTTTGGGACCTCTTCCCCGCTAATACCGAGTTAGGAATACTTTTGGCGAGAACACGTGGGGCCCACACACTTTTCTTTGTCAAATTCGTCATATGGTTCAAAAACCCTATTCCCTTACACATAATCCACAAACTATCCATAAACTATCCGCAAATGGTTCAAAAATTAGGATATACGATTGTCTCTTTCGGAACTCAAATATTAGTTTTATCAAAACTCTACATTTTGGATATCCGATTTTCGGATATCCGGATTTGTGTAGAACCATTATCTGAAATTTCGGATATCCAAAATTCTTGAATCATTTTACACACTTTGTGCTTTGTCGTAGTGTAAATTTAGTAAAACCAAATGAGATAATAATAATAACAATAATACGTATTTGCAACTAAGCATGTGTGCATAATACAGAAAATAGTAAAATTAGTATATCATCTTACAACACATAATTAATCCTAAAGACATACCCGTGGGGGATTTAAACTACATAAAAGAAACCAACAAAGTTTGATATAGGTCATCCACCAACCAAAATGTACAAATGCTATTACGTATCCAATTTAATTTACAAAAATAAAAATAAAAATATAATTACCATAAACCCAATTCATATACTATCATCTAGGACCCTATAATTGATCAGGAGATTGTTGATTGCTCGAACCAGGATCATGATGATAAATAGAATGAAAAAAACTCGTTGTCTATCTTCATTATATCAAGTACATGTTCAAATTCATCCCTGCTCGTTTCTTGCTTCTCCTTCTTAGTGTCCCAACTTTCCTCTAATCCAATGCTACATTCTAGCTCTCTGACCACATGCGACATTTTATGTTGGCTAGATGTGCTAACCTTTATGCACCAAAGCACCACCTTTACTAGCTAGTGCATCTAATGATTTATGTACTTACCTTTCAAATCAGTATCAGCTAGTTCTTTCAACATATCTCCCCTCAAAATCCCTTCCTCCTATTATACAAATATTAAAAAGAAGGCAGAGGATGCTTACCAACTTTTACACAAACTTCAAATCATAATCTTCATAATCGTTTGCAACGAGAGCTACACCTTAAACACTCCAACCGCTTATAAGCTCTAGAAGCGTCATGCCGTACCCAAAAGCATCTATTTTAACGCAAGCTTTTCCAGTTGCTGGGTACTCGGGGGGCATATGTCCATACGTGCCAAGTACAACAATTGATACATGGGTTGCATTGTAATCCATATGCTTACCCAATCCGTAGTCTCCAATCAATGCTTCAAAATTCTCATTCAGTAAAATATTTTTAGCTTGGACATCGCGGTGAATGATCTTCAGGTTACAATGCTCAAACAAATAAGCTAGTCCCTTTGCACATTCCAACGCAAGCGTCTCTCTATACTAATGCACATGTTAACTTAAAATAAGGTTGCCTTATTCAAAATTTGGCAAAAAGATATATTCATCATCAATAGGAAGAGACAATTCATGTCGATTAAATTATGACTCTCTGATTAAATTAACAAAATGCAATCATGTTTTTGCATAATCTGTTTCATTATAGTAGCAACAAAACTGATTAGCATGTGTAAAATATTTCATTTCTGTTTTACAACAATGATTATTCACGCATTACAAGCATCAACAAGAGAAGCACATATAATCATTATCTCATATTATCTGTTGAAAGACAGCGATCCCCACAAATCCAAACAATTTAGCATTCATATGAGTATATGACCTCAGAAAAAAAATATGGTGGTGGAAGATACCTCATAAGCATGTCATTACACTTCTATTTGCCATAAACGGATAGACCAGCAACCGCTCCGTTGGTGTACTACAGAATCCTTTTAACTGAAGTTCTTTGCGATGCCCTGCATTGCTAATAATCGCATCCTCAGTTTCAAACTAGGAATTTCCAATGTGATTTGGTTCCGGTTTTAGTCTATTTACTGCCACCAAAATTCTGTCCTTCAAGAATGATTATTCAAGCATTACAAGCATCAACAAGAGAAGCACATATAATCACTATCTCATATTATCTGTTGAAAGACAGTGATCCTCACAAATCCAAACACCTTAGCATTCATATGAGTATATGACCTCAGAAACAAAAAATATGGTGGTGGAAGATACCTCATATGTATAGACCAGCAACTGCATCGTTGGTGTACCTCAGAATCCTCTTAACTGAAGTACTTTGCGATGCATTGCATTGCTAATAATCGCATCCTCAGTTTCAAACTGGGAATTTCCAACGTGATTTGTTTCCGGTTTTAGTCTCTTTACTGCCACCAACATTCTGTCCTTCGATCGTTTTTTATAAACTCACGAAGTTTCACCTCTTCCAAGAATCAATTTCTCATCAAAGTTCTCTGTTGCAACTTGTAGTTCCATAAGAGTAAATTTTTGGAACTTCCCCAATTGATCTTTTGGAACCTCTTCCCCGCTAATACCTAGTTGGGAATACTTTTGGCGAGAACACGTGGAGCCCACATCCTTTGCCTGGTCAAATTCGTCATATGGTTCAAAAACCCTATTCCCTTACACATAATCCAGAAACTATCCATAACCTATCCGCAAATGGTTCAAAAATCAGGATATACGATTGTCACTTTCAGAACTCAAATATTAGTTTTATCAAAACTCTATATTTTGGATATCCTATTTTCGGATATCCGGATTGTATAGAACTGTTATCCAAAATTTCGGATATCCAAAATTCTTGAATCATTTTACACACTTTGTGCTTGTCGTAGTGTAAAATTAGTAAAATCAAATGAGATAATAATAATTACAATAATACGTATTTGCAACTAAGCATGTATGCATAATACAGAAAATAGTAAAATTAGTATATCATCTTACAGCACATAAGTAATCCTAAAGACATACGTGTGGGGGATTTAAACTACATAAAAGAAACCAAAAAAGTTTCATATAGGTCATCCACCAACTAAAATGTACAAATGCTATTACGTATCTAATATCATTTACAAAAATAAAAATTAAAATATAATTACCGTAAACCCAATTCATATACTATCATCTAGGACACTATAATTGATCAGGTGATTGATGATTGCTCGAACCAGGATCATGATGATACATAGAATGAAAAAAACTCGTTGTCTATCTTTATTATATCAAATACATGTTCAAATTCTACCCTGCTCGTTTCTTGCTTCTCCTTCTTAGTGTCCCAACTTTCCTCTAATCCAATGCTACGTTGTAGCTCTATGACCACATCTGACATTTTATGTCGGTTAGATGTGCTAACCTGTATGTACCAAAGCGCCACCTTTACTAGCTAATGCATCTCATCATTTATGTACTTACCTCTCAAATCAGTATCCGCTAGTTCTTTCAACTTATCTCCCCTCAAAAGCCTTTCCTCCTATTATACAAATATTAAAAACTTATTATTACGTGTGCCACTCACAAGAAATTATACAATATAATCAAAGATAAAAAGAAGGGGGAGGATGTTTACCCACTTATACATGAACTTCAAATCATAATCTTCATAATCGTTTGCAACGAGAGCTAGACCTCAAACACTCCGACCACTTATAAGCTCTAGAAGCGTCATGCCGTACCCAACAACATCGATTTTCACGGAAGCTTTTCCAGTTGCTAGGTACTCGGGGGGCATATGTCCATACGTGCCAAGTACAGTAGTTGATACATGGGTTGCATTGTAATCCATATGCTTACCCAATCCGAAGTCTCCAATCAATGCTTCAAAATTCTCATTCAGTAAAATGTTTTCAGCTTGGACATCGCGGTGAATGATCTTCAGGTTACAATGCTCATGCAAATAAGCTTGTCCATTTGCACATTCCAACGCAATTTGTTTTCGCATTGGCCAATTAAGTGGATGTGTGCCGCGTCTCTCTATAGTAATGCACATGTTAACCTAAAATAAGGCCTTATTCAAAATTTGGCAAAAAAGTATATTCATCATCAATTGGAAGAGACAATTCATGTCGATTAATTTATGACTATCTGATTAAATTATCTAAAGGTAATCATGTTTTTGCATAATCTGTTTCATAACAGCAGCAACAAAACTGATTTGCATGTGTAAAAATTTTCATTTTCGTTTTACAACAATGATTATTCAAGCATTATAAGCATCAACAAGAGAAGCACATATAATCACTATCTCATATTATCTGTTGAAAGACAGTGATCCCCATAAATCCAAACACCTTAGCATTCGTATAAGTATATGACCTGAGAAACAAAAAAAATATGGTGGTGGAAGATACCTCATAAGCTTGTCATTACACTTCCATTTGCCATAAACGGATAGACAAGCAACCGCTCCGTTGGTGTACTACAGAATCCTCTTAACTGAAGTTATTTGCGATGCACTGCATTGCTGATAATCGCATCCTCAGTTTCAAACTGGGAATTTCCAGCGTGATTTTCTTCCGGTTTTAGTCTCTTTACTGCGACCAACATTCGGTCCTTCAATCGTTGTTTATTAACTCTCGAAGTTTCACCTCTTCCAAGAATCAATTTCTCATCAAAGTTCTTTGTTGCAACTTGTAGTTCCATAAGAGTAATTTTTTTGAACTTCCACAATTGATCTTTTGGAACCTCTTCCCCACTAATACCTAGTTGGGAATACTTTTGGCGAGAACACGTGGGGTACACACCCTTTTCTTGGTCAAATTCGTCATATGGTTCAAAGACCCTATTCCCTTACACAAAATCCAGAAACTAACCATAACCTATCCGCAAATGGTTCAAAAATTAGGATATACGATTGTCACTTTCGGAACTAAAATATTAGTTTTATCAAAACTCTATATCATGGATATCCTATTTTCGGATATCCAGATAGTACAGAACCGTTATCCGAAATTTCGGATATCCAAAATGCTTGAATCATTTTGCACACTTTGTGCTTGTCGTAGTGTAATTTAATAAAACCAAATGACAATAATACGTATTTACAACTAAGCATGTATGCATAATACAGAAAATAGTTAAATTAGTATATCATCTTACAACACATAATTAATCCTAAAGACATACCCGTGGGGGATTTAAACTGCGTAAAAGAAACCAAAAAAGTTTCATATAGGTCGTCCACCAACTAAAATGTACAAATGCTATTATGTATCCAATATCATTTACAAAGTAAAAATAAAAATAAAAATATAATTACCTTAAACCCAATTCATATACTTGTAGTTCCATAAGAGTAAATTTTTTGAACTTCCCTAATTGATCTTTGGGAACCTCTTCCCGGCTAATACCTAGTTGGGAATACTTTTGGCGAGCATGTTCTCAAGATTTTGGCGAGAACACATGCGGTCCACACCCTTTTCTTGGTCAAAATCGTCATATGGTTCAAAAACCCTAATCCCTTGCACATAATCCACAAACTATCCATAACCTATCCTCAAATGGTTCATAAATTAGGATATATTTTTGGATATCCGGATATATATAGAACCGTTATCCGAAATTTCGGATATCCGAAATTCTTGAATCATTTTATACACTTTGTGCTTGTCGTAGTTTAAATTTAGTAATTTTATCGACCAAAAGTGATAATGATAATAATAATACATGTTTACAACTAAGCATGAGAATACTAAAATTAGTATATCATCTTACAACACATAAGTAATCCTAAAGACATACCCGTGGGGATTTAAACAACTTAAAAGAAACTAAAAAAGTTTCATATAGGTCATCCTACAACTAAAATATACAAATGCTATTAGGTATCCAATTTCATTTACAAAAATAAAAACAAAAAATATAGTTAATTACCTTAAACCCAATTCATATACTATCATCTGGGACCCTATAATTGCTCGAGAGATAGATGACTGCTCGAACCAGGATCATGATGATACATAGATGAAAAAAACTCGTTGTCTATCTTTATTATATCAAGTACAAGATCATGATGATACATAGAATGAAAAAAAACTTCGTTCTCTCACACGACCAATAATATGACAACATATGCTTCCATAGAAATGATGCTGATAAAGGTTAGTATTCACTTGTGTTTAAGTTTCTTCATTCATAGTAGCATCTAAATGTGGTTTTGGTCCTATTGTGTGAATTTTTTACTTGTGGTGTTTGTTGGTTCTTTTTCTGACTTGTTTATGTGTCATGTTATCAGAGACTCGAACAATAGTTGTTAATATAACTTTATACCATAAGTTCCTATATTGGTTTTAGTTTTTTTTTTTTAATATATCACTTGACAATTGTTGTATCTTTTTTTTAACGGTTATATATTATTAAAACAAAACGGGAAAATTTTTTAATAATGTATTATACTTGCCACAAATGTTACTTCGACGTAGTGTACCAAAAACTTTCTTTAATACTCCATTATACTTAAATATTTTGTCTTTTCTTATGCAATCTATTACCCAAACACCCGGTACCCGGTATATCTGTTTTAATATATTGCCACGGTGGAATAAAAACACACGCTTGGATCAAACAATCCACATTACACCATACGAAAACACTTTGCACCCCACAAATTTGTACTTGTTTATGTATATCTGTGGTCCATATCTAGGGTTACGATTCACATACTTAACCATTCACACATCACTTTCAAGATCCCCAAAGTGGTTTCCAAACCCTAATTCGTGTTCCCTTTAAATAATTGAAATTGATTGTCGCTTTTCTTTATTTGGCAAGGAAAAAGGTATATTCCTGCAATAATTTATTGTTAATTTTACTCATTTGTATTAAATTATGATGAATATAAATTAGTTTTTTAGGGTTTTGTAAATTAGGGTTTTGATTAAATTAATTTAATTCTTACAAGTTTCATGGAGGTACCACTTGATGTGGTCTTCAAAATACACTACAATGGTGTCTTCATGTTTGACCCGTTAAGGTATGATTATGGTAGAGAGATTTTAATGGAGGCTGCAACCATTGATAGAATTATGTTTAGCCCTCTATTAGATATTTTAGTTGCTAAGGTTAAGCAAAATATATGGGGTTTGTTTATGTGCATTCCTGAGTTAGACATTGATAGTGGGGGGTTAAAAATAATTGAAAGGGATTCAGATGTTCATGCGTTGTATGATCTAGCCGAGCAGCATAAGACTGTAAATTTGTATGTTGCTCATGCACCCCGAAACCTAGCACCATACTACCACCACAACCTTTGTTTAGATAGTTCAGACTCTGAGGTAACATCAAAAAGGGAAAAACATGAAAAGATGAAAAAGGATGTCGGTAGTATGTCTTATGAAGAGTTGCTTGCTTGGGCTGAGGAAGAAGCACACTCTCCCTATTTAAGGTTACCTCCACTTAAAGATTGGCCACTTAGGAAATATTTTGAGGGTAAAGTTACATTCACATGAGTATGGAATTATCAGGATGACTTGGCATATGATTACCCACCCCTAAGTGAAGAGGAGGTGCATAAGGAGTACAATCAACAACCTGATAAGATAGCTGATGCTGAGGTACTAGATGTTAGGGATATGGACAATGAGGATGAGGTTGTAGCCAATGAGGTAGTTGATGAGGTTGCAGTGAATGAGGTTGAGCAGAATGGGGTTGTTGCCGATGTTGTAGTGAATGACGTTGTTGATGAGGTTATCGACAATGTGGTTGAAAATACAGATGATATGGATATTGATGGTCAACAAGATGCTAATATAGATGCTGTGGTGCTAGCTAGACAGAAGAAACTTGATAAAGGAAAGTCGGTTATGAAAGCCAAAAAGAAGCCAACAACAAAAAATGTTACCAATGTTCCTAGGGTTACCGGTATAACGATAAGAGAGAACACTAATCCTGAATTATCATCTGATTCAGAGTCTGAAGCAGAAGAAAACAATCAGAACATTTATCATGACTCATCTGCTTATGAGTCGTATGATTCTGATTGTGAAACAGAAAAGTCGTATGAGTATCTTAGTGACGTTGAAGACGAGGTAATCCAATTGAGAAAGCGGATAATAGAGAATAACAACACAAGATATGATGAGCACCAGCCTGAAGAAGAAACTGAGTATTATGACAATGACGAACCGGAAGTTGTTGATGGACCAGGGCCTAATGGTTTAGGACCATTGGTTAGGCAACATGAACGATTCATGGAAGGTTTGTTGAAGCACATCAGAGGTAATGGAGGTGGGATAACTGACCCCTTCTCCGTTGTTCAGAAATCCAAAAAGGGCGACAACTACCCTATTTATGATGATGACACTCATTGGCGACTAAAGAAACCAATGGTAATGATATTACTTTTTCCTATTGCTAACTGTGGTGTTACTTTCTATCAATATTCGTTGTGTATAATGATTACCAAATGTTGTTAATTTTTGTCTTTCACTTCACAGCTTGGGCAAAAGTATGTTAATGCTGAGAGTTTCAGAGAATGCCTTACCTTTTATGCGGTGGCCAATGGGTTTTCATTGTGGTTCGAGAGGAGTGAAAAAACCATGGTTATAGCAAAATGTGGTCAACGGAAAGAGACGCTTAGGGATCCAACCAAAGGGAAACAGACTTGCCATAAAAAGTATCCATCAGAGAATGCTGGGACCTCACAATGCTCTTGGAGATGTTATGGGAAAATGCTAAAAGGAGAAGCTACATTTCAGGTTATTTCTCTCAAGGATACCCACACTTGTGTTTGTAGTTTCCATTATGGCAGACTTGTAAATTATAAATGGATAGGAAAGCAATTTGGAGATAAGATTAGGATGAACCCAAATATCACTATTAACAATATAGCTGAACTAGTCTTAAGGAAATACAAATGCCATGTTAGTCGAACACAGTGTAAAAATGCTAAGGCGTATGCTTTGAATGAAAGGGATGCTACTATCCAAGATCACTATGGGTTACTAAGGTCATACGCAAAGGCTTTATTGGAGTCAAATCCTGGTAGTACAGTCAAAGTAGGTGTATCTGTTAATCCTGATGAGAAGACCTATTTTGACCGTTTTTACGTATGCTTTAACGGGTTGAAAGAGGGTTGGAAACTAGGATGTCGTAGAATAATTGCTTTGGATGGATGTTTTCTAAAGAAACCAAACCAAGGGGAGATATTAACAGCAGTTGGTCGAGACGGAAATAACCATATATTTCCAGTGGCATGGGCTGTCGTGACAGTCGAGAATAAAGATAATTGGAGCTGGTTCTTAAAGTTGCTGGATGATGATTTAGACATTCCTTTCGGGCAAGGATTGACACTCATGTCTGACCAACACAAGGTATGAGTTACCAAAATACCTTTATCATATTTACATTACACAATAGTGTACACCTTTTATACTAACAAATGTATTATATATTCTTATCGTAGGGGTTGATTGAAGCAGTAAAGGATGTCATGCCTCTTGCAGAGCATCGTCAATGTGCTCGGCATATATACGAAGGCTTTCGCAAACAATTCCGTGGTGAGGAATTCAGACTGCTATTCTGGGGAGCATCTAAAGCATCATATCCACCACAACATACCAAAGTTATGGAAAAGATAAAAAAAAGCTAATCCAAAAGCACATGAATATTTGGTTCAAAAAAAATCCTAACTCTTGGTCTAGAGCCTTTTTCAAAGAGGGGGTATGCTGTGAAGCTGTAGAGAACGGCTTTAGTGAATGTTTTAATGCAGTTTTAGTTAGTGTGAGGCATAAACCGATTATTACAATGTTGGAGTCAATGAGAGTACTAGTTATGGAGAGGCTTCACACAATGAGAATGTTGATGGAAAAGTGGACCGGTGACATTTGCCCTAACATTCAGAAGGTTTTGGAGCATACTAAAGATCAACAGAGGTAATTCTACTTTCTATTATTACCAAAAAAATGTGTATAGTGAATACGTACACTCTTTTTTAATTTGATTTGTATTCATATGTTTTGGCATGTAGTTTCATGTGGTGGTAACCAATTTGAAGTTAAGAAGGGGTCTCACGCATTCAAGGTGGATGAACCAAACAGGAAATGCTCGTGTCGAATGTGGCAGATTTCAGGTTTGCCTTGTTGCCATGCAATTGCTTGTATATTCAAATTGAATAAGATGGTAGAGGAGTACGTTCCTGAGTGTTTTAAGAAGGGCAGGTATACGTTAGCGTATAGTCAATACTTACAACCGGTTGACGGTATTGAGTTTTGGCCAGATATTAGTAACTATTCTAGGGTTTTAGGTCCAATTCCTAAGTCAATGCCTGGAAGGCCTAAGAGAAAGAGGGTGAGGGCTAGCCATGAACCCAAGTCTAGTACTAAGATAAGTAGGGCAGGAGTGGTTATGACATGTCATAATTGTGGAGAAGCTGGACACTATAGAAAGGGATGTACAAAGGAAACAATGACTCCAACCCCTAAAGAAAAAGGGAAAACCGGTAGGCCCAGAAAGAAACAAAATACTCAGCCGGAGTTAGTTGATGATCATGACATTCCTAGGTTTGAGAGGAAGGTTTAGTGATGGTAGACCCTTTTACCTTCCAAAGATGGTGAATAAAGGGGGTGGGCATACTCACAGGGGTGGTCACTTGAAGATGAGAGGTGGTAAGACTAAAAAGGGTAGGCTAATTCCAGCAGAGAGGCTAGGGAGGATGGGTACGTGGTTGGCAATGGATTCTAGTTGTTCAGATAGTATTGAAGATCAACAAAATTTGAATTCCTCTATGCCGTGCAGGAATAATACAACATCAAATGATGAATACATAGCAGGTAAAAGTTTTGTAACATACTTTTGTATAGTAGTTGTTCATTTCCTTTAATAATTGTTATTAAGTTACACATGAATGTGTCTGTTATTAGGTACCCAACAACCTCAAGTAGGTGGATCAGCAGTAGTGAGAAGCAATGTTGTGACAAGATCTCAGAAGTCAAATGACAATCATATTTTTGAAACAAGGACATTAAGGGGTGTCAGACGTACAACTTTGAGAGGTGGTAGGGGGACACCATCAAACAGGGGTGGAACAGGTGGAAGAGCAACATCATTTGTGGGAGGAAGCAGACATGTTCCACAAATGTTAACAAGAGAGACAAGATCAGCTGAAGCACAACCTGTGCAACCTGTGCAACATCCAAGACAAAGACCTGCAGCTCAAATGCTACCACCAAGAATGCCAAGTCAACGAATTCTACACAAGAAGTTGTCTGCACCAGTTACTGGACCAGGTTCCAGTATTGGCAATGAAATCCTTGTTGACTAGATATGTCAACAATTAGTGCACATAGTTTTGTTAACTGATGTATGTGCAGAAACAATTTTAGTATTATCATGTGTATGTGTAATTATTGAGCCCTATTTTGTTCATGGAAGGGCATAGTTGGTTATGGTTAAAAACTAACATAGTGCAGTAATTCTTGCCACTATGAAGATTTGTAAAATATGGAATTGTAGTGCTGCATTTCATGCCACTACTCAGCCCTATTTTGTGTACTTGAGGGCTATGTAGGATCATTAGGATCAATGTGTTCTGGTTTTAACAATGTAATGTGCTTTTGCACAAACTATATGTTATGAAAGAACACATTTTGTTAATGTCATTCCACTAACTTTGTTTTTTATTTTTGTCAGTTTGTTATTTATGCTGTAATGTTAACTGCAATGTTAACACAAAATTTGAACAAAACATTGAACAAGTAGAATTAATATTGAACAAGTAGAACCAACTAACAAACGCCTAATACAACATAAACTAGATCCCAAATTCAAAATAACAAACGCCTAATACAATACTAGGATCCCTACTTTCTAATGGACAGTGCAATCAACAACATTAGCACAATGATGAAACAGGTAGAACAAACCAAAAACATCTCATAGAGTTTTCCCTTGACCTTCAACTCATTCAATTCCTTGCATATGAAATCAAGGGATGGTTCAGCAACAACCATGGTTGATGGCACATTCTGACCATCATCTTGGTGAGTAATGCTGTGAAGGTTGCACTCCAATATTTGGTTGTCCTTATACAACTTGTAGATAAGGTCTTTGTAGTATTGTGATGGTAACTCATCATCAAGAAAGCCATACACATCACATTTCTTATCTTTATTCTGTGAAATTGTAAAACACAATGTCATTAGCAATTAACATCAAAATTTTTGGGTTATGAATAAACAGTGACACTTACACGAACGGGACAAGCTTTGAATCTACGACCTGGATTTTCAGGAGTCCATGAAACTTGCTCGTAGATTGGAAACTTACAAATACAATGTGTCATATGGGCTATCTCTTCTTTGCTATATCTCCTTCGAAAATAACGACCTGATGAACTGGAAGATGCCATTCTAATTAGATCGCGATTTCTATGAGATTCAATTGCAATGTCGTGTCTCAATTTCAATATTATGAAAAATTAGGTTTAGGGTTCATACATATGGTTGGAAAGAAGAAGATGGAACCGGGTTCATAGATGTGGTTAAAAGAAAATCGATCATTTTAATATAAATGATTTACAAGTAAAAAAAAAAAAAAAAAAACACGTGGCTGAAACCGGGTGACTAGGATGACTACTGGTTGTGTGGGTATGGATTGCATAAGAAAAGACAAAATATTTGAGTATAATGGAGTATTAAAGAAAGTTTTTTGTACGCTACGTCGAAGTAACATTTGTGGCAAGTATAATACATTATTAAAAATTTTTCCCAAACAAAACTAGCAAGGAGCTAGCTAATTACATAGGAGATTTTAACTAATCAGTCCAACTACAAATCTTATGACCCTTAAATTTAAGCCAAGAAAATGAATACATATGAATATTATCAAGTATGTCACTTTTCCTCATAACATGAGAGCTAAAAGTGACGCTATTATGGAACCGCAAAATCCACCACAAAGAAGACACGATAATGATGTACAAAAGTTGAATCTTCCCTTTAGAAACATGTCACGTGCTCAACTAATCCTTCCATTGCTCATTAGACGTGAAGAAAGGGAAGGAGTTGTCACACCAAAATCGGAAAAGTCTCCAAACATCAATAGCAATATCACACTCAAAGAAGAAGTGAAGATTGGATTCCGCGCTATCATTACAAAAAGGGGAAAAGATCACTGGGATTTCAATACCACGAGACGAGAGGTTCAAGCGATGAGGTAACCAATCCAAGTTCATTCTTCACATGAAAATGTTAACTTTTCGAGGGAGAGTTTTGTCCCAAGTTGTCAAAGGAACCAACAAGGGTAAGAGCTGGGCGTCAATGAAGCGACGAGTCTCCGCAACTGAGAAAACTTCATCACCTGCAATCGACCAGACGCTATATATCGCACGTTAAACACCCCTTAACGCAGCCCCCTGCGTTACCACTGCATATGCTCTTAGAAGTAGCGTTTGTTGTATTTCTTTGGTCTAGAACTCATGAAAAATGTAAGGAAAACGTTAATACATGCAAGTACAACAAAGTGGGAAGTCACTTGCAAACGTTGCTTTTGAAGCTGGTAGTTGGTTTAGTAGTAGGTTGTTAAAACATTTTTGGAAGCCGGAATTTTGGGTGGACAGGCTTTGACAAGCACATTTGGTGGAAGCTAAATTCCAAACGCCTTTCGGTTTTCTTGTGCAATGGAAGAGACCCTGACCAAATGTTACTCGTTGGCTAGAAATTATTGGGATCGTTGACCGTCAGCCTAATTTACTTATTGAGTAATACTTAGGGGTGCTTGATAGGGGGTTAAAGAGGGTGGGGATTGAGTAAGATATTTAAAAAGGCTCACATCACTCAATATATGGTGTTTGGTTAGGGAGTGTAAAGGTATTAATTACCCCGTAGTGGGTAATCAACCATTATAGAGTAAATTGAGAGGTAAGGTATTCATTACCCACCCCACTCATTCCTTTGCATTCCATTTTCCTTTTCCCGCTTTGAACCAAGCGGACCGTTAATCTAATGACCGCTGTAACGTGCATGCAATAGTTCCTTGTCCTATCTTATTAACACTTTACACCATTATTGTGTACTGTTTCAATTGTCTCAACTGCAAGTCTGCAACTGAGCTGAAAATTAGTCAACACAAAATTTATTAAGTATTGGGCTGAACCAAAGGATGTTTATATATTTAGACTTTAGTTGATGTTTTCCTCATAAAACAAACTTATGACTCGGTGCACCCAGCAGCACTCAAAAGACGCAATATTCAATTTAGTCAAACCACAAGTTACAATTTACTCTACATGAAATAAGTTTGGGTGTTGCTATAGACACACCCCATTAGTACAAAAATCCTATGCACACACCCTTAAATTACTACCGGTGATGCACACAGTATCATAAAAGGGTGTGTACATAAGAGTATAGGGGTGTTTGTATAGAATTACCCAATAAGTTTTCTTCTTCTTGTACTACGACTACTGTTGAGCTGCTATGTATGGAAGCATGGAAAAAGGATGACCAGAAACATGAGAAAAAGTAAACACACATTACATTCAACCCACACCAGCCTTACCTACCATTGTACTATCACAATAGCTCTATAAATTAAGGGCCCGTTTGTTTTATGATTATGGAATAAAGGAATGTAATCATTCTATGAATCAGCTGTTTGGTTAATAATAGAGCCCACAATTAGAAATGAAACAATGAAACCATACCTATAGAACAAAGATGTGGGGAGGGTCACCTATCAGACATTTATTTAATTTTTTATTAGTATTTTAAGTTTCTCTTTCATGCCATATGTCAAATCAAATAGTTTTATACTTTTTTCTTTGTCTGCATGTGGGATCAATGACCTTTAGTAATACATATAATATTCATAAACTGGAAATTTATAATATTTGTTCCTTTTTTTTGAGAAGTACAGTAACCATAATTTTTTATTTAAATAACAATATTTTATGTAATAATATCAAAATGTATACCCATTCACATTCTACTAATCAATCAAACTCATTGCGATTGTGATTCCTAGCAACAAACCAAACGGGCCCTAAACGTATCTTAAAGCTCAGTTATATCATTAGTACGTTTATATGATCATTGAATACCATTTCACTGCATTTCTTTCATAAAGTAAAAAAACTACTAGCATATTAATTTCTTTCCACCTACTTTCATTCATTTTTATTATCGGTTTTGTTGTTTATATGTTCATTTGTCTTCCCAGAGTTGATTTTGATTGAGTTAACGTAAACATGACTTCTTTCTTTTTTTTTTTTTTTTTTTTTTTTTTTTTTTTTTTTTTTTTTTTGAAAGGTGACTTTCAATTTTATTTGGTTTAAAGAGTCACACCAGCCATAGGCAGGCCCTCATCCACCACATACTCACACTATGTTGCCTACTTATGAAATGGTGTTTAGAGCCTTGGGTAAGGTCATTCAAGGTTATAAGTTAACACACTGCCACCTCAGCGTCACATCAGCTTTTACCATTTAACTTAACTCTTGACTTTCCACCCCGGTAACATAACTTACATTTAACTCACCTCCACCCAAATAATTTTCAATTTCAACCCAAAACTTTAGTAAATACTTCATTTAAAAATAACATAAACATTTATAAAACACAACTTACATTAACTACAATAATTAAACATAAAACATGTTAATTAAACATAAAACATGATAATTAAAGTACGATAATTAAACATAAAACATCTAAATTAACCTACGATACTTAAACATAAAACATCTAAATTAAAGTACGATACTTAAACATAAACGACGGTTTTAAATGAGGTTTTCAAATTTGAATTTACCCCGCTCTTGTTAGAAAATTTTGAATTTAAAAATTATCCCGCTTTCAATAAACCCCTATTAATACCACACCATCCCATTCATTTTTTTCACACTCTTCAATATCTACATCATTTCACAATGAATAATCTTTGGTCAATGGAAGAAGAAAGCTTGCTAGGTAACGTATGAATTGAAGTTCATGATGCTAGAGACCTTGTGAATGGACGTTCTTTTTTGAATGAAGTTACACGAAGGTTCAACGATCAGACTGATGGTGAGGACCGTAATAAAAATAGTATTACGGATCAATGGGTAGAATCAACCTTGAATGTCGTCGGTATAATGAAATTTACAAAGAGTTGCTGCGTACAAGTGAAGACCCTTGTCGTCTCAGCAATGCAAACCGAATTTATTATTAACGCTATGGGAGAAGGATATATTATCAACATGTGTGGTTCGTACTGAGAAACACAGATGCATGGGACATAGACGATGAGTAATGGTGTTTTATGTTAAGTATTTCTGTATCGTGTGTATTTGTTTCCTTTATCGTAGGGAGTGTTTTGTAACTTTTTCATTTTGGTATTAATAAAAGCAAATAATATAACAAGGGCCAAAAGTGTAATTTTTTTCTTATTTTTTTATTTATTTATTTTTAAATAACTTAACGCTGCGTTAGCAGCTTAACTCTTAACGTTAACGTGCATTTGACCATGAAGCCCGGTAAGTTAACATGCCTCATTTTTGTGGTGCGTTAAAATTTAACGCATGCTTTGCGTTAGCTTACCGTTCGCTCTTATATTTTTCTATTTCATAGTTTCGACAAGACAAGGGGGTGGCGTGTTGAGGTGCATCGTCGTCTTACAGCATTTGAAAGTTGTTGATTACATTTGGCTTTCGTGTATATTTCTTGATTGGAGCTTAGGCACTATTAATTACCAATACAGTACTTGCTAAAAGAAACAATTAAACTGATGAAGTAGACTGCTAACGATCTTTTCGTTTTCGATAAATAACACTTACTTTAAACCAACACGACCTTGTCTTATATAATAGTTATAATGTTCGCGCACGCGCGAGTTTTAAAAAAAATTTTGAATCATATATTTTTATTTATTAAAAAACAAATAATTTAATCTTTGTTTTGTTTGATTTATAATGTTCAATTATAGTTTTTTTATTATTAAAGATAATTATTTATAAATTTTAATCCAACTTGTGTTAATTGCATCTTATCTATATTTTCTTGTATTTATCTTCTACTTGTGTTATGGATAAATATAAATTGTTACCTAATAAAAAAATAATCTTTTTTTTTTAAATACAATTATTACTAAATAAGGTATGAATGCATTTTTTTGAAATAAAAAATTCCCAATAAGGGTTTTGTTTTATTATATAATGTGGTGGGTCAAGTAAGATGGAACGTATATATATGGAGGTCCTTCAAACACATGATAGTATGATACATTGAATACACAAACAAACAAATTATATACTCCCTCCGTCTCAAAATAATTATCCGGAAACAAAAAATACAAAGTTTAATAAAATTGGAGTCACTTTATTTTTCAACCACTCAAATAGAATATTCTCTAGTTTTTACTATAAAAGGAAAATGAACAATTTTTTTGAAACATCCATTTTAAGAAATATAGACAATTAATTTGAGACGGAGGTAGTAGTTCGTAAACCAATCTTGTATTTTGTTTTCGTCATAGTTCACTAATTAGCTAATCATTAGCTTGTATTTATTATTGACTACTTAATTAATGAGACAAAGCAAAAAAATTGAAGACTTTGATGTCATTTTGTTTATTTATTTATTTATTTATTTATTTATTTTTTTGTTTTTTGTTTTTTTTTTGTTTTTTATTATTTTTTGTTATTTTATTACTTTTGTGTTGTACGACTTTTTTTAAGGTTCATGTTTTTTGTCAAAGATCGTGTGGGTACGAGCTTGTTGTTGTTTTTGTATTTTTTTATTTCTTTATTTGTTATATACATACATACGTATTTATATATAAGTAACAAGTAAAACAATATTTATTGAAAATAAATAATTAAAAATACAATATAAAAGACGCATACACTCAATATTATAATCATTTAAACACAATGTACAACTCTCATTCTACATTAATAGCATTAAAAACACCCCTATACCCAATATTTCAATCATTTAAACACAATGTACAACCCTCCATCTTAACATATACATGAACTTGTGATCAAGACTCGACTCGATACACAAAGCTGTGACCAAGCAAATTTAGGTGTCGGAATGACATCACGTGACATTTTTATTAATTCTATTAAAAAATTTTATTTCAGAGTACCCGCCGCTGCAACGCACGGGTACCCTGCTAGTTACTACTTAACATTAATTTAATACGGAGTAATAACTTCTGTGAAAGAATAACTAAAAGAATAATACTAGGAAGTAAGATTGAGTACTACTTACACTAATAATTACTACGTACCAGTTACAAGAGAAGTGAAAATAAATGCATTTATAGTGTATTAAGTAAGGTATAACTAATCATTATTACATGTTAAAGGTCCCAATTAGTTTAAATCAAATGCAAAGTAAGGGAGGGTGGCAACCCTTCGGCAAATAGGGTTCGGCAGCCATTGCCGATCGGCAAACCCCATTGCCTTCCATTCGGCAAGCCAAATTCGGCATTCAATTCGGTAGATTTCACCGATTCGGCACAAGTGATTTCCAAGAAGTTTTTGAACGTTACAATTAATTATCCGGACTTAGGCAAGATTGCCACTAAAAAAGATGGTTTAGGCAAGATTAGGCAAAAAATGTGTTGGACAAACTTGATTGGTTGTTTGGTTTAAAAGAGGAGGCATTGTGTGGCAATGTTGCCACCCCCTAAAAGATTAAAAAGGAACACGGTTATCAATGTTAGTTTTATCTTGGTGCATATAGTAGTACTCTTTGTTAATGCAACAGTAGGTATTATACTTTCAACAAAACAATCACATTTATTTTATTTATGCCATTAATGTTGCTACAACACCACATTTATTTTATGAGTTTAACAATACATCACATTAATTTTCATTGCTGGGGTATCCAATGTTTAAAATCACCACATAAAAAAAAAAAAAAAAAAAAAAAAAAAAAAAAAAAAAACTGCACGTGCTTTTATAGTAATCACAGTTAGCCACGTTTTAAAACCAATCCACACCACATAATGAAGCCACGTTTATACTAACTAGTACTACTATTTATAGTCTTTCACACTTGTTAAAAAAGTACTCCCTCCGTTCCATTTTTATTGTCCATGTTACCATTTTAGGATGTCCCAATTTAATTGTCTACTACTAAATATAGATAGAAAAGTTTGATCGAGTTTACCATATTGCCCTTGATTAAAATTATTATTATAAACTTTAATAAATAACTTAATTAATTACTTAAGGGTAAAACTGTCATTCTGTTAAAAAGTAAGAAAGAGAAAGCTGTAATAAATGCACTTTTATTAAACTGTGTGTTTTTTGTCGGGGGACAATAATTTTGGGACGGAGGGAGTATATAGTAAAAGTCTTTCACATACTGCACCAACAAAATAAAGTCTTTCGCACAAATTACTGCTATCTTTCACGGATGAAGAATTGCTGCTGCTGGTGAGATCTTTTTCCATAGTTTTTTTTTTTTTTTTTTTTTTTTTTTTTTTTTTTTTTTTTTTAGCCTTGTATGTGTAGCAAATGTGAGATGGAATAGAACTTCTGCTGCCGTTTTGATTTCATTTTTTTTTGTATTAAAATGATGCAACGGTAAAAAAAAAAAAAAAAGAAAAAAAAAAGGGAGTTGTGCCTTTTTAATTGGTTGGCAGGCAAAACCGAAAGAATAAAAAGGGTGGGGTGAGATACGGTCTTGATCGGTTGACCTAGTGGGGGCGACGCGGTCAAGAGGTCGGTCGGTTGGGGTGGCAAACGAAACATAGCATTAGCCTGAGCCTTAGCATTGGTCTAAAGGTGCTACTCCATAAAGTTTTATAGTAACATTTAAGACACGACAACTCATTTATCAACTTTCTCGTCTTCGGGTCAGATTCATAGCTCCCTTTAGTTGTCAACATTTATATCAAGCCTGCTTTACATAAATTTATGTCCATAACTTCCCGCCAATTGTTAGTCGAGTTTATCCATTTTAGAATAAAATGATATATTTAACTAATCCTAAGATTAACAAAACAAAATAAAAATTATGTGTAACCAAAATGCTTACATATAGATAATTTTTTTTAGGGTGGTTTAGCCATATGCAAAACAAAATAGAGGGAAAAATAGGTTTTTTCTAGAGTAAACTACAAATATGGTCCCTGTGGTTTGGGTTGACCATCACTCTTGGTCATTTGATTTTTTTTTTATCACTCACAGCCACCAATTCTGAAACCCTTAACACTAATGGTCCCTTGACTAAACGTCTGTTAGGTCAAGGCGTTAAGTTATGACATGTGCGCAATATTGGAGGGTATTTTCGTCCATTCAAGTACTCCCTCTTTTTATGTCACCTTTTTTTTATCACACCTACAAAAAGCACCAAACCTCCTTTTCAACCACCACCATTTTCTATTTCCTGATTCTTTTACCACTACTCCCACCATTAACAAAACCCATCTACCTACATAAAAAACAAAAACATACAATTGATGGCCATATATATATATGATCGATCATCTACTATCCACCTACCATTTTATCAATGATTTTCTTAAATAATACTTGTGACCTTACCCTTTGGCTCTTTAGCCATTGATGGCCATATTTATATGATCGATCATCTGTCTATCTGTTATGTATCAACTACTCTACCATCCTCACTTCCCATAAATAAAAAGAGGCTATGAAGGTAGATAGTAGATGATTGATTTGCTCCCAAAATCAAAAACCCTTTTTCTTTTGGTAAAAATTAAGGTTGTGAAGATAAAAAATGTGTGAGTTGATCAGATGAGTGACAATGGTGCTACTGGTAGTGGGTGTTTGTTGGTGGACTGATGGTGGCGGTGGTGGTGATTTGGCGGTGGGCTGAAGTGGCGTGTGAGTTTGGGTGGAGGCGCGTGAAGTGGTTGATGGTGGTGCGTATGGTTTGGAGCTGACGGAGTAGGTGGTCAGGGATAGGTAGGTTGGTGGTTGATGATGGGCTAGTGGTGGTGGACATGAGGGTGAACAAACCAAGAAAAGATATGTTGATCTTGGTTGTATTATTGTTAGTCGTAAGATCTTTGTTTGGAATGTTTGGACTGATGTCGTGGGGTGGGTGTTTGGTGGAAGACTGATGGTGGTGGTGATTTGGGTTAGGTGGCGGACTGATGGTGGTGGTGATTTGTGTTTTGTGGCGGACTAATGGTGGTGGTGTCACCGACGATGGCTTTCGCAGATTTGACAAAGGTGTTTTGGTCGGATGTTGATGGTAGATCTGTGGTGAATCGGGGCTAGTGTGGAAATGATGGGTAGCTAGAAATAAGAGATGAGTTGTGTGATTATTTGGGGAAGAAATGATTTTTGTTTGGCTAATTGCTTTTATGCCTCAAACGGTCGCAAGTTACAAGCTCAGATCCATGCCACAATTAATTGATATATTTTGTTAGTAAAGAATTTTTTGAATTGCAAGAACATAACATGTATTTTTTTTTTTTTTAGAAAGTTGTGGATATGGGTATTTAGCAAGATTATGGATCTGGTTCCAAGATACAAGATGAAGAGGATGATAAGGAAGAAAGAAAATGACTAAAATGACATTTTTACCCTCATCATTTTGCACATGTTATAAAGATAACGTCTTGACCAAACGGACGTTTGGTCAGAGGACTATTAGTGAAGAGAGTTTCAGAGTTGGTGGCTGTGAGTGATAAAAAAAAAGTCAAAGGACCAAGAGTGATGGTCAACCCAAACCACAGGGACCATCTTTGTAGTTTACTCTTTTTTCTAATAGGGAAACATGCTTTATTTTGACGTGATCGAAAAGAAATGATTTAATTTCTATTTTCAATGATTTATTACATTTGTGGTAAAGAAAATTAATAGAAAATTTGTTCATTCAACATTTAACCGTACAAGTTATCGATAAAATTATTATCTATATCTATAACATTTTAACGACAAGTTAATTATATTAGTCGATAAAATTTTTGTGATTGATTGAACCCAGACTATTGGATTCCTATTAAACCTAGACATATTGCTTGAAGTGATATTGCACTGCTGAGTCTACTGACTCTATGACCCTTGCATTTTTTTGAAACATGAGATAAGTACAAAGAAGAGCATTGATCGAACCATACAAACCAGTGAAACCAACCCATCCTACTTGTTACATATTTATTACTAAACCCTTCCCCCATTTAACTCCCCATCTAACTTAACCAAACAACCTTTTATCAATACATAGTACTCCGTGTATATTTACAGTTTCTTTTAAGATCTCTTCTCCAGATCTTCATTGCATTCTAAAGATTTCTCAAGTTTCATCTCATTCATAGTTTGGACGAGTTTCTTATCATCATCTTCTCCATCTCCAAAGCGATTCTTAGTATAATTTTAAGGTGAGTTTATTTATTTATTTATTTTACAGTTGGCCTTTAAGCTGTCTTTGTTACTAACTGCCTTCTCATGATTTCTTAGATCTGCTCTTGCTTGCATTGGCTCATGTTGATCAAAGTTGGAATCATTGGTTTTGTGGTACATTTAGTCGATATTTTCTTCGAGATGATGTTACATGTTTATTTCGACCATGGTTCCCTTGTTTAAATAGGTATAACTCTCAATATCTCTTTTCTAAAATGCCATAGAATATTCGTTAAATTGCACGTCGTTGTTATTTTCGGTTTTCGTTTTGGTTTAATAATTAGGGCCAAGTAGTTTTTGAGGTTAAGGAATGAATTTGATAATGTACAAAGATATTTTTATGGCATTTATTGGTTACTTTATGTGATACTAGCAGGGTATCCGCGCGTTGCGTCGGCGGGTATCCTGTATATAAAATTTTATGCGAGTAATATATTATATGTTTTTCGTGACGAATGATGATAATATTATGGGGTATCCTGTATATAAAATTTTATGCGAGTAATATATTATATGTTTTTCGTGACGAATGATGATAATATTATGGAATTAAGAGGTATACAACCAATTTTTGATAACCGGATTGGCCAGTTCATCCGAAACCAGTTGGTCCAGAACTGGCTAGCTGAACATGACAAAACCACAAAAAACCACCAAAATTTGGGAACCGTTTAGAAAAGTGGTTTGTTGTACGGTCCAGTTTTAAAAATCATGTATATAATATAAAAGGTTAAGTTATATTAATTGTATGAAGATTTATATGTATGATTGGCTTGTACAATAAGCATATTAACATGTATCTTTTATGTAGGGGGTGTTTTTTTTATAACATTAAATGGAGAGTTGAAAAGTTAAATGGTTGAAATTTATTGTATTAGATAGTTGTACTAATAGCTTAACTAATTGTATTTACTTAAATTTTATTTTAGGAAATCTTAAAATTTATTAGGAGAGAGGGTGCTAAATGTTTTTATAAGTAGTATAGATAAGGTGAAATAAACTGTTTTGGAGGGTTTTGGGAACTGAGAATTTCGTTATAAAGTGCTTATTTGTTTTTTTTTAAGGTGATAACTAATTTAAAGTGTTTGGCAAAAACTAATTATGTGCTTAATAATCTGTTTTTTTAGTCTTTAGAAATTAACAAAGATGGCTAGGTTCAAAATGTAGGTTATCTAGCTCGGGGGCGGGGGATTACCATGATACTCCGCTTTCTGCACAACATTATGATTCAATATAGCTATTACCAATGTTAAGCGAGGAACGGGAGCTAACTCGTCATTGGATATTATCTCGTAGAGGGCACGGGGTTCGCTAGAGTGATGACACAGGAACCACTCATTTGCATGATTGACGTCCTAAAGTTTGTTATATAGTCATTTAATTTATGTTTATATTTAGGCCCTATTTCTTTCATACGACAAATATAATATGAGAATTTATATATATTGTTTATGTTTTCAATGCAGCCGATTTAATCCACTAACTATGGCGAGCAATCTTGAGGAAGGCCAAAGACTAACGTGTTTTGCTCAGCATTCTGTGTCAACGGATGCTCATGGTTACTGGACCTTCTATTGTCCAGGAAGTGGAGGTTAACGGTATTTTGCCTTAACCCTTTCTTATTAAAACATATATTGCTTTTTTTCTCTCTAACCTTTATATAAATATAAAAGGTGGATGGATTAGTAAGAGAGCGCTTTATACCAGAAGCCGGAGTTATAGGAGCCGAAGTCATCAGCAAAATTTGATTCTGTTCTTTGGGTGGATATCAATAGGCATTGTTCTCAATTCAATATCAAGGATGTTCGGAAGTGTATGAGAATTGACTATCCAAGTGTTGATTCTGTTCTTTGGGTGGATATCAATAGGCATTGTTGTCAATTCAATATCAAGGATGTTGGAAATGTAGCTAGATGGTATAGTGCAACATAAGGTGAATCTGGTGATTGAATAAGTGCTTGTATATGTGCAGAATACTATGTTCTTGTTAAGAGATAGTGTATTTTGTTTCAGACATTGCCTGTAATGTCTGTTAATAGGTGGTTGTTTTAGTTTGTTGTTTCTGTTATTGGGCTTGTCCATAACAGAATTGAATGCTTATAAAAAAGCACTGTACAATATTTTGGAGATTAATAAAATATTTCACCTTTGCACTAAAAAAAAAAAAAAAAAAAAAAAAAAAAAAAAAGTCATCAGCAAAACCCTGAGAAAATGGACTGTCCTTAAGCTATACATCAAGAATTCAGTTGAGGGACCTGTCAATGTAATATATTCTAAATACTCATTGTTCCAAAACCAAATATAATTAAATTTGAATACGACTAACGTGCTTGTGTATCGATCTCGTTTTTTTACAGAGGCAAGTCGCCTTGATGTGGAAGCAGCTAATGACGCATGCATATCCAATTGCTTTTGTTCTCTGTGTAAGTGTTTTCTTACTTTTGATCCATGCAATTGGTTCAAGATTTCAGCTTATATTGTGCATATCCATCTCAGGCTGAAGCTATTGATGCTCATACCAATGTAGTTCCCCATAATCACGCCAAACATATCGAATGAAACACAAGCTGGTAACTGCTTAACGTTCTTATTTTACTATTTTTGTATATACTTTTTTTCTCGTGAGACTCTGTTGTTTGTGTGTTGAATCAATTAGTCTATTTTTTGTTTTAATTGACTCAAAATCTTTTCAAGAGTTTATTGTTTGGTTAAAGGTGTGTGTGTTTCGGTTTATGGTTTATTTGGTTTTGGGATTATGTTTCATAAGCTCATTTTTTGGTTTCGGCTTATATAAGCTTATCGTGTCATAATAATCTTACATAAGCCGGAAAGTTTCAAATAAGCTGCAAGAATTGAGCTTATGAAACATAAGCCCAAAACCAAATGAGCCATAAGATGAAACAAGCACCCCCTAATTATGATTAGAGTAAATTGCAAAAATCGTCCCTAAAGTTTGACCAATTTGCATGTTTCGTCCCAAATATTTCGAAACTGCAAGGATCGTCCCTAAATTTTGGCCCGTGTGCATGTATCGTCCCTAAAGTTTTGGCCCCGTGTGCATGTATCGTCCCTAAAGTTTTGGCCCCGTGTGCATGTATCGTCCCCAAAAAGGACTATATATGCCCCAAAGGTTAACTTTAAGGACGATCCTTGCAGTTTCGAAATATTTGGGACGAAACATGCAAATTGGTCAAACTTTAGGGACGATTTTTGCAATTTACTCTTATGATTATTTAAGGACAAGGATTTAAAGGGTGTTTGCTTATTTTGTTGGAAACTGTTTATTTAGAAGGGGTTGTCAGTAGTCACCTTGACTTATTTAAAAGTGCTTATTTAAGGGCGTGTTTTTCTAAGGGGCTCGTTAGCTTATTGAAACTTTGATAAACTCATAAGTTCATTTTTTTTGCTTTATGAGTTTTTTCCACTTGTGTGTCTATGAGCTTGTAAAGTCCACATGCTTAAGTGTATAAGCTTATATGCCCAAAAGATGAGTTATTAAACTTTCAATAAGCTCGCAAATCCGTCAAATAAGCTTAGACAAACACTCCCCAAGAGTTCAATAAAAGTGATAAGCAGCCCTTTTTGCTGAACACTTGAAACTGCTCGCCTGTTTTCAATGTTAGCAATAAGCAGTTTTAATGATAAAAATTGAGATTGATTGTGTATTGTGATACATAAGGAGTTATTTGTTAAGATTTTATTGTTTGGTAAATTTTGATTATTTAAGGATAAGGGTGCTTTGGGTTGCTTATTTTATCAAAAATTGCTTAGAAAGAAGGGGGTGTGTATTAAGGCTATTCGACGGGCTTTCAAGCTGAATGAAAGTTTGAAAAGGTTTTTTTTTTTTTTTTTTTTTTTTTTTTTTTTGCTTACGGGCTTACTGAAAGTTTGATAAGCTCTTTTTAAGGGCTTACGAGCTTATCAAGAGCTTAGTTTACGTCTACGATATTATGAAATCCATAAGCTCAACAGTATAGTTCATAAGCCAAAAAAACTGAGCTTATAAGCTTAAAAAATCCATAAGTTCAAGCTTATAAGCCCACCAAACTGAGCTTATGAGCTTTTTAATTAGCTCATAAGCCCATCAAATAACGTTAGACAAGCACCGGCCTCTAAGAGTTCAATAGAGTGATAAGCAACTTTTTCTGCCGAACACTTAAAACTGCTTGTCTTTTTAAACAAGCAGTAAGCACTTAATTAAGCGAAACAGATTCTGTGCAACTGCTGTTTTTTACTGCCGCTAGATGTTAAATTTGTTTGATGGAGTTGTTTTACGGATGATATGTTTGATTCTGCCATAGACTAGACAGTAATTTAATTGTTTTTAACAAATATTAGTTATATAATGACTAAATAGACATCGACTCTCATGTATAATTTGATACCTAAGGATTTGATTTGGGTTTAGAGGGTGTTTTGGGATTGCTTACATTATTTGAAAATGGTTAGAAAGAAGCTGGTACCAGCGTGTGTATTTGTAAGTGCTTATTTTAGTTAAAATAAGCAAAAAAGCTGGTATTTAACACTTGAAACTGTCTAGCAGATACATACTTTGATAAGCAATCCCAAAAAATCCGCGTGTGTGTAACACGACTTAAATGAATCAAATGATGTGTTTTATAATCTTTTGATTATGCCTTATATGCTGATTGATTACTTGACATTAAAACCTTTTTTTACTGATGTTATTAATATCCTAATTGATAACACAACAAACAATAGTTATTTAAAAAATACAATGCCAAAACACCCTGTACATTGTTCATCTGGCAAATGATCATTTAAAAAGAGTCTGCCTAATGATCTTGTTTAGTTTATTACAAACAGTGAAATCATAAGTTTGAAATTTTTTGCATCATGCATAGTTATACAGAAATAGAACGCGTTATCATGTTCATCATTTAAAAAGTGTTAATTGTTTCTGAACTTATATTTGATATCATCATCATGTTAATACAAACACTTCAAAGCTTATGTTTTGTGGTCTTTGTTAATGAAATTGTGCATAATAATATTATTGACTGTTTTTTTGTAGTAGTTGGCTTTGGAAAGAAGAGGGGACCTAAACTCATCAGAGAAGTATAAGCTTGAGTCGAGGAATCATGTAGTTTTGTAATGTTAGTTTAATGGAATCGTGTTGACATTGGTACCTTTGTGTTTTGGGAATGTTTATTTTGCCGGTCACTTCTACTATAACCTGAAGTTTCTTTGAAGTGTTTTGTGTTTTATGTTTTATGTTTGGTATTATAGGTCCGGAATCTATTATGTTCTTGCATGTTTTGTTTATCGCGTATGGAGTTTTGGTTCTGAATGATGGTACCATAAAAGTTCTACGGTGGCTGAATGTAACCGTTCAAAGATGTGCATCATTGCTCTTGTATGATACACATGCGTGAGAACTCGTGAAGTGTCATTCTGGAATACATAAACAGAAAAAGAATTGTTCGCTGTTCTACGCACTCAACCACCCATTTTTTGTTACATTGTATGTTTTCATTTTACCTAATAAATTGTATGGTTTTTCTTTAACAATGATGTTGAAACAGAATAAGTAACATTGAATATTAAGAATTATTGGACTCGTGCCTTATGGGATTGGGACCCCATATATAACATAATGCCAAATGTGTCGTACACGTCCATATCAAAAACTATTGCGTTCACGTTAATAGCTTATAAGATAAGTAACAAACTCATACAATGAGTAATTGGCGGGTGCTCGGCCACCCCAACCGGCCTAACTAGTTCAGCTTGTAGCTTGCTTTCCGGCCAACGTTTTATAAAGTATTCAAGAAAAGGGCAAGTTACTCATTAAAAGGAGCTCCTTTAATCTGTTTATATGTGGGTTTCTTTCATCTTTGAAGTATTCTTATAGTTTAAATATATAGTTAGGTGATGATTTGTATTTAAATTTTATTTTGACGCCCATCATTAGAGATTTCGAATTAAAAGGTTGAGACAGAGGTCAAAGTAATACTCTTTTGTCTATAGGTTTTTCATTGAAAGCATTGTTAGCAAACAAAATCCTATGTGCTATGGACATATTGTTTTTCATTCCTACACTTTTGAAGTGTGTATGTAATATCCTAATCCTACATTAACAATCAGCTCTGCCTTTGCTTACTCTGCAGGTTGTTCCTGTTGCTTCAATGTTGACTCCCAATCAATTTGAAGCTGACTGACTGGATTCAGGTAATAAGGCATCCTATTCGGCTTGAAAAGTGCAACTATCATTTTTAGGCATTTGCTTACTTTTGGGTAGAGCTAAAGAAACAATATTTATTTATTTATTTATTTTTCTTCTTGCTGTAACATGCTGTCATGCTTGTCAATACATGCTCATAAACATTTATCTCACCAACAAATACATGTATTGATTTATAAGTATCAAGCGCCTTCTGGGCGTATGTTAAGCTTGTAGCTACTTCTTGAACAATACTATTGGCTCATATACGCATGATGATGCCTGAATTTAGTTAGTCGCTTACTGTTATTTGGCAACATTAGTCACACGCCGAAAAATGGTCAAACCATGACTGTTCTTTATTGAACATTTCAAAGTTTCAGTAACATGTGAATTTTGAGCATGAATATTGATGTGTTCGTTATCTGTTGATATACTAGTCTTATATAAGAACTTTCTAAAGGAGTTTTAACTTGTGCAGAATTGCTTCGGAGCAAGATGGGCGGGAAGCATGCAGACATCTTCATGCAGCTGATCCATCAAAGGTTTTCCCTCAACACATATGGAATTGATATAAGACTACTAGCTACTTTGTATTTCTCTTGCTTTTAGTACTTAAGTTTTGCAAGCATTTGACGATGTTCCTCTATATATGATTTGTGCTCTGGCATCTTATCATTACAATAATTTAATCAACAAAAACCACATTCCTAACCCCAAATCAAGTCCTGATGCTAGAAAGGGCACATAGCTTGATAAATGTGTAGTGTCATTCAAACTTCAGACCATGCGTGTAACAGTGTTTGGCATTGTGAAAATGTCGTAGAATCATACTCAGTATAGATGTTTTGAAAGGTTCATGAGGCAAAGAAAACCTAGTACTACAATAGTATTTATATTGTTCTTTCACTATAGATTCATCAATAATATCTAAATTTCGTTTCTTTTGCACATCAGCACAGAGGCTGCAGGATAGGTTTGTCTATGTGGAGAGGTGTATAATTGATTTTTCAGACTTGTGTTTCGATTATTTGAACTTGCATTTGATTCAAGTATTAAAATTTGCAGGATGGCTGGTCATTTGCTCTTCTAATTCTATATACGGGTAAGGAATTAGTGTTGATGATAAACCAGATTCCGTAAGCGAACTAAATGTGAAACTAAATATCTAGTCTGATTTCAGCAACATGGGGGGGGGGGGGGGGGGGGGGGGTCTTCAATATTCTTGTTGTATAGTCATCTTTGGAATTGAATGGTCTTTTAATATAAGATTTCTAGCTTTCTAAGGTTCAATCTTTCTGATTTTTAATTGTCACAACCCATGCTTATGATGACTTTTAAATTTCTTAACAGCAAATTGTTGATAATGCTTCCGTTATTGTCAACCTGTTGTTGCAGCAGCTCACTTGTCTTGCGTTTCAGGACGGAAAAAACTTCTTTCTTTCTAGACGTTGTGGCTATTGCTTCGATCGTTTTTGGCTGGATTTATTGGAGTAACTGTTCCATTGGTTGAAAAAGATGGCGATTTCAAAAAGCAGACTAAAATTTCTTTTCTACCGCCAAAACCTTTGAAGCTAGTGTCATACTTGCTACTTGATTCGTGACCAAGCAATTCTAATTATACATAACAAGGTCCCCTTTCAATTGTATTTTGTTTAAGCCAAGTCGGTTATCAGGATAACTCAAATGTTGATTTTTTTTTTTTTTTTTTTTTTTTTTTTTTTTTTTTTTTTTTTTCCAAATAGAGCCATGTTTCTTCTGGGCTCTATAGCAGGGTATGAAACACATTGAAACAAGTATAATAGTGGTGGGATATGGCTCTCATTGAATCGGTCAAACACAGCTCCACTGTTTGTATTTCTTTAAGGGGTTAATACAAGATTACTATTATACCTTTTTGTGTATTTAATGAAGTTCTTTAATTATCTAAATGGAAGATCCACTTGGCACTATTTCATGTAGGGCTGAGTAAATTCAACAAAAACGACCCGAACCGACATGTATCAGTTGTTTGTTGTATACTTCTTAAAAGAGATCTAAGATCTTTATTGAATATATGATCAAGAGACCATGAAAGAATGAGCTTTGTAAACTCATCTTCATGATGCTCAACAGTAACCCCAAAAGACGACCTTTTATCCATTTTCATCTAAAAGTTTATAAAAATGTTAACATTATTCAACTTAATAACTAAAAAGTTTGTTTCTTGATTTTTTTTTTTTTTTTTTTTTAATTTTAACAAGAAAATGCAGAATTGCAGTAGTGTTAGATTTCACAAAACAAGAAACCCATTGTTTTTTGTATAAAAAATGAAATGAGAGGTTTAAAAAATGACATAAACAAGAACCGAAAAGGTTTCAAAACAAAAAAAGTGGTGATGAATATGATAATTCAGGTCGGTGGCAATTTATTAGTCATTCTTGTGGGTTTTTTTTTTTTTTTTTTTTTTTTTTTTTTTTTTTTTTTGATATAATTCTTGTGGTCTGTTTGAATGCCTTTCAATACTTCAATTCACAAAATTATTAAATAGGAGAAGAAAAACTGAAATTGGCAAGGCTTACAAGAAAAACAAAATGTTTTTCGTAAACGACCATCGTTGAAATTATTTGATAACCAGATGTTCAGATATATAATTGGGGAAGTGATTGGCACACTCCCAAATCTTATTGGGACACTCCAATGTACTAGCAGTTAAAGCAGATTATACTTAAAGTACAACTGTCTATTGCATAGAATGGAGTGTCCCAATAAATTTTGGAAGTGTGCAAATCATTTCCCATATAATTTGTTGCACCTTGTAAGGTGATCAATGCATACGTCTCATATTAAGTGTCCATTTTCAAAATGCACAAAGTTTTAGAAAATTCTACTAACTATACTCTTCAACAATCAAATATCATTTATACCCACTAAAGTCTCATCTCATTTGTTTAAATACAATATGAACACTTAATTTATGACATGAGGTGAGATCTATGCAAAACAAGTATTACTTAAAAAACAAATAAGCCAATCTCAACCATCTTTCTAAGATCAAATCAAAAATAACAAAAAGAGGGCAAAATTGGCATTTTAGCTCATTTAATATAAAAACCCACTTTTCACCTTTTAAAAAAAAACAACATATCTTGCAAACGGTAAATCTTCAAGCTACGAAAAATACACCATCGCGACGAGAAAAAAATTATCTTTCTATAGATATGCATTGTTATATACTTTCGACAATTTTTTTTTTTCAAAATTTCGTCCAGAAAAATCCCACGGGATTCGTAAAAAATCCCATGGGATTCGTAAAAAGACGATTTTTTTTTTTCAAAATTTCCGTCTAGAAAAATCCCACAGGATTTATAAAAATCCCATGGAATTCGTAAAAAGACGATTTTTTTTAAAAATTTCCGTCCAGAAAAATCTCACGGGATTCGTAAAAAATCTCATGGGATTCGTAAAAAGACGATTTTTTTTTTCAAAATTTTCGGCCAGAAAAATCCCACAGGATTCGTAAAATCCCATGGGATTCGTAAAAAGACGATTTTTTTTTTTTTTTTTTTTTTCAAAATTTCCGTTCAGAAAAGTCTCATGGGATTCGTAAAAATCCCATGAGATTCTTAAAAAGACGATTTTTTTTTTCAAAATTTCCGTCCAAAAAAATCCCACGAGATTCGTAAAGAAATCCCACGGGATTCATAAAAAGACGATAAATTACAAAGGATTCAGTATGAATCCCATGGGATTCATTGTGAATCCCATGAGATTCTGTATGAATCCCATGAGATTCTTTGGTGCATCCCGTGGGATTCATTATGAATCCCGTGGGATTCTGTATGAAATTACAAGGGATTCATTGTGAATCCCATGGGATTCATTGTGAATCTCATGAGATTCTGTATGAAATCCCAAGGGATTTATTGTCCAACCAACCAACGTCACCTCGTACACTATTGACGTGTGTGTCCGGACGACACGTGCCGGACCGAAGAGTCTCCTGCAGTCCGAAGGAAATTACCGGAAGGCAGATGCTGCTTTTGTCCGAAGGGCATGTGCCGAAGGACCGTAAAGGTATACACCCATTTTTATACAGGTACATCATTTTGCCCAACAGTCCGATGCAAGAACCGGACGACTCCGTCTAACCCGGATATTACGGGATTGTATCTCCCACGTGACTCGACACCTAGTACCTAAACTAGGTATAGCTTGACGTGTTCCTTCCCAAGACAACACAGGTATCGAGGAACCAACTTGGGTACCTACCTCTTTCTCTCTCTATATATACTACTCTTTATATCTCTTTTATCTCATATTATTTTTACACACACAATAAACTACAACACGCTATATACATTAAATCATCTACATACGAGGTGCTGACTTGACCGTCGGAGGGTGGTTCCCGGGGCTTCGGCCTCGGGACCCCTTCTAACGGGTTCTTTTATGTTCGTAGCTTACTTCAAAGCTCGGGACAAGGACGAACGGCACGCTAGGGCCGTTAAAGCCAACCCGACGGAAAAATGCTTCAACATTTGGCGCCATCCGTGGGACCGTGATTCAATCTACCAACGGTTATGAATGACGGGTCACCTTCTTAGTCCGGAACGGACGTCAATGTCCGGTATGGGCATTCGGTAAGCATCCGGTATGGACGTCGAGAAGGCGGACAGTGTGAACCAGTGCCAGCCGATATGGCTTCCTTCGATCGGTCGAGTTATTCAGATATACTGTTTCGTTTGGGTATGCTGGGTCGAACAGGATTGTACCATTCGGATGTGTTGTTTCGTTCGGAGGTACTGCCCCATTCGGTTATACTTACCATGGCGGGTTTCAACCGTAGGACGTGAAAGATGAACCCAAAACAACAGTTTGCTCGTGTCCACGTACATGCCTTTGAAACGATAGCTTGCACATTATAATGCATAAGGTACATGCGAAATTACTTTGATGTTTTACTAGTCAGCGCTTATGCGTATTTTTACAACATATTAAGCATGGCGTACAACTAAAATAAATGATCATGCAATTTTGCCTCCACCCTATCCTTGCCCACGTGCGTACCTATGTATGCATGTGTTTAGCCTTTTTCTTGAATACAGGTGAGTTGTTAGTGAATGGTCAATGTCAGGCTTTTAAAAGAAAAATATACGGAATAGTAGTATATATTGAGCATGTTGACTTAGCAGAGCTAATGGGTTGGTCTTGTGTTTGCTTTTTCACTATTGAAATGACAGGACAATGTGTACACGTTTCAAATTACATTTTACACATGCATGCCTTACGAGTAATTGCCCTTAAAATTAAAAGTAAAGAAATTAACGTGCAAGTTGGCATGCGTGAGGTACTACTTCATGTTATTTACATTCAACCTTTTACTTATCATGATATCTTCTATATCAAGTGCAAATAAATAGGTATATTCAAAGACAACATTGTTGTTTATATGTGAAACTTTTCGAAGATACAAATTATGACGAAATTCATGTTATTGTTTACATGTGCAAGTAATATATCAAAGGTTGGTACCTTTCTACGGTAACTTTTCATCATCAATGTTACATGTTTCAAATAGCTTGTATCATAAAAAAAAAATAGGGAATTTTCTACAAATACCCCAAAAGTACAAGGGTCTCTACCCTAAATAACCCACAAAATCTTGTTTTCCCCAAATACCCCAAGGGGAGGAGGTCGCCTCCAAAATTTGGGCGGATGGTGTAATATAGTGACATGTGTCCCTATACATGGCCCCACATTGTACCTTCATGGTACAACTATTAAAGTGTACTTCTTGGGCGACTGGGATCCACATTTCTTGGGCGACCTGATTATTTTGTCTTTTTCCGAAAATTTATGGTCTTTTTTTATTAATTTATAGTACAATAAACTTGGGCGACTGGGTCCCACTTATCTTTATTCTTGAGCGACTTGGTAGGTATGGATCTTTTTTTTATTAAATAATAGTACACTTTTATAAAAATACACTTTTAAAAACACTTTTATACTTGATTTAACCTTTTAAAAATACACTTTTAAATAATAGTACACTTTTATAAAAATACACTTTTTAAAAACACATTTAAATACACTTTTTAAAAACACACACATAAACACTAAAATCCACCGTTTCATCTTTCCACAAAATCACTCATACAATCATCCCTTTGATCGCTCCCTTTCATCTTTGAGGAATGCAACCCATCTCGCCCACATTTTATAAGAAACCATCTCACCCACAATTAAAACCCCTCGCCATACCTGCAACTCAAACCCTACTTGATACCATATTGTAATGGCTGACGCAAAGGTAACGGTTAGATCAAGATTAGATTACATTACAACAATTAGAGGGTTGTTGAATACTAATAGGGCAATCTTGTTTCGGGCCACTGTATTTGGGCCATGGTTAGACATCCCCCCCTTTTCTGCTGATACCCATTTGCTAAATTATTTTTATCAAAATCAGGTTAGTGTTGATGAAAGTGAGGATTGCCCTTCCCTTAGTTTTAAAATAGGTGATAACGTGCTTGAATTTGGCCGTGAACAATTTTGTATGATAACTGGGTTTGTTTTTGGGCATGTCCCTAGTGAACATTTTATTAATGTTCATGGTTTACCACATAGTCCATTCTATGATAGATTGTTTCCTCAAAACAAATCCCGTAGGACTAAGAAAATAAAGGGTGAGCAGCTGTTTGCAATGTTGAAACCTAGTGAAGAATGGGATGCATTATCGGATGAGGATGCAGTTAGGGTGTGTTTGTTGGTCATTGCAACGAGTGTATTCATTGGGCGTGAATTAAGGTATTACATCCCGGACCATTTGTTGGCAATGGTTGAGGACTTTTCTATTTGGAATTCGTATCCGTGGGGGGAGTATATGTGGGCACACTTGTATAAAAGAACGGTGAATGTTGTACAGAAGCATATCGCTGCCGAAGCCAAAAAGGCTGATAAGCCTCAAACAAAGAAGGCCGTAAAAAAATCCCCAAAGAAAGAGCAAACTTACAATTTGTATGGCTTTGTTTGGGCACTCAAGGTGAGAAATTGTTGTGTACGATTCCTTATAACATATTTAGTTTAACATATCTAGTCATTTATATTTAAATTGTTGTGTACGATTCCTTATAACATATTTAGTTTAAGATTAACTGTTGTGTACGATTCCATACCTGAATGAGTAAATACCCTTGATTATCACAATTTCATATCATTAAGGGAGTGTTTGGATTAGTGGTTTTGACCACTGTATCTGTGTTCCATATCACAATTTCACAATTTTTATTTGAATGATGTTAATGTCGGTTTTCTAGTGTGGCCACGGCTTCTTGTTTCTCGGTGTATTCTTTTGTAAGCTTCATTTCGATTTTTGCCTTTGTATTGTTCATATGCTAGTTAACTGCTTATTTTTATTGTTTTATGCTTATTTGGTACTTCTTAGTTATAGTGTTGATTAATATTGCATCCTTGTTCTGTGGATTCCTTTGAGTCCATTTTCTTCATGAAAACTCCCATGGTAGTGTAATTTCGAATCTTAGGTATTTGTTTTATTGGTTGATGTTTATGTGCCCATTTCAGTTTGATATATCATTATCTATGCTCATGTTTACATTTCATGGTCCAAATCTGCTATTGCATGTGAAAATCACCAAATCAGTAAAGTTAAGGAGTGTTTGGGTTTATTGGTTAATTTATGTTAATGGTTGTATGTGTGGTTGTTCTTGTTTGATGTAGCACACATTATGATCTAATATCCTAGTGAAACCATAAAAACAAGTGCCACTTTGAGAAAAAGTCAAAATAAGCCTTTGATTTCATTTCAGCTTAACTGAATGGATTTTGGATGTGCATGATCATTCAATTTGGTTCACTTGTACTTAGCTGAGCTTAATTTAGTTTCTTTGCAGCTTGTAACATCAATTTCAATCCATAGGATCAGTTCAAAGTTCATAATAGTCAACTTAGCTTAGTTCTTTCAAAAGTCAAATTTGCATTTGTGAAGAAAAATCATTTATTGCAAGAATTTTAGAGAATTTTGTGTTAGGTTTCAGGCCTTGAAATTTTCAGGACTTGAAATTTTCAGGACTTGTAGACCCCCAGCTAAACTTCAAAATCCCATGATTACTGTATTTTTGTAATTTTTTTTGTGCATCCCACAGCTCCCCAAACTGACCTGCAGGGGGATGCACCACCACCTCAGTTATGCACCCAACTTCCAGCCCTCCCCTAGGCTTGATCAGTGGACCCCACTGAGTGCTCCTTGGTTCATTGGAAAGCCCTTCAAGTCTATTTCTGCAGGTTATACTTTAAGGCCTGTTTGACATGTATGGCATTTAGATTTGCTTATTCTATCTTTGTGGCTTATTCAGTTAGATTAGCTTGTTGATTTAACTTCATATCTGTTCCCTTAATTTGGTTGTACCTTATTCTCTAGCATGTGTTCAATGGGTACCTTATTTAAGCTTGATAAACCCAACTGTTGAACCTTTAAGCTTGTGCACAGCTTATCTTTGAGTTATAAAAAAGTTTTTTTCACAAAAGTTGTTGGTAAAAGAAAAATAACAAAAATCCAATTTAATTATAAGTGATAGTTTCTATTTAATTTTATTTGTCTTTTTAATTTTCCTTTTTAGATTTTATTGAGTAACTCGCAGTTTTATATTTTTATATTTTATTAAGTTAACCATGCTTGAGTTTCTGTGTTTAATTAAGTATATTACATCAACATACAAATAAATTTGATGTTTTCATGGCTTAAATTAAGAAGTTGCTTCACAATCTTATCTGTTTGGACTGTTTGTTTCTCAGTGTTTGGGTTTGCTTATATTACTTAGGTTTGCTTAATTTTTTTGTTAGGTTTGCGTTAACGCTTTTTTTTTTTTTTTTTTTTTTTTTTTTTTTGGCCTTGATCCTTTTTTCAGATATGGATTTTGGAAACATTCCCTAATAGCATGCAATGGTGGAGCAAAGATTCTAAAAAAATCTCACGTGGTCTAGCATGGTCAAGATTTAAAACCTTTGAAAAAAAACACTACCAGATGCTATTTGATCCGGTAAACAAACCCTGTATAAACCCGCTCATTTGTTATGTATATTTCTTTATATTGCCTTTAATTAGTATTCATACCTTATTTTATCATGTAGGCTTTTAAACCAATAAAGCAATGGATTCCAAGAAACGATGAGGCATTCCGTCCATGGTACATTCGTAGCATGGAATATATCCGAGGACTAAAGCTGCAAGTTACACTTGTTCATGCAACAAACATGTCTGTTGAGCCAGTGACAGTTGTACAACCTGATGTTGATGGTGATGCTGATGAAGGTTACGTTAACATGCCCAACGATTCTAGTAATGTTGATGATGATGCTGCAACAGAGGTTGGTACACAAGCTGATGTAAACATTGATGACCATGGTGGAGAAGGAAATGAAAGTGGTGTAGGCGTTGGTGGGAGTGTAGATGCTACTGGAGATGGTGGTGGATCAGGAGTGTTTCAAGAGGATTGTATTCATCATGAGATTGGGCAAACATGCCCAGAAACTGATATTTCTGATGGTTATGTTGAAACTGTTTCCGGCAAGGACGAAGTGGGTCCGAATGAACATCATATAGAGATTGAAACTGTTTCCGGCAAGGATGAAGTGGGACTGAATGAACATCATGTTGAGGGTGAAACAGTCGACAAGGATGAAGTGGGTCCTAATGAACATCATGTACAGGATGAATTGTCACAAAGGTTGGATAGAGATCAAATTGAAAGTGAGCTTAAGTCTATTAAGTCTACAGTAGGAGGCATTGAAGAACGTGTTGGAGACGTTGATGTCTCAAACCTATTAGTTCAGCTAGATTTTGTTAAAAAAGGGATCGGGGTGCTTGAGGATGTGTTAGGAGTGAGATTTGAACAAAATTCGGTAGTCTGTGATGACAAGTCCCAAGATGTGCATGCCGACACACCAACTTTGGAAGTCTGTGATGAAAAGTCCGAAGATGTGCATGCCGACACAACTGGTTTGGAAGTCTGTGATGAAAAGAACCAAGATGTTGTATGTGACAATAAGGTATGAATACAAATTATATTTAATTCCTTTTCGTTATAGTAGCGTAATTGGTATGAATAACGCTTGTGTGCAATTTATTGTCTCCCTATCTTTGTATTTCAGACTCTTCTCCCAGATGTGGATGGCGACACATCAAATAAGCCCAGTGTTGTTCAAGATGATGATCATAAGTTGTTTTATACGGATACAGAAGCGTTTCAAGGACCAATGACACAACTTATGAAAGCCACGTTTCAATCGTCTACTGATCGTTGTACCGAGTTTATGCAAGTTGACACTAACAGTAGGTGTGATTTTTTTTCCTTACCGAATTTGAATGCTGCCTTCTCCGAATTTGAACTAACACCTCATGAAGTAAGTATATATTTACAGTATTACCAAATTTATTTACTATTGTATTATATTGTTTTACTCGTATTGAGACTATTTTGTTTTTCATTTTGTAATTTTTTTAGGATACAAAGGATGGGTCAGAATTGGAACCTACAACCGCTAGTACACAACAACAACCGGCTGAGGACATAGTTGAAACAGGACATTATGTATGTATTTATATTATTTAATTAACTAAAATACATTCAATGCATAGTTACAGTAGGTATTTATTTAGAATATTACTTCATTTTTAAGCGGCTGTGATTATTTTATTTATTCTCTAGGATTTGATGGATATGGATGTTGATAAAAACGAAACTGAGGATGTTGAAAAGGAGGGGGTTGAAATGAGAGAAGCAACGGATAAGGAGGATGGCATTGAAAACGAGGGGGTTGAAATGAGAGAAGCAACGGCTAAGGAGGACGGCATTGAAAAGGAGGGGGATGGGAATGTGGGTGAGGAACCAGGAGAACCACAAGGGGACAGGGGAAATGGTGGTGACAATGCAGACGAAGTTATTTACATTGATATGGATGTGGACAAGCATACCAGTCAGGTAATTTAATTGTTAAATGAGTACCATTGAAAACGATTGTATAGTCTTCACACTCGCTAGATTCTTTACAGCAAATACTTTATTCATTTGTTGATTATATTGTAAATTATTTCAGGCACAAAATATGTTGTCGTCTGACATCAACGTTGTACTAGTTAATGATGTAAGATCTATCTTCAACCGATTGAAACGAAAGAGGAACCCAGGCAAATTTAACAGGTCCCCTTATACATCACCTCCAGACACTACTCCAAGAGTCTTGAGAAGGCTTTCACAAAGAATTAATCGTGAAAACATATCCCCTCCTGATTTCGGTGAAGCTTTGCAACTACCACCATTGGAACCATTTGTAGAGGTATATACAAGTTTAATTACCACATTTATCGTGAAACATAAGGGGTGTTTGGAATTAATTTGATTTGCTGGTAGTTGTCATTTGTAGGGTTTAATAATTAGTGTTTGAGACTTTGAGATAGGGATTAATAATTTGTTAAACTAGAGGATTAGTTAAGGGGGGGGGGGGGGGGGTGTTTGTTTTAGCTTATATCGTCGGCTTGTGGCTTATTTAGTTTTGGGCTTGTGTTTCATAAGCTCAATTTTTGTGACTTATTTTGAAACTTGTCGGCTTATATAAGCTTATCATGTGATAATAAACTTATATAAACTAAGAAGTTTCAAAATAAGCCACAAAAAGTGTGCTTATGAAACATAAGCCGAAAACTACATAAGTCATAAGCCCGCTATGTAAGCCGAAACAAACACCCCCATATTGTATATTTATTATTTAGTTACTGTGAATTTATGGAATTTGAATGTGAAGTTGGAAGAATATTCTGTTAGGAAGTTAATATTCTGTTAAAATGGGTTATGGACTTTGTGTTTGAAATAAGCTTCAGGTTAAAATGGGTTATGGGTTATCTTAGGTAAGGGCTCACTCGCAGACACTTTTATTACAAAAACTATATAAATATACTACTATTATAAAAACAAATTAATGTTTCTGTAAACCGATTTATGTTAAGTAGCATACATTTTGATCAGCTAGGCTAATTTCACCCATATCTCCTTTAGCTAAAATTATTAATAAACCCGTTTGACCTGTTAGAGATCAAACATAACAATTCAAACTGCCAAATTGCTAAATTGTGTATATGCGTGTGTGTGTGTGTGTGTAAACAGAAAGAGTAAGCAAAAAAAAACCTCATAAGTGTGTCTGGGTCCACATTCTCCCATGTCACCTCTTCGATGATGTCAGCTACGTGCTTTACTCTTTGCTTAAGTTCCACAGATTCAAGGAGATGCAGATCTTGGCTTAAAAATGTTACAGCCTCAGGGACACGAACCACCTATTTAATGCCATTAAGGTAAAGGTTCAATAGGCTAATCCACATTCCAAAATACAATATAAATTACAAACACTGGAAAAGAAACACACCCTTCCGTTAGTAATAACCGCATTAACGCCTTTCTCGAGCCCAACTTGCCCTTGCAGAAATTGACCCACCTGCACATTATATTGAGAATGTTTATTACAAATACCTACGACATGTTTTTTGCTTTTAGATGTTTATTACATTTTCCAAAATGCAGCAAAGTTCAAACTGTAGTGTTTAAAATTTTGCAAATTGCAAGAATGGCTAAAATATATCCGAATTCTTTTTCTTCCACAAACAAACCTTTAACCAAGTAAATCTATAATTTTAAAGAATCAGCCTAGAACAGACACGTGCATAAATTCAAAAGAGAATATAGGCAATTATAAATTTTATATCTTGAGAAAGAAAATCATATAGATTCTATTGTACCTTCTTCAAATGACTTTTAAACTTGGGAATGGAAAATTCTGAGAGAGCTGACATAAATCCTTTATATTGTATTCCACTTGCATCAGCAAGTTCGGATATCTTATCCAGAAGAGCTTGACTGCTTTGAGAATCTTGCGATGACCCATAAAATGAGCATGGTTGATACTGTTTAGTTAATTAAGCGTGTAGGTTGCTCGTAAACGTCGATTTTGTTATTAGTTTTTTTGAACATGTTTGATTTTGCTGAAGGCTAATGCGTGGTTGTATTGTATGTTTGTTACTTAGATGTGCGGTTAGAGTGATAGCGTGTTAGCTTTAACAATTATGTTATCGAATTCTAGGGGTTTATGTTGTGTTTGGGATTTGTATGCAATTGTGTTATCAAAAGTAGTTTATGGTGGTTAATTTAGGGTCATTTAGGGATAGCATAATTTATTCAGTCATCTAGGATGAACCAAATCTGAAATTAGTCAACTTTACTAAAAATTCTAAAGAGTCAAAATTCACCATTTGACGACATGTCCCATTATGAGTGCATGCTGAGCACCCAGACTGCTTATTTGCTATATTATGTCATCATTTCATCATTAGTATCGTAATGTGATATTCATGTATTTATTTTCAGAACCTGGTAAGATATGCGAGGGGGAGGAAACAGAAAAGCAATTGTATTGTAATGCCTTCGATAAAAGAATTTCTTGAGAACGGCATTGATATTAAGTTCATTTTCCCTTGGGGTAACGAAGACACGCTTGCTGATATCCGTTTTTGGAAAACTCTATTAGCTTTAGATGATTGCAGCGATGGATGGCTTCGGGACGAGGTACGTAAATTTTGTATGTACATTGTTTGATATGGTATTCACTGAAGATGGCTTATTGGGCAATTGCCGGTTCTTTTTAAAAAAACGGCACGTAGACGTATGGGTTGACTTGATGTGGACATTCCGACCACATGATGATGATTGGGCAATTGCCGGTTCTTTTTTCAGTCCACAAGTCATGGACAATAGCATACGAAGCTATTGGGCGAATGGTTGTAAATATCCAGTGGCTTGGTCTGATGTGGAAAAGGTCTTAATAGTTTTATGTTTTTAGCATTTTTTTTATTTCTAATTTTAATTCCTATATTCTTACAACTGTAAACTGTTTTAATGCTAAAATGTAGGTTCTATTTCCAATTAATGAGCCCAGTTCTCACTGGGCGACGGGGGAGCTTCATATACGTACAGGTGTTATAACACTATACGACACGCTTCCTAAATATTCAAGAAGAAGAGAATGGTGGAAGAAGACCATGCCACACGCATTTGCAAATAATTTGGCAAATTATCTTAAAGAACAAGGAGTATTGGATGCAAAAGGAATAGATGTTGACGGTTATGAGATAACCTGGAAAGACTGCAAGGATGTCCCGAAACAAGGATATTTATACGGTGACTGCGGAGTATGGGTATGTATAATCCTTTATCGTTTGGCGAATAATATGTCATTAGAATTGGCCAACCCTACACTAGCAGCTATAGCCTATCGTGAGCGAATGGCGGACTACTTCTGGAAATACAAGGTTCAATATTCCACATAGTAAACTTGTAAGATATGAAAGTAACATGATATTATTGTGGATAATGTGGAGGTTGTTTAGTTATTTAATGGTAGATTACCAGCTATTATCATATAATTTACAAAGTTGTTTATTTCTAAAAGCATACATATCATAACATTGAAAACATTGAAAACATGACTTGAGTTCATGAGAATCATTAAACCTACTCTAACAAACACAACACAATGAAAAGGATTACAACTACCAAACCTAACATTAACATAATTATTTCAGGAACTTTTGTCTTAGCCTTCACTTCCTTCATCTCTTTTTCGAACATTGCAATCAGTTTTTGTATTGAATCTTCCGAGTTCGCCACAAAACTTCCCTGTTGATTTATTAGTGAGTTTTTCTCTTCATGCTCTCGCCAAAACAAGTCTTTGTAGTATTGTGACGGGAGCTCGGGGTCTAAAAAACCATAAACCTTACATATATTCGTCGGACATGCTTTGTACCTTCTTCCTGGGTTTTTTTGTGACCAAGAAACTTTGATAGGTAGTGGATAAGGAGGCCGACAGTTGCAATGCGTCATGTTAGCGACATCTGGGAATTGGTACTGATTCCTATTGTATGACCTACTAGAAGAGGAAGACATGAATGCTTTTCCTGAATTGTTTTCCTACAATGAAAAGGAAATATGGGAAAGTACTTATATTCAAAAAGAAGTATTCTTAAATACAAAGTACATGATATGGTTTATCATAGTAAATGAACAAGTACAAACGGTAGCTAATTCAATTAACTTTTTTTGGGCGACCTACTAGAGTATTATCATGCCATTTTACATAAACATTCCTTACAAGTGTGCTGTGAAACTGTTCCAAAAGCAATGTCACCAAAATCTTTCCACCATGACTTCATATCCAACGACGAGTTTCGAAGATGCTTTTGTCCATACCTAAAAAAATAAAAATTAAAAAAAAATAAAAAAAAATAAAAACAATATTAGATTACATAAAGCATATGAATGATATTAATATACAATTACATAAAGTTGTTAACTTGGGCGACTTGGAGTAAAATTGAGTTGTATTAATGTAAATGTACCAGTTAGGCTAAAAAGTACAATTTTCTTAAATGTACAAGTACATAAGGTGGGTAACCTGGGCGACTTGAAAGTTGACCAAGTTTATGGTCTTTGGGCGACTTTGTAACTAGACACATTTAAGTACAATGACATAAATGAACAAGTACATAATGCGGTTTCATACAATTTAATTCTCTAATGTTCTAATGTATATTGATAACCAAATAAAAACTGAAACTAAATGCATTAGCAAATAGTTCATGTTTGTTTTATGGAAATTAAAAAAAAAATAGTAAAAATGAGTAATGAAGACACGTCTAAGTTTAAGGTGGTTTTAGTACATCCAGGGTCGAAGCATGCTGTTAAACTACCTAAAGACATCAGTTACAATAACCTTGTGGCCTACATCAAGAAAAAGGTGGACGCTTCCAAGGCGATAGGAACTTGTGATGTAAAGTTGTTTTACAAGGATGGTTCCATGTCATTGGACATTGTTGACGATGATGATGTCCAATATTTCATACATGATGTTTGTTCGAAAAACGACCAGACTCAGAAATTATTCATATCAATCACGGAACAACCAACGGAGGTAAAATCATCTTATGCTTCTAATAATACATCATTCGATCTTAATGTTCCATTGTTACCTATACAATGGAATCATCCCACCCAAAAAGTTGAAGAATTTTCATTTCACACCAAACCTGATTCGGTTCTGATATGGCAAAAGAACTCATTTCAAAATATTCCCATTCCACCCAAGGCCCCGACTCCAATTATTAAACAAATCCAGCCTCATATAAAATCATTTACAAGTGATACTAGATTTTACAAGTTTCGGGAATTTTATAATAAGCAAGAATGCATGTTTGCTATAGGCAAGAAATCATTACTTGAAAGTTTTGAATATGTAGTTATTAAATCTGAAAGCACGAGGTACAGCGTGAAATGCAGAAACGATGGTTGCCACTGGTGTATATACACTCGCAAAATAAAAGTGGGTAGTAAATTCTATGTATCCACCGTAAATGACGTGCACACATGTTCACGAACTAAACTATGTCCTAATCATCGTAATGCTACAATGAAATTCTTAAGTCATTTACTTTACGAAAAAATGAAAGATAATACCAGAACATACAAGGTGCGAGATATACAAAAAGATATTAAGGTTGAATGGAAAGTAGACCTTTCTTACAAACGAATATGGGGAGGAAGGAATTTAACGTTTGAGTTGTTAAATGGGACACCTGAAGATTCGTTTGAGCAGCTTCCGTATTATTGTCACAATTTAAAGATAGCAAACAAGGGGACGGTAACACACATTGAAACAGACAAGGCAGGAAGATTTAAGTCGGTGTTTATAGCATTTGGTGTTGCGGTAAGAGTTGCTTTTATATAGAATATAAAGTTAAATATTTATATACTTTTTAATAATTTAGTTTAAACTTTGTTCCTTTTACATTAATCGAAACTAATACATGGTTACTGATTTAGGTTCGGAGTTTCATAGCCTTCATGCGGCCGTTGTTGATTATTGATGCGGCGCATCTTAAAGGAAAATACAAAGGTACCAACTTGCTTGCTGTTGGTATGGATGGTAACAACCAAATCATACCAATTGCTACAGGTGTGGCACAAGGAGAGACAGGTGAAGCATGGACAGTATTTTTGACCAAGTTGAAAGAGAGCATCGGTGTAGTTCCTGGATTGGCAATTATTTCTGACAGACATCAATCGATTATCCAAGCGTGTAATAAAGTTTTCCCAGATTGCTTTCATGGCAATTGTTGCCGTCACTTGCAAATGAATTGCAATTTGAGCAGCGATAGGGATAAGTATATATACTGGAAGGCGTGCAAATCTTATATGGTGGAAAACTTTCACAAAGCAATCGAAGAGCTTCGCGCTGTTAGACCAGAAGCGGTAAAAAACTAGAAGAAGCAGGTTTTGAAAAGTGGTCACGGGCATATAGTGAAGGAAATAGATACAATTACTTGACGTCTAACAGTGCGGAATCAATTAACAGTTTAACGAGACTAGTTCGAAAGGTTCCAATAACACATCTCCTGGAGTATTACAGAAAGTTGTTACAAAACTGGTATTTTGAACGACGAGAAAAATATCAAGGTAAATATTTGGTGTTTCTATAATCTGAATTACTAATAAAATAATTTATGCATGGTACATTTTTTTACAGTGAAATAATAACAATTTTTTTTTCTTTAAAATGATGTAGACGCACCAGAATTTGAACTTGGAGAATGGGAAGCAGCAAAGGTGCAAGACAGAATGCTAAAGAGTGCTAACTGGGAAGTTAGAGGCATTGCCATGTGTGCTGTGTACCAAGTGTTAGACACTTATAATTCTCATATAGTCGATTTAATAAAAAGAGAATGCACTTGCAAGTATGTATTACCAACATGTTTATTATATATACAAGTTGATTACATTTTATTATTTTTTCTTTCTGACTTGCATATATGTAATTTCATGCAATTTCAGGCAATGGCAACTTTCGGGTATACCGTGTGGTCATGTGTGTGCTGTGTGTAGGGCAGAAGCTTTGACCGACTGTAACCAATGGGCGCTACCGTGGTTCACAAAAACCAACCTTAAAGGCACATACAATGAACTGGTCTTTCCACTGGCAGATGAAGCCGATTGGGTTAATCCCGGTAACCTGCAAAAGGTTTTGCCTCCGGTAATGGTTAAACGACAATCGGGAAGACCGAAAAACAAAGACCGTATTCGATCAAAAAATGAAGCAACGAAAGAAAATAAGTGTGGTAGGTGTGGCAACAAAGGCCACACACGTGAATCATGTATGCAACCATTGCCAAGAATAGAGGTAAGTTTGTAACATGACAGAAATTTAGATATGTATGTGTGCAGCAAAGTTAGTTATTATTATTATTTTATATATATATATATATATATATATATATATATATATATATATATATATATATATATATATATATATATATATATATATATATATATATATATATACACGTATATATATATACATGTATATATATATACACGTATATATATATATATATATATATATATATATATATATATATATATATATATATATATATATATATATATATATATATATATATATATATATATATATATATATATATATATATATATATATACATGTATATATATCTGTATATATATATATATATATATATATGTGTGTGTGTGTGTGTGTGTGTGTGTGTGTGTGTGTGTGTGTGTGTGTCTATATATATATATATATATGTGTGTGTGTGTGTGTGTGTGTGTGCATTTTGGTCATAAAGTTAGTATGTGTGCAGCAAAGTACAACCACCAAAAGAGCATCAAACAAGGGAAAATCAGTGTTGCAGGAACCTGTGATAGAACAGGCGAGTAGAACCGTGTTGTTGGATATGAGTGGAAATCGCAAACGTAAGACAGGTACTGAAAGAGAGGTAATAGTCGAACCGAAAACAGATGTGTACGAGGAATATTTTCAGAACAGAAGAATTTACCAGGATTGGGATGAGCTGAGTTGGATGGGTGAGGCATCTAATGATGTCTTCGGGCAACCATCCAACAACCTTTACCAGGGTAATTTGTTTCGGGGTGTTCAACCTTCATATCCTAGCATCGGGCAAACCTCGAACAACCTTTACCAGGGTGATTTGTTTTGGGGTGGTCAACAGTCATATCCTAGCATCGGCCAAACCTCGAACAACCTTTACCAGGGTGATACGTTATGGGGTGGTCAACCATCCAATACTGCCATCAACTTAAATTCCTACCTGGAATCATCTAATGCGTATCATTTAGATGATTTCTAGTCTTAGTTTAATTATTATGTGCTAAACTTTATGGCATATTGTTTTTATTTGTGAACGATATTATGTGTAATGCCTTATGTGCAAAACTGTTTGGCATATTGTCATAGGTAGTAGCAAATGATAACGTGTACCTGAACAAGTGGAACAACTTCCCATGAAACCATGTCCACTTCGTTTGCGAATTCGTGTTAAACCTTCAAGAATGCTGGAAAAAAAATTTTAAAAAGTGACCATCATTATAATTAAAACGAAACAAACGATAAACAATAAAAACATGTGGCATAATATATAGTTTATAGTGATACATAAAACCAAGTACCCGAATTACAAAAAATGTTGTTAGCCCGACAACCCTACCAACTATGCACTTTGTGTTTGAAATAGAAGTCAGCCATACGCTCACGGTAAGCAAGAGCAGCCTGAACCGGATTATCCACTGCCAACGACTTTCCATATGCCAAGCGATATAACCATATGCATACCCAAATACCGCAATCACCAAACAAGCCTCCTTGTGATGGAATGTTGTGTGCATTCTTAAATGTGATGGCATAATTGGCAGGATTTATACGTTTCTTTTCAAACACTTTGGCTTGTTCTAAAACAATCGAAAGTCCATCCTGTAGGCAAAAGAAAACATATTAAAGAAAATAAACAAGATTACACCATAAAAGTAAGTATTTAAAAATAATAGGATAAGATTACACTAAAAATTAAGTATTTAAAAACAAGATTACACTAAATTATAAACATAAATTCAGTATTTAAAAATTAAAAAAAAAAATTATAATAAGCCATATATACAAGTATAAGCTACATAAAATAATAGGATAACAATAACTTCATTTCATACATAATCCTAGTACAAAAGATAAGAGACATTACATAACTACCCAACTACAATGGTAGACAAAAGATTGACTTCATAAGACCCTATTACAAAAGATACTAAACATAACTGACATAAAGGCTAAAGACTAGCGACATGACCGTACGACCCTATTACAAAAGATACTAAACATGACAAGATGCCTATTAAAAAAGATACTAAACATGACCATACAGTAACAGATTACGTAGACCATAATCCGTTCGATCAACATGAGTTTGGAGAATAGCTGATTCACAATAGGGGGCGATGTAAAAGGAACCACCATCTCCTTCAATTCTCAGACTGACAAAGGTACCAGAAGCTATGTTGTGAATTCCAAGAGTCGTAGCAAATCCTTCCGCGTTCTGAACCTCAAGTATGGGGTCATTGTTACCATTGAAACCAATTAATTTAAATTTACAAGGAGTGGGTATGTTAAGTAGACACTGAAAAGATGCAATGCTTCCACCAGCAATCGTTATCAGCCAAATCACGAAAACGTAGAAGTCATCATAAATTATGTTTCCAGAAATAACAATGTTGTCTCTTAAGTTAGACAGAAAGAATGGTTTGGGAAGATTCACTAACAACTCATCTGGTATGTATAACTCTTGGAAACGGTGGGTAACCAAGTCGAACGATACCATCATGTAGTTTTTGTATATGCTACTGATGTTATATTTTTGTAGTATAATGTTTGTTTTACCGAAGAAATGCTTAGAAAAGTATTTCCCCGGGTCGTATCCCAACGAAGGTGTGAATGGAATTTCGAATTTCCGGTTCGTGAAACGTGTCGTAAAAATGGGAAAAAGAGATATGATGGGAAATAAAGCTAAAAATTACCAACTAAACTATGATAATCAAACAAATAAGAGATAAATGATAAAAGGATATACTTGTTAAGCAAATCATTACGATCCTTAAGTGTGGTTTATTATTTCTTTTAGGTACTCTATTGATGAATCAATATCTTTTACAAACAATTATTTTCTCACAACGTTGGTTTATTTTGAAAACAATTTTGTAAAGAGATATCAATAACTAGATTAAAACCCAATTATTTTCACGGCTTTTGTCCGTTTAAACAACCAAAATTCCAATCCAAGTAACTTAGAATTACTAACCAATATATTGTCTAACTTTTAGAAAACCACACTTAATTCTCGAACAATCTACTCAACAAGCATAAAAACAATCTACTCAATACTCATATTAATTAAGCTAGCATCAATAATAATTCTAACAAACTTAAACATAATTCAATACTAATTATTTAAACTAAAAATTGAAAAAGGAAAGAAACTAGAACCCGATCCGCGAAAATGAGACGAATTAAACCACCCGATCTCATAAACTTATCAAACACTAAAGCTTATTTCCTTATAAACTTTTATATTACTAAATAGATTATAAAGCTTGTGATTTTACTCACTAATTAGTTTTATAAAAGCTATAAAAACAATAAACTTTAAGTAATAAGTAAGCTTATGAGACCCTTAAGCTCCGGCCTTAGATGTTGAAAATGATGAGAAACTAATAAGAATCAAAACTTTATAAAAGGTTAGAGTAAATAAGCAATAATAATGTCCAAATAAGCTATGGAAGAGCTTATTGGTTAAGAGAGTACTAATTAAACTAAGAAAAAACTAAAAGTTTAAAACTTTATTATAAAAATCTAATAGATCTAAGATATTAAGCTAATTTTATAACAAAAAACTAATAAATTTGCAAACTTTTTAAGAAATTAGTATTAAAACTATTTAGATCTAATAATAATAAACTAATTAATGACTTTTAATAAAAGTAATACTAATAAAAATCAAATATTTTTGGGTTTTTATAAAGTAATTTGTAAAATAAAAAGTAGATATAAATTTATAACAACTTTTAAAACAAAGTAGTGAAAAAGTGTTTATTGAATAAGCTAGATCTAAATAAATCACCAAAAACTAATAAGCTAAAATAGATTTGTAGATGAAATAAAGTGAAAATAATAATAATAAAAGAGAAGAGATGAAAAGAAGAGATAGAATTAAGCTAAATTGCATATTAAACAAACCTTCATCTTCATTAATCATAAAAAGTTGAGTACAAATAAGCTTTAAAAATAAGTTTTATATAAGCTATTACAAATAACAGCTACACCTAAATAAACTAATCCTACTATTACTATAAAAAAGTGTGTGTGAGAATTAAAAATGATGAGAATGTGAGAGTGAATGATATTGGATCTGGTGACATGTATTTATAGCAAAATAATAGGAGCCTCTCGAACATTCTCTATCTTTTTACTCCCTCCGTCTCATTTAAAGTGTCCACAATGAAATCTTTGCATGTCCCATTTAAAGTGTCCACTTGTACCTTCCAATTAATAAGATGAGAGTTTAGTGGGTAAAAGTAATATTTGATTGGTGGAGAGTTTAGTTAGTGGAATCTCCTTAAACTTTTTGCATTATGAAAGTGGACACTTTAAATGGGACGGAGGTAGTATTTTGTTGACAGCTACGAATTCAATGGATCCGGACGTAATTTTGATAGCATGGCCACGTGTCATCTTTGCATTCGCTGCAGAAATGATATGCGTGTGAGAATGGTGGTGGCCGACTATTCACGCGCTTGTTTTGATTTAATTCGATGAAGTGAGATTACACGTGCGTAGCAAAATATCTCATCATCATTTCTTTTGATCAACTTTGCAATTTGCTCTTTATTTAATCACACATGCACTAGACACAAGGCAAACATCACGAGGGTACCATCTTCATATTTCATTTCTTTGTTTTGTAGAGGCCTACACGTGCAGAAGATAAGATTGCATCTTTTTTTTCTTTTTTTTTTTCTTGTCGCATGTCAATAGAAATCCAAAACTCCATGTGCCATATATCTTCATTCTTTCAAAGTAGATGTACAAAAGAAAATGGGCTTGTGCTCACTTCATTTCATTGGGCCAAACTTATGCTTAATAATTTTCTTGGGCCAAACTTAATAACACTTGATCTTTATTTTTGGACTTTAATTGGGCATCATTTTAGTCTTTAAAATTTTCTCTTTTTGCCTCGATGCTTCGAATAAAATTAACGGCGATCCCTTAATTTCATACTCTTTTCATATCTCGTGCTCGTTTTTGTCCGTTTTGGCTTTGTTTTTGTTCATTTTTCTCATATCCGTACCTGCACATACACAAATACAAAAACATGCATTCTCTTGGCATTTTTGGTTAGTATTTGGTGTTTTTGGTCTGAAATAAAGCCTAAAAAGGATGAGTGATTAAGCACTCATCAGCTACCATCATTAGAATAAAATTTCTCATATCCACACCAGAAGATATGGCCACCAACGACACATTGACTTGCTTTTTTTAGTCTAATTGACTGACGAGGCAAAAATTGAGTTTCTAAAGTGTTCCATTCTCTAGAAGAAAGTGAGAAAAGCAAGACAGACCATTCATGTTCTTCAGGATTGAAAGGATATGAAATCTTTAGAAAAATTGGACCATGAGAAAAACCCAATACTCCATGGGAGTAACCAACTAGTATCATATCAGAATAAGACAGGTTTGTAGGCACATTTGTGCGAGATAAATTTTGATCTAAAAAACACATGTACCCTTTATACCTTTGCCGATAGCACAACACAAGAGATGGAACATTTGGAACCTTTACACCGTAACTAGCTGTGAAGTGCAAAGTGTCTATATGAGCCTTCCAACTCTTGGAGACAGTTCGACATTGAAGTAATTGTTTGACATGAAGCCTTCTAACAATGTTCATCTAAACTTCAACCGGAATGTTATCAGACATGATGGAAATTTGGGCTGGTGAAAGAAATTTTTTGGCTGGTGTGGTTGTAGAACAATGGGGAGAGGAAGAGTATATATATTGCAAAAACATTTACTACAAACCTAACCACATAAACCTAAGTTATTGTTGCTTTGTACTTAATTGTACTTGTGAGAAATATTTTAAGACTAGATTTAGACATTTAGGGGTTGTCTTTGTTGACAAGAAGGTCATATGTACTTAAAAGCCTATGTAATTTATGGTTTTTGTACTTAAATTATAGTTTCAAAGAGTATTTTCAGCACATGTATACTAATAACAGTGTATTTTTATCAAATTAATATTTAGGCCATATAGAGGTTGATCTTTAAGAACAAGTATTTTTAGAAAAATTATTAATTACCTAAGCCTATGTAATTTATGGTTTTTGTATTTAAATTATAGTTTCAAAGAGTATTTTCAGCACATGTATACTAATAACAATGTATTTTTATCAAATTAATTTTTAGGCCATATAGAGGTTGATCTTTAAGAACAAGTATTTTTAGAAAAATTATTAATTACCTTTAAACATGCACGCATATTCACATACCAAGGACGATGCTCTTGTTCATCGTTAGAACCCTTTTTTTTTTCTTGCTGATGAGCACTGTCATAAAACGTTACAATCCCTGTCCTGATTTCGAACTGTGCTAGAAACCAATGTTTTTCTTTTTCGTTGATAGGCAAAAAAACCTGCTCAACATCGGCCCATGAAATTTGGTACTTATCTCCGTTAGCATACCATATTGGAATTGAATCTTGCAAAAGTAGTTGAACAAAGTAACCAGTAACCATAGCCCAATCTGCGTCATCAGGTCTGAAGTGCAGCATGTACTCGACCCATAGGTCAATATGCTGTCAACATAACCGCAAAACATAGTTCATGACACAAGAAGAAATGAAAAACTATTGATGTACATAAAATAACAGTAATTTATTTAACATTTACCTCATCCATCAGCCATCCTTTTTTCCACGGATCTAAACAAACTAAGGTTTCCCAAAACCTACGATCCACACGTACTGGTTCCTTAGACCATGGAAAGATAAAGCGTAGGGGACCCGGCTTTCCAATGAATTCATCGTACTCATTATAAATATTTACTTTGTCGATAGCTTTGTTCAAACGACCAAGATTCTACAAACACATGGTCGCTACATTAGGAAAAATAACAGTACATGTTACTTGTATGATGATTCAAAAAAAAATTTTAAAATAAGTTCATACCTCCACCCAAGGTTTAACATCTTTTAAAAAGCGAGTCATATCTGGATCCCGACATCCAATAGGAGGTGTTCGTTTTTTTTCAGCTTCTAAGAAATTTGGGGACCAGTAATACAATGACTCTGAACCATCTTTCTGAGTTCTCTTTTCGGGTTTAGCTTGGTCTGCCTTTGCCCTTTTCCAGTGTTCTGATTTATGAAATTCAAAAATACTTTTTGTTTCGCTCCTTAGCTTCTTTCAACAACTTTTCTCTTTCCACCCTGCGTTCAATCTCCTGTAGCAACGCGTTCATAAACAAATTTTCCTTAGCTTTTAATTCTTCAACCTTCCACCTTTCTTCCTCTTGATTCCTCAACATTAATTTCTCTTGTAAAAGATACTCCTGAGAAAAAAAATGTATGTGCTGATAAAGGGTAAAAAACGTATGTTGTCATATTATTGGGACAAGCACATTACCTGTACAATATCATCATCAGAGTCGACATCTATCTGGGCTGAACAACTATTAGAAATCAGATTGTCAATCGTTCCAAAGAATTCACGCTTCAGTTGTTCTCGGAATTCAGGGCTCAGATGAGAAAATGATCGGCTAAAGTCCAATGTCTCCTGTATATGGTTACCAGAATAAATAAAACAAGTAATTGTTTAAAAAAAAGGAAAATTAAGCTATCGGAAAACAAAATGATACCCGATATCCGCAAGTTCGTTCACATGCAAGAACCTACAAAGTATATTTAAAAACATATAATTAGACATTCATTTGCAACATGCATTATATTAATTTATAGCGCAAATCACCTGAATAATAGACTCAAGCTTAAAAACACGAGAATTCAACTCCTGAATCACACGATCCTTAAGGCCGATTTCTGTAATAAGACTATTGGCGTCAATCCTAGGAACAAGTGGTAAATACTGTATTTCTGTCCTCCTACGTTTCCGGGCTGCTTCCAACTTCTGTAAAAACACATCGTATTCATCCGGTGCTCTACGTTTACGAGTCTTTGGTATGTACCCCATCATAAACTCCTGAGATTGGATATACCAATCGGACTGCTGCTCCAATAATGTGGCTTTCAAATCAAAATGTATCTTCGAGTCCTACAAATATCATCAGCCCGAGAAAATCAAAGCAAGCAAGATTAATGGAACATAAAAGATTTCAAAAACCAACATATATAAAAGTTTACCTCGCCAAATAGTAATCCATAATCCGATTTTGTAAAAACTTCTTTCTTTGACCAGGCTACACCCCTTGGTATGACATCTGGGTCTTTCTTCCACCAATTATTGCTTCTTTCAAACGACTCAAGAATCCATATCTATGAAATTAAATACTATGTTAGTCTATCACATATAATAAAAAAAAATGAAAACTCATACGATCATAAGAAATAAATAAAACAATAACCTTGAAAGCCCAAACAAATCCAGATAGTGTATACGTTGGAACATACTTACGAGATGCTTCTAGGCCTTTAAGGTGTGTCCACCTATGTTTGGATACGACATTCAGTAGCTGGTTGTACAATTGCCTCCAAATGTGCTCCCCCCATGGAAACAAATTCCATGTTTCAAGGTCTTCAACCAAACGTAGGAGTTTATCATCCACTTGTTCATCCAACAACCTACCCATAAAAACGACCTCTAACGCTAACAGTAGACACACACGGACTGCGTCTTCATCAGATAAAGTACCGAATAACTCTTCATCCTCAATAACACCAATAAGATCTAAGTTTGAAAGTCTTTCCCCATTTTTATTGGGAAATACCCTAGCCTTAAATTTTATATCCCCTGAACTATATAACTGAGGCCTAACAAACTTACCAAAACGAAACCCTGTGATTAAACAAAACTCGGGACGACCAAAATGTAGACTACGACCGTCGACATGATATATGAGGGGCATGTCAAAGTGTGCATCATCTACATAACCTTGTTTTTGTAGTATATAATCTACCATATGTGATTCATGGTCAAAAAAGAAAATATCCAACCATCGTCCAAAACATGCAGACCTAAATAAATTCCGCCGTTTTTCATTCAACTTTTCTCTAATTAAGGAAAAGTATTTCAGTTTACTCCTAACAATGACTTTCGCTTCATAGTCCTTTTAAGAAAAAAATAAATAAAATCATCTTAGACTGTAAGAAACAGGAACATCTTACACGTAACACAACACTTATAACATACTTAACTATTTAAAAATGTTAAGTATACAATAGAGCACAATAAGCACAAGAAATAAGCACCAAATAAGCAATAAGCAATCCAAACACCAAACAGTCCACAATAAGTTGAGGTGACAAGCTGTCTAAAAAGCTAAGGTTCACCCTCTAGGTCCCACAATACCCACAGAAACAACCTCTAATACACTTGGACAGATTTAACCAAACACCCCTTTATTAGACTATGAATGTGCTTTTTGAAGCAAATTGGATGTTTAGACCATGAGACTGAAACATAAGCTTGTACAATGAACAAAGATTACTATAATACTAAGAAAGGTTTACCAATTAGCATTTGCCGATTAACTATTCCTTATGTTATTTACCTATTCCTTGTGTTATTTACCAAGTCGGTGAAAAGTTTACTCCTAACGATCACCTTGCTTTCACAAACATTTTCCGATTAACTATTCCTTATGTTATTTACCAACTAAGTTATAAGTTTTTAAAAAGAATTTACAAGTATGTGCGCACTACCAGTGTATTCAAATATTCGCAATAACAATCATAAGTAAGTAGCCAAAACAGTTGCCCGAGTAGTTTGAACCTGATCGGGAGTACAAACTATTTCCCGCCGTGTATAAGCAGGATGTATATAGTCCGAGGCCCGATATCTTAGCACAACTCTACCGGGTTAAGTCAACCGACCATCTATGGTTCAAGCTCCCCCGGCCTTGTTACCAAAAATGGTTCCCATAGAAAAGCCGGCTACCACCGGAACCAGCTACTACTTAGATCGTCATCACAAAGACAAACACAAAGGTTTGCAAAGCAACAAAACTTGACAATTCTTTCTAAAAACTGTAGGCATCTAACATCTCCCAAAAAAAATTTAATCATACTTAGGTATATTAAAAAGAGATCTAGCATCAAATAAACCTAAATCCACCAGTTTACACTAATAAAAACTCACAAAAGCAACAATAAACAAACAAATTTACACTAACAGATACTCACAAATAACCTAAATCTATCAGAAATTGACACAATAAATCCATGAAAGGCATCAATAAACCTAAATCCAACTTTTTTATAATTGCTTACCCAAACCCTAAATTAGCGTAACCCTAAGTCAATTGGATTATTACTTACCCTACCCACAAAAAATAAATAAAACCATCTTAGACTGTAAGTAAAAGGAATATGATACAAATTTTCATCTTACACGTAACACAACACTTATAACATACTGAACTATTTAAATTCGGTTATAAAATATGATACAAATGTTAAGTCTACAATAGAGTGTAAGTAACAGGAATCGTCTAGAATGAGATAATGAAGGACCATGGCATGCCATGAACAATACACGGTATCATTATCGCAATCAACACGTTTGAATTATAAGGGAAAATATATGTTACGTCGCACATGTGTTCCATTCCTTTGTTATTTTGGCACCGTCTAGTACCCTTTGTGAGCTTGATCTTTACCACATGCTTTGGCTATTTAAGAGCGAAAACATGTGACTATTGATCTCACCCACAAAGGGTACTAGACGGTGTTCAAACTAACCAATGTAACCCGTCTACAACGTTACATACATCTCCCCCTGATAATTGAGCATGTTCTTAAGAAACATTTGTATAGACATTGTTTGATATAGCTCACTTAAATGTCCATAACATACATATTAATTATGTATATTCAATGACATTACATGAGCATCGTAAATTTTAAATTTCTACTGAAACATGTAATCACAATAATCAATTTATTTCAATTAAGAGCATCTGATTATCAGCTTCATATGGCTATCGATTAACACTCATACTCTCATTAAGAGAACACTTGTTTTTATAGTTTACTTAACCTGTTCCAAACACTCCCTAATGTGGACCTGTTTTGTCATTAAAGAACCAATCCTAAAATCTAAGTGAACTAAAATAAGCAATAAACAACAATTACGGCTACATAAAACAGATTATGTAAATGGTCCAAGCCTTATAAAACATGGTTAATTGGAACACGAAACAGATTATGCAAATGGTCCAAATCTAACTGAAGTAAAATAAACAATAAAATGTAGAATTTCGTACTAACTTACCATATAAGCAATAAACAACAACCTCTAATACACTTGGACAGATTTAACCAAACACCCCTTTATTAGACTATGAATGTGCTTTTTGAAGCAAATTGGATGTTTAGACCATGAGACTGAAACATAAGCTTGTACAATGAACAAAGATTACTATAATACTAAGAAAGGTTTACCAATTAGCAGTTGCCGATTAACTATTCCTTATGTTATTTACCAAGTCGGTGAAAAGTTTACTCCTAACGATCACTTTGCTTTCACAAACATTTGCCGATTAACTATTCCTTATGTTATTTACCAACTAAGTTATAAGTTTTTAAAAAGAATTTACAAGTATGTGCGCACTACTAATGTATTCAAATCTTCGCAATAACAATCATAAGTAAGTAGCCAAAATAGTTGCCCGAGTAGTTTGAACCTGATCGGGAGTACAAACTATTTCCCGCCGTGTATAAGCAGGATGTATATAGTCCGAGGCCCGATATCTTAGCACAACTCTACCGGGTTAAGTCAACCGACCATCTATGGTTCAAGCTCCCCCGGCCTTGTTACCAAAAATGGTTCCCATAGAAAAGCCGGTTACCACCGGAACCAGCTACTACTTAGATCGTCATCACAAAGACAAACACAAAGGTTTGCAAAGCAACAAAACTTGACAATTCTTTCTAAAAACTGTAGGCATCTAACATCTCCCAAAAAAAATTTAATCATACTTAGGTATATTAAAAAGAGATCTAGCATCAAATAAACCTAAATCCATACAAATTTACACTAACACATACTCACAAATAACCTAAATCTGTCAGAAAGGCATCAATAAACCTAAATCCAACTTTTTTATAATTGCTTACCCAAACCCTAAATTAGCGTAACCCTAAGTCAATTGGATTATTACTTACCCTACCCAATAAAATCTAACTGAAGTAAAATAAACAATAAAATGTAGAATTGCGTACTAACTTACCATATAAGCAATAAACAACAATTATGGCTACATAAAACAGATTATGCAAAATGGTCCAAATCTAAGTGAACTAAAATGTACAACCAGACGTTAATTATAACACGAAACAACTTACCCTATAAAACATGGTTTTTTTAAAACTTAGATCTGCTGGTGTCTAACTTGGGCGGATGGGGTGTATATGGAAAACTAATGTTAGATCTGCTGGTGTATAACTTGGGCTTTGAAATAATGTTAGATCTGCTGCTGGTGGTGGTGCCTACCCTTCGATAATGTTAGATCTGATGGTGTCGTTTGGTGCCTACCCTTCGATAATGTTAGATCTGTGGTGGTGGTGCCTACCCTTCGAACTAATGTAAAATGATGTTAGATCTGATGGTGTCGAAGTATTAAAAGTGTTAAAAGTGTTTGTAAAATGATGGTGTCAAAGATCTGATGGTGTCGAACTAATGTAAAATGATGTTAGATCTGTGGTATAAGTATTAAAAGTATTAAAAGTGTTAAAATGATGTTTGAGGATAAGATGATGAAGTATTAAAAGTGTGTGTGGTATAAGTGTGTGTGGTAGTAAGTGTATAAGAAAAATAAAAAGTATAAACTTAATAATGTTGTATAAAAAGTTAGAAAATAAAATACATGTAATTTGATAAATAAAGTATTGTAAAAGTGTACTCCATACCTACCAAGTCGCCCAAGAATAAAGATAAGTGGGACCCAGTCGCCCAAGTTTATTGTACTATAAATTAATAAAAAAAGACCATAAATTTTCGGAAAAAGACAAAATAATCAGGTCGCCCAAGAAATGTGGGTCCCAGTCGCCCAAAAAGTACACTTTTATAGTTGTACCATGAAGGTACAATGTGGGGCCATGTATAAGGACACATGTCACTATATTACACCATCCGCCCAAATTTTGGAGGCGACCTTCTCCCGTTGGGGTATTTGGGGAAAACAAGATTTTATGGGTTATTTAGGGTGGAGACCCTTGTACCTTTGGGGTATTTGTGGAAAATTCCCAAAAAAGTATGGACGCCAATAAAGGTGCAAAACACAAATGACAACCTGTCATGTGTTGAAGGTACAACTCGTGAAGCACTACATGCATATACAAGGTTTTTAAAATATCGATGCAATATAAAATAAATTTAAAGAGCTCATTTTTCCTCATAAACGAAATAGGTTAATGGTACAACTCATAAACGAAATAGGTTACTATACGTGCTACCTCTAAACATTAGCTTTTTAGTGTTGAAAGGACATATAGAGTAGAATGATAAAAAGTGCTTCAGATTTGTTTGTATAAAAGTATTCGACGGGTATAAATGTACAACTAATGGGAACCACAATTTTATGAGTATACATATTATATTGCATATACCTTATACCATATGGAAAAGGTCAATTGTTAAATCAGATATGTCCTTTTCTGCAAAAGATTTTTATAAGGGATGTGTTGACCGCACCCTCCCTACCAGGGGGGTCCATCTACTTTTAGTCAAAATATATAGGTTTTAATGCAGACAGTACAAGCGGCGGCAGCTGGTCAAATAGGGAGGGTGTGGCTTAGGGAGGGTGTGATTAACTCATGCCTTTTATAAAGACATGGTTATACATGCCATTTCTTTGGTGTTTGACTAGAAGGTAGTATGTCAAATGATGCATATTGGAAATAGTACCACTGTTCTAAAATCTTAGATGGTAGATTTAGGTGTACCTTTTATTCTTATGTTGGCATAAAAGTAACAAAGGTTGGTCAAATCATACTTAAACTTTAAATACACGTTAAACTTAAAATACGAACTACAAACATAAACTACGATAGTTAAACATTAAACTAAGAAACGGAAATTAAAACCCATAACAAGTACTACGATTAAACTAAACTACGAATCAATAAAACGAATCATCCGACACATAGCCCTCGTGAGTCGATGCACTCGAATCGTCCTCACTCGTTGGCACACGGTCTATTCCATTTTCTATTCGCCATGCACAACGACGGTTTCTCCGAGCCTGTTTAGCTCTTAAGTACTCCTCACGAGCTCTTCTCTCACTTTCTTCCTCTGCTTCGGTACGTAACACTTCTTGCATATATTTCTCATACAGTTCTTCAACAGTCAACTCACGTGCATTGGGTTGGTTTTGTGGTGGATAATTTGCCGGTGGAGTGTAGCGGGGTGGATTGTTTGTTGGTGGATTGTTTACCGTTGGAAACAGAACTTCCGGTGAAGTGTCTTGTGGTGGATTGTCAAATTGGAAAACAGGAAACAGATCTTGTGGTGGATTGTTGGCTAGTTGATTGTCGTATGGGAATACGGGGAGAAGATCTTCGGGTGGGGTGTGGTAAACTGACTCGTTATTTGGTGAATTGTTGCGAGACATTGTTTTGAGATAATTGTGTATGATTTGTGGGTGAATTGTGGGTCTATTTTGAGCATCTGGGATTGACTATTTATAGAAACACATTTTGAATATAAAACTTAACGTTTATCCCGCCCCTTTAGTTTGAATTTTGAATTTTGAATATAAAACTTAACGTTTATCCCGCCCTTCAATTTGAATTTTGGATTGAATTTGAACTTTAAATTTATTTATCTTTTATATATAAATAATAAACTATTTACACATAATTTTTATTATTTATAACATTATATATAAATATAATAGAAAAATAAATTTGAGGCATGATTCTGAATCCTCCAGAATCCTCCTGTCACATGGCACTCTGTGATTGATTAGTGAGAATCCTCCCGCGACTCCGAGTCTAGGGTGGCCATCACCCTAAGGGCACTAGTTAGACAATCCCTGAAATAAATAATGTATTACCTAATATTGTCTTTTAGGATTTTGGGTGCTTTCGAACTTTTTATCACGTACTTTTTTTTTGCGCCCCCGATTCACAATCAAACAAACCAAAATATTCCCGTATTATGGGAGTTTGGGTAAGATTAATTTGTTTTTGAGCACTAACCTTCGGGGTGCGGTACCTACAACTATCATAATCCTGATGTTGGCCATTCTCACGAGAACTCCATGTTCATTCTTATGGCTTAACCTTCAACCTCCGACCCCTAATTGTTGACCATATGGCCTTCGGTTACTATCTTCATGGCATAACCTCGATCGGTTCTGTTTTCATCTCCTCGCAATTACTTTTAGAATGATACAAAGGTATGAGCATTGTGTGCGTTCACACGATGCTCTCATGACTTGCGCAAAAGAAAGAGTGAGGCTCTCAAAATTAAATTAATTGTGCAGTTAGAATATGCATGTAGAAATATTCGTGTGCCATAGTTCTAGTTTTACACTACACCCTCAACTGTTTGTCTTACTTTGAACCTTTATAATGGTCCTTAAAACGCTTTTAAATCGAATGGAGATTCCAAAGGAAAAGTTAGTAACTCTCTTGTTAAAAAGAGTATTAAATAACATTTGAGACATGTGTCCAGAGAACAATACCAGATACTCAATCAACATGAAGATATTACTTAATCAATGATCGGTTCCCATCTCCGTTGCTATCAATACATTATTCTACGGGCCACGTATTGTTTCGAAATTGGTATAAAAGAATAAAGTTTCAAGCCACGGTTATTTCCTATTACATAATACATATATATTTGATCAATGTATTAAAATATTGGAACACAGTATTAAAATTACGATAGTTGCACCTTACCGTCAAGGGCAAGAAACACATCATATGTTCTATGTCCATGAAGCCTTCGATTATTATGGGTCGATTATGTTATACAACATATAATTTTGTGGTATTTCGAACTGGGGGGATAATACTGGTATGATACCCCCATCGGTTATGTTACGGTTCGGCTTTAACCCAATCTTTCTATTGATACATGAAAATATTTTGTTTGTCATATCTAACGGGAAAAGGCACATAGCTTTCATGTCTTAATGTGCAGGAATAACTGTATCAGGTTCCACATGCATAACCATTACAAGAATATATAAACGGGTCATGCAGAAACACCCCGTCCAATGCTATATACGGATCGTGCAAAAACACTCCGTCCAATTTTATAAACGGATAGTGCAAAAACACTCCGTCCAATTCTATAAACGGGTCGTGCAAAAACACCCCGTCCAATGCTATATACGGATCATGCAAAAACACTCCGTCCAATTTTATAAACGGATCGTGCAAAAACACTCCGTCCAATTCTATAAACGGGTCGTGCAAAAACACCCCCTCCAATGCTATATACGGATCGTGCAAAAACACTCCGTCCAATTTTATAAACGGGTCATGCAAAAACACCCCGTCCAATACTATATACGGATCGTGCAAAAACACTCCGTCCAATTTTATAAATGGGTCGTGCAAAAACACCCCGTCCAATTCTATATACCCATCGGTTATGTTACGGTTCGGCTTTAACCCAATCTTTCTATTGATACATGAAAATATTTTGTTTGTCATATCTAACGGGAAAAGGCACATAGCTTTCATGTCTTAATGTGCAGGAATAACTGTATCAGGTTCCACATGCATAACCATTACAAGAATATATAAACGGGTCGTGCAGAAACACCCCGTCCAAAATTATAAACGGATAGTGCAAAACACTCCGTCATCAAACGGTCTCAAACATATAAACTTGTATCTACAAGAGCTATGTAAATAACAACGGAAACAAGTGGATGATGGAAAAGGCATGTCTCGCTTCGGATCCAACAATATTTAAGTATAGCATCATTGACCGTAGGTCAACAATACAATACTAGGGGGGACATGTTGGCGGATATGGCCAGATGGCCCACGCCGAACTACGTGTGCCGAAAGGCATAAGATATTATTTAAGTATTGCACCATCGGTCTTCAACCTATACTACAATACTGGGGGGGACATGTTGACGTGTGTGTCCGGACGGCCCCATGTTGGCGTATATGGCCAGATGGCCCACGCCGAACTACGTGTGCCGAAAGGCATAAGATATTATTTAAGTATTGCACCATCGGTCTTCAACCGATACTACAATACTGGGGGGACATGTTGGCGTATATGGCCAGACGGCCCCATGTTGGCGTATATGGCCAGATGGCCCACGCCGAACTACGTGTGCCGAAAGGCATAAGATATTATTTAAGTATTGCACCATCGGTCTTCAACCGATACTACAATACTGGGGGGACATGTTGGCGTATATGGCCAGACGGCCCCATGTTGGCGTATATGGCCAGATGGCCCACGCCGAACTACGTGTGCCGAAAGGCATAAGATATTACTTAAGTATTGCACCATCGGTCTTCAACCGATACTACAATACTGGGGGGGACATGTTGACGTGTGTGTCCGGACGACACGTGCCGGACCGAAGAGTCTCCTGCAGTCCGAAGGAAATTACCGGAAGGCAGATGCTGCTCTTGTCCGAAGGGCATGTGCCGAAGGACCGTAAAGGTATACACCCATTTTTATACAGGTACATCCTTTTGCCCAACAGTCCGATGCAAGAACCGGACGACTCCGTCTAACCCGGATATTACGGGATTGTGTCTCCCACGTGACTCGACACCTAGACTAGGTATAGCTTGGCGTGTTCCTTCCCAAGACAACACAGGTATCGAGGAACCAACTTGGGTACCTACCTCTTTCTCTCTCTATATATACTACTCTTTATATCTCTTTTATCTCATATTATTTTTACACACACAATAAACTACAACGCATACATTAAATCCTCTACATACGAGGTGCTGACTTGACCGTCGGAGGGTGGTTCCCGGGGCTTCGGCCTCGGGACCCCTTCTAACGGGTTCTTTTATGTTCGTAGCTTACTTCAAAGCTCGGGACAAGGACGAACGGCACGCTAGGGCCGTTAAAGCCAACCCGACGGAAAAATGCTTCAACATACACCACATTCAAACCACATTCAACCTCCACCCGCCACGTGTTTCATCTACTCCACACCAACAAATAAACCCTACCCTGGGACTTTACTCATCTTCAGATCAGAACTATTCTTCCGGTTTGATCCCTGTCACGTTGTTCCGGTCTGTTATTGTCGCTGCCAGATCGGACCTATATAACTTGGAAGAGACGCCCTTGTGGTGACCACGGAGTTTGTTCTTGTCGCCGGATCTGTTGGTGGTCGGACCTGTTGTGGCCGGATCTGTTGGTGGTAGTGTTAGGATTGATTAGCAGTTCTTTTGTTATTGTGGAGTGTTAGGATAGTATTACAAAAGTGCCTTTTAATAATTAGTTATATTAAAATGAGGATTAATCTAGACCTTTAGATTTAAAATAGACAGATGGTTGAGATCTCTTGATTTGATCTTTAGATAATTATTGTTTCGTATTGAACTTTTGTCTTTGGGACATCATAAGATTTCATTTTGGACATTTAATATGGGACGGAGGGAGTATCATTTATCTCAATATCATACTTTTTATTTTATATAAGCTAGAACTTGGAGTAAAAAAAATTTGTCACACATAGTTAGAATTTTTAGATCCGCCACTTTGCTTTCTGGCTTTATGTAACTGCTTACTGCTACTGGTCTCCGCTACTGCTTACTTCCTACCGCCTTTTGCTACCGTTATTTTTGCCAAAATTCCATTAGCCAACTCTAGAATACTAAATACATTTTTTTTGCCTTCTACATTTTTTTTTTGAAGATGCCTTCTATAAATTAAGAGAGATGATTTGCGCACTCATCTTTTTTACTCGCACACTCACTGTACAAATAATCAAAGCATGATGTCAATATGGTACAACTGATTGGAGTGTCCTAATCAAAACTCAAAGTGTGCAAATCAATTCTCATAAATTATCGTCGTTTTCACATGTAGATGTCGGTCGTGCAAAGTCATTTACAATTTCCTACCTTCAGTTCATTGATGATACTCTTATTTTTTGTGGTGCTAGTAAGGAGAATTTGTTAAATGTTAAAAGGGTTCTTCGGTGCTTTCAATTATCAGCTGGTCTAATGATTAATTTCTTAAAGAGTATGTTATATGGGGTAGGCATTGATGATCGTTTAGTTCGCGTATGGGGTGATGATCTTGGATGCACGGTCGGTTTATTCCCTTTTCGGTACCTTGGGTTGCCTGTTGGTGCTAATCTTATTTTTAAATCGGTATGGGATCCTATCATTGAGAGTTTTAGAGATCGTTTATCTAAGTGGAAAACAAAGTTGATTTCTTGAGCAGGTCGTGTGGTCCTTTTAAAATCGGTTTTAAATAGTCTTCCTCTTTATTTCACGTCGTTATTTCAAGTTCCTGTGTGTGTGATGGAGGAAATTGAAAAGATACGGAGAAGCTTCTTTTGGGGAAAAGACCCATGTGAGCGTAAACTATGTATCATGGATTGGGGTACGATGACTAGAAACAAACCAAACGGGGGCCTCAGCCTGGGTAATCTTCGGGTCAGGAATGAAGCTCTTTTATGCAAATGGGTTTGGAGATATGGAAACGAAAAAGAGGCTCTATGGAGGAAGCTTATAGATGCTAAGTATGGAAGAACTCAATACAGCCTATCTCTAGCTATTCCAAGCAAAGCTTCAGTATCTCTAGTTTGGAAAAAGATTACAGATATTCTCCATTCAAGGTCACCAGCAAGTGTTGTTGCTAAAAAAGGGTTGGTGCATTCTGTCGATAAAGGCGATTGTACAAGATTTGGGATGACCATTGGGTGGAAGGCCACATATTAAAGACTTCATTCCCGAGAATCTTTGCTTTAGTAGCCAACAAATCAGGCCCTCTTTGTGATTTCGGGCTGTGGGACAATCGACAATGGAAATGGGATGTGAAACTAAGCAGAAAGCTATTTGATTGGGAGGTGGAACAATTTGATTCATTCATATTAACTCTCAATTCAGTAGTGATGATGGTAACAAGGAACGACAAAGTGGTTTGGTCATTTGACTCATTAGGGAAGTTTTCCTCGAGGACATTTGGTAAAGAGATGGACAAATCTAACTACAGTGATCCAATTCTTCACTTGGTATGGAAATTTAAAGCTCCACCAAAAGCTCGTCTTCTATGTTGGCGAAGTATCATTAGCAAACTTCCAACAAGAGACGTGCTTTTAAGATTTGGTATCATTTCTGAGAACCAATCTCGATGTCCTCTTTGTAAAACATGCATCGAATAAGTTGATCATCTTTTTATTCACTTCAAGTTCACTCTCTCTATCTGGTATGCATTGATTTGTGGTTGGGATTGTGAGTGGGTTATTCCTAGAAACAGGAGAACCTTATTTTCTCGGTGGATGGATATGGCAAAGGTCGTGAAATGTAAAGAGGTATGGCAGACTACATTCTTCTCGGTTGTGTGGCATGTTTGGGAAGCAAGAAACAAGGCTATTTTTGCGGACAATATATCTTCTTTTTTGGCAGGTTTTAGATTTGGTCAAATTTCGAACCGGTTGTTGGGTTAAGGCTTTCTCTCCGGCTTGTCCATATTCATTATTTGATTTTCGTGTGAACTTATTTTCGATTACAGCGTGTGGTAGCACTATGAAAAAGAATGATCACACTGAACAATGGTGTCCTCCGGTTGTGGGCTCTTTAAAGTTTAATGTTGATGGCGCCGCTAGAGGCAAACTGGGCCCCACGGGCATCTGTGGGTTGTTAAGAAACAATTGTAGGATGGTAACTAAGAAGTTAGATTTGTCCTCATGTGGTATTATTGTTGAAAGTGACTCTCTTAACGTAGTTTTTTTAGATTCGACGTCCTCTTGAGAGACCATGGCGATTGACGTCCACTAACGAAAACTAATCGATAGCTCATATCAAACGTGAAGGTAATTGTGATGCTGATAAGTTGGCTAAAGAAGGTGTCCTCCATTCTGTCCCTCTTAGCATTTGGAATCTGTGATCTAGTGTCGCAAATGGAGCTTGTTTCACGAGTTGTTTGGTGCTTTTTGATTTGTGGAGTTGGTCATTGTCTTTTATTTCGATGCCTATAAGAGCATGCCCACGCGTAACCTGTGTTAAAACTTAACGCAGTGCCACATCAGCTTTTACACTTTAACTTTAACTCAGAAAAAAACACCCACAACAATAACTCAGCTTTAACTCAAATATTTTCAAATTCTACCCTCAACTAAAACTATTATTTCATTTAATAACTAATAAAAACAATTTATATTAATACTTAAAATTTAAACATACATTAAACTTAAACGCAAGTTACATTAAACATGAAACATAAAGTACGATAATTAAACATAAAACTAAAATAATTAAACATAAAACTGCGAATCAATAGAACGAATCGTCGGACACCCACCCTTCTGAAAAGATGTCTTCCGGTGGAGTGTTCAAAGTCATGCTGGAGCTTGGGAATTGCTGGCCAAAGTCATGATCACTTGGGAATTGCTAGGAAAAATCATGGTGAGTGGGAAATTGTTGGGACAAGTAACGGTGAGTTGGAAATTGTTGAGAGAAATCTTTGCGAGGCATTGTTTAAGAGAAATGTTTGAAAATTATATGTGAATTGAGTGAGAATTAACTGTGAAATGAAATGGTGTTAAATAAGCTCAAAAATCCCGCCCATTGATTTCAAATTTTGAATTTTAAACGTTTAAACAAAATCCCGCCCATTCATTTCAAATTTTGAATTTTAAATGTTTATTAAAGAAAATCCCGCCCATTCATTTCAAATTTTGAATTTTAAACGTTTAAAAGAATCCCGCTTCTGCATCTGAATTTGAATTTTTCAAATTTTAAAAATCCCTTATAAATAACACAACATCTAATACTTTTCCTCACACATCTCTTCACCACTATCTAATACTTTTCTTCACACATCTCTTCACAATGAATAATCGTTGGTTAATGGAAGAAGAAGTCTTGCTAGCTATCGTATGGCTAGAAGTTCAAGAATCTACAGACCTTTTGAATGAACGTTCTTTTTGGAATGTCGTTACACGAAAGTTTAACCAGCAGACTAATGGTGTTCAACGTAATAAGAATAGTATTACGGCTCAATGGAATAGAATGAACATTGAATGTCGTAGATATAACGCTATTTATAAAGAGTTGCAGCGTACCAGTCAAGACACCAATCGTCTCACCAATGCAAACCGAATTTATTATGAACGCTATGGGAGAGAGCTACATTACTCACAAGTGTGGTTCACTCTGAGAAACACAAGGGCATGGGACAGATACGATGAGTAATGATCTTTTATGTTAAGTATTCCGCTTTGTTTCTTTCTGTTATTCGTATCGAATCTGAACTACGATTCAGATCAAGTCTTTGTTTCCTGTATCGTTTGTAATCATGTTAACTTTGTATGGTGTTTATGTAATGTTTACGTTTTTATTAATGAAATTAATGTTTTATTAAGTTTTTAGTTTATTTATTTATTTACTTATTTTGAAATCTTATAAAAGATCACAAGTTCAAGCCATGTGTCCTTGAAATCTTATAAAAGATCACAAATTACAAGGGCCAAAATTGTCAACACACAAACATAAATACAGGGACCAGAAGTATAATTTTTTTTTCTTTTTTAAGCAAATATGGCTTAACGCCACGTTAGTGGCTTAACGCAGCCCTCCACATCAATAACGCACGTTAACGTGCGTTAAAACTGCATTAACGCAGCCTTCCACGTTACGTGTGCTCATGCTCTAAGTCAGTGTGCTCATGCTCTAAGTCAGTGGCTTTCTGTTTCTTCCATGAACATGAGTGATCTTATTTCAATGATATACATTTCTACTTTAAATAAATAAATAAATAAATAAAATAAAATAATAAGTTGAAGATATTCGGCAGCCGAATGTTGACTAGTTGACTTGACTAACTAAAATTGTTAGAGCATCTACAATGCATCAAGTCTTTAAGACTTGATGCATTTAATGCATTTAATGCATAAAACATTTAGTGGCCAAAGCTTGGAGCAAAGACTTGAGCTTTACCAAGTCATTGTTGAAAAGCTTTTCAAAAAGGCTTAGTTGCAATGGCAAAAACTCTTTAAAAAGACTTCTTAAAATAGTAAAATTCAATTATTATAACCCCCAACCAATAAACCCGTCCGTCACTTCCAAAATCAAAGAAAGAAACAAAGAGATAATTATTTGGAATGGCAGTGGTGAAAGATGGGGAACAAGATTTCAAACCTAACAACAAGAAGAAAACAACGCCTGAAGAAGATGAACTCGATAAGAGGTACTTACTATTACTATTACTATTCTATTAGATCATTTTTTGTTGTAACATTTTTTAAAAATTATTTAGGAGAAAGAAGATGGTGCCAGGTGGATTAATGAAGGCTGTTATTAGACCTGGTGGTGGTGGTGGTGACGTCATGCCTTCTGATGGTGATCAGGTTTTTATTCATTTCATTTCATTTTTTTTTAATATAAATTTTTTATTATATCCTTAGTAACTTAACTTACCTCTTGATTGATATAATTGTAGCACCACTCACACGAAGTTAGAATCGGTTTTATAATTTACGCGGTGTTTGTTTAAGCTTTTTTTTTTTTTTTTTTTTTTTTTTTTTTTTTTTTTGTCTTATGAGCTTATGTGAATTCGGCTTATGTTTTATAAGCCCAATTTTTACGGATTGTTTTTCAATGTGTGGGCTTATATAAGCTTATTATGATATAACAAGCTATAAGCTCATAAGTTTCGAAATAAGACAGAAAATCGGGATTGCAAAACATAAGCCGAATTCGTATAAGTTCATAAGCCAAAGAAATAAGCTTAAACAAACACCCCCTTAGGCTTAACTCTTGATTTAATTGTAGCACCATTGACACATCTTGACTCTTAAGTTAGAATCGGTTTAATAATTTATATTATTAGAAGTTGGGGTAAGGGTTGTGAATTTGTGATGATAATCTACTTGAATCATGTTTGTTCACTTTCCAAATAAAGTATTTTGACCGTTAAATATCTGTGTATCACGAAATCTCTATTGGGATAATTTAAGTGAAGCAATTAGTTTCTAGGTACAAGGGAACTAAGCAAAAACAAAGAGAATTGTTACTTTTCGTAAAAACAAGAGCGAATAATCTGTTAAACAGATGAAAGTTGACAGTTATTGTCGGTTAAAAGCTGCCCATTGACCAATGCGTCTTGAGTGGTCGATTACATATTAGCTCAAACGAGCGTGCATGCCGCACCTTGTTCTAACCTGTATCCGAGCTTAATATGAAATCCCATTGGTCTCTAGTAAATCATAATCACCTAAAATAGTTGATGACACTAAAATCACTAACAATTATTTCACTTGCATAATGCAAGTAATCAGAAAATAGTGTTGTGAACCTTTTGCGCAAAAAAATAAATAAATAAATAAAATAAAATAATAAAATAAAAATAAAATGATTATCTGTGTTTTCTGACTTTCTCATTGAGAGAATGCAGCTTTGAACAGAAGTAAGTTGAGACATGTGTTTTCAAAATGCAGTTTTGCACGATTTTTTTATAAAGATGCAAGTTGCAACACCCCTAAATTTTATCACCAGGGGCACACCTTTAGTTTGGTGATAATGGAAAACTAGCTGTTTTTAGAGATATGATAATATCGATATTGAGATGCGTAGGAATTTGAGTTTGTAATGTTTGTTAACAAGTGTATCAGTTCAGTTGATTTTGTTGTATTGATTAGAGTATTAGCCTCTTAGGTAGTGATATTTCAGATAAATTTTTATGATCTAGCTTTTGTATGATATGTAAGGTAAGATTTGAAAGAGCAAAGATGCATTTATAATGTTATGATTGATGAGTTTGTTTTGCAGGTGATTTATCATTTGACCATCCGTACTCTAGATGGGGTGGTTGTTCAGTCTACTCGCTCAGAATTTGGTGGTGCGTTCGATTTTTTATGTTCTGTTTTTCGTATAATATATGTCTGATTTATCCAATGGCCCTGTTAATCTGTTTGAGATTATTGTAATAATATCTGGATGAAAGAGAAAATTTCTTTTGATCTTAATATTATTAGCAGTGCTAGCTCATTGACTAATTTAGATGTTTATGACATTAGCTGTCTTTAAGGTAACATCTGATGTTCCTTGAAGATTTCGTAAGCCCAAAACCCACAGTTATTTTCCCTGTTCAACTTGGTCCTTATGTTACATTTTTTTTGTTCTTTGGTCGGTCAAAACTGAAAAAGTTTGAAAATCTCATTCCTGCTACCTTTATGTTTTATCTTTATGCGGTTGCGATTTCAGTCAATCAGAAGAAGCTTATCAAAAAAGGCTTCATGACATCTTGTTGAATGTCAAGTAGTATAGTTACTGATTTCTGGTTACTTCTGTCGCTGTTTAGAATGTTATATTTAAAAAAACTATACTTCAGCAATGTTGTTTACTTGAAGTGCCTATGCTCATGTGGGTGTGTGATGCCATCGTTTCTTCCCTGTTATAGGCAAAGGAACCCCAATAAGGCAGGTCATGGGTAAGAGCAAGATGATATTAGGGCTGATTGAAGGACTTCCAACAATGTTGAAAGGTGAAGTTGCAGTGGTAAGTTTTTTTGTAGTGTAATGTATATATGAAGTAATACTAATGTTACTGTTTGTAAGATATGCTTAATTTACCAACCGTGCTGGAACCTGATCTGATTGCTACTTACCTTTTAGTGGTCATAGCTTATTAAGCACTTGAAGCTCTGATTGTCATTCTAAGCTTCTGTAGATCTTTAACACATGTTGTGGTGCTCTATGTGTCAGTTAAAAATGAAGCCTGAATTGCATTACGGAGAGGATGACTGTCCAGTCTCTGTTCCAGATGGCTTTCCAAAGGATGCTGAACTAAATTTTGAGATTGAGTTGATAGAGTTTGCTAAAATCAAGGCAAGAGATACAAATTGTTGATGATACAATAAACTGGCTTACGTTAAATTAATACTTCATGCTGCTTATACTTGATATCAGAACTCTTTTTAATTTCTTTTTATAAATATTCTTCAGGTCATAACTGACGATTTCGGAGTCATGAAGAAGGTATGTATTACCATGGAAAGAAAATACTGTATTATGCATCTTCTGATTAATGTGACCTTACTATGCTCTGGAGCATAAATTATATCTCTTAAATGTTAAGGGGGGTATTTTAATGCTATATTGTTAGTGATTATGTGGCCTGTTAATTTGGGATCCAACAGTCGAACTTGCTCAACTGCTTTACTTTACAAAATAAATAAATAAATAAATTGAGGTACATTTGTTACTTTATTCTGCTGTGATGGCTGCTAGAAAATCATTTTGATATGGTGGAAAAGAGGTTTGAGTTTAGGAAGTATGATAACATAGAATTGTTAAAACGTTTAAAAGAAGTGATAGAGGCTTATCTCCACATGACAGCAGAGTGTGAAAGGAAAATCAGGTGGAATTGCTATAGAGAATTCCCTTGTGTACAAATAGTTGGATGTAATACTCAATCTCTTGTTTTCACAACACAAATGGTCTATCTGAGTTTAGATTTCATCAATATAGTATATTTCATTGTTAGAGTGTGTGCTTATATTTCTCCGTTCACTGAGCAGGTTATAAAGGAGGCACAGAGTTGGGAAAATCCTAGAGATCTTTATGAAGTAAAAGCCAGGTTCGTATGCAGTGATTTTCTCTATTGTTTGAAGAAAAGCTACTTATTTAAGAAATAGCAGCAATATTTTTACACTTGTGGGTTGTGACTGATTCTAGGGTTTCTGCCAAGTCGGGGGATGGACAAGCACTTAAATTACATACAACTGGCGAACCAATTTTGTTTACTTTTGGAAAATCCGAGGTACGTTCCAAATTTATATAAGATCTCCCATCTTTTAATCTGCTTTGTTTGTCCTATAATTCCCCTAATCCCCTCTTCCATTTCTTGTTTCTAAGATTATTTAACCGCTCATGCAAAAACTAAAATGAAAATAAGGTTCATGTATGCTTATCAAAGTGTTAATTGTATATCTATATCAGGTACCTAAAGGTCTTGAAATGGGTATAGGAACAATGTCGCGTGGAGAAAAAGCAGTGATATATGTTACCAGTCAGTACTTAAGCCAAAGCCCTCTGATACCTTCTGCAGGAGGTGTTGAAGAAGTTCACTTTGAAGTGGAACTTATTCATTTCATACAGGTGCGCAAAAGTGTTTTCATCTTTGCCTTTGACTGCAATTTCTGGTGCAAAAGTTTAAAATTAAGATATTTGCTTTGCTATTGTACAGGTAAGGGATGTGCTAGGAGATGGTCGACTAATAAAACGTCGTGTAAAAGATGGAAAAGGTTTTGTTTCAGTCCTTAAATTAACCTTTTGGAACATATTTCACATTTCTTATCACTAATGTTTCTGGGCGATTGGGTGGGTAAACCATTTAAATTCTGACCCAAAAAATTGGACAATTTACACTCTTTAAGTATTCAATCGGTAAAACTGGGTCAAGTTCATTATCTACCATTCGCCATTCATTCATTTGTTGATTTGCCAATGTATGCGTTTGTATTCTCTTCTTTCATCCTTTTCCTATTAGGGTGATATGCTATTTTTGCTCATTGGTTTTTTGAACATATCAGGTGAATTTCCTATGGATTGCCCTCTTCAAGACAGCCGACTACGTGTGCATTACAAGGGAATGCTTATTAATGAAGAAAAGACAGTTTTCTATGATACAAGAGTTGATAATAATGGCCAGCCTTTGGAGTTTTCCTCAGGGGAAGGGGCTGTAAGTTAATCTCAACTTTGAATGAAAATTTCATTTAAATGAATTGATACATCTGCGGTTACTCCCCTGAAAGTTAGAAGATGATCTATGAAGCTCAAGCTTTTGTTTATTCTTGGAAGATGATAAATTCAAGAGATTTTTTTGTGTGTGTGTGGTAGGTACCTGAAGGTTTTGAGATGTGTGTACGGCTGATGTTACCCGAAGAGATATCACTCGTTACCTGCCCACCTGATTATGCATATGACAAGTTTACAAGGTCTATTTTTCAGTTAACTATGTATATGTGATATGCACAGCTTTAAATGTAAAAACGACGTTGCTTTTGCTCATGAGTTAACTTTGATGTTTGATTTTCTTCCTTATCATGTGACTAGGCCTGCTAATGTTCCTGAAGGTGCTTATGTTCAATGGGAGATTGAGCTCCTTGGTTTTGAAATGGAAAAGGTTAATTAATATATTATATCACATGCATTTATTAGAAGTGAGGATATGCTATCTTTTGCTTATTATCTAATTTATGGTGTCTGCTGCAGGATTGGACTGGAATGAATTTTAGAGCTATAATGGACGATGTTGAGAAGACCAAAGGCACGGTATATATTTTATGATTTTTGGATCAGATATTGTTTACCTTACAGTTGACTCATTGAGTCTGGAAGGAATATGATATATTTATTGAAGGGTGAATAGTATAAGAGTTCCATAAACTATTAGTAGAGACTTCACTAGAAGTTCACATACCATTTGTGTCCTTTTCCAGTTTCATAATCTATAAAAAAACATGGCAGCTGTGTATTACTGTATGAGGTTGATTTTATATAAAAATTAGCTAGCAACATAAGATATGCTTATTAGAGTATTAGGGTAAGTTAGTTTACATGTAATAATTTACATCTTATTGTTTTCTACACAGGGTAATAGGCTATTCAAAGAAGGAAAGTATGCACTTGCCAAAGCAAAGTACGATAAGGTACACACTCTGGACCGTTGTTACATTTTCAGTTATGTCTCATCATTTGTGTTTCCGTTTGTGAATGCTGAATGGTTTCTTCTGTATTATTGTTTAGTACTTGGTTGTAATCTAAAATGTGTGCATTTGTCTGCAGATTTTACGTGAATTCAATCATGTTAATCCTCAAGATGACGAGGAGGGAAAAGAGTTCGCAAGTACAAGAGTATGGCTCCTCATTATATCTTGCCAGATTCTGTGACTAATTTCTCTATCTGATATATATTTACAGAGACACCTTATGTCTCAAGGCTAGTGAGTAGCTCTGCTTGGCACAAAATTTTAAGTTTTAATGTTCTGTTAATTTCACTTTCTTGGTGCAATAGAGTCTGTTGAATCTGAATGTGGCTGCCTGCTACCTGAAGATGGGCGATTGCCGGAAGTCAATTGAGACTTGTAATAAAGTAAGTTAGTAATCTTATTATTATTATTTTTCTAATTGTATTAGATTTCTATGATGGAGAAGATCAAGCAACATTAGTGACAGGAACCATTATATTATTATTTTTTTCTTTATAACAGGCTTTGTAAAATAACTATTCTAGTACTCCCTATCACAATATATTGCTCATTGATGTTAATTGACATTGGACAGTGACTAACTGAAACTCACAATAGTTTCTTCTTTTTGCAGGTATTAGATGCAAACCCTGTTCATGTCAAAGCACTTTATCGACGGGGAATGGCATACATGGAGGCTGGCGATTATGACGAAGCTAGAGCAGATTTCAACATGGTAAATACTTAAATATTATTTATTTGGTGTAAAATTTGTGGTCGAAACTTTATTTGATCATTCTACTTTACCCTGTAAAACTAGATGATGACCATAGACAAGTCATCCGAAGCCAATGCAAAAGCGGCTCTTCTTAAGTTGAAGCAGACCGAGCAGGTTAGTTAAATAAACAACCCTCCTCTCTCCCAAGGAAAAACATAACCTTTTTTCTAAACAATTATCATCTATGCATAATAACAGGAAGTAGAGAAGAAAGCACGTAAGCAATTTAAGGGACTATTTGACAAGAAGCCTGGAGAAATATCAGAAGTAGGACTAGATGATAAAATAAGTGAGACTAATAACGATGCACAGGAACCCTTAGTTTCTAGTCAGGAAGAAAAGGATATTGATGAAGATGCACCACCAGGTCCACCTCCTGCTCGTATGGGTTCTTTTTCACGGTTGTTGACTGGTGGTATGAATCTATTCAAGTCTCTAGGGGTAAATAGGTGTTCCATATTGTGAATGAAACATCACACGACCTGACCGGTTTGTCACTAAAGGAGGCATAGTAATATTTCTTTGTATGGAGTTAGAATGGCTAAAACGCGGTTGCTGACATTTTGTATAATTTCTTTTGTAAAACTTTTGTTGCTATTTGGGCGTAATAAGATTGAGCTCTAGCAAAGATGGTATGGTTGTATTACTCTATATTATGCGCTAAGATCTGTAAACTTGTTCGCTTCTGAGAGGGAGGTTTGGACTTTGGACCAACATTTCCAAACTTCTTGGTTTAAATTTTTTTTCTAGACTGGAACCAAATAGCTTCATAAAGAAACCAGCCTAATTGTATAGTTTGATTTCATTATCTGACCATTTAAACTTGCACTGAAATTCATGAATGGAAACCATATAAGTTCTCAAACATTACAATAATTAGACAGGATCCGTACGAGATTTAGAAATTACCCTATACTTGACCACAAAAAACCCGATAATATGTCCAATCACCACGAAAACAAAAACACCAACGTTGTACGACATCACGCACAACATAAGAAGATAAACAAGAGCCATCCGGAGTCCATAGAACAAAGCATGAATCAATCCGCCAACAATTGGACTACATCCAGGCTTAACAACCGGAAAAATTGAGAGGAGCTCGACAATAACAGCAAGAAAAAGTACAAAGGCTAAAGCCGATATGTACATCTTTAATTCCCCATTTGGCCAGCCATTAAATAGCATCACCACCTCTTTGCTCCAGAAGAATGTCATGTGCATGACCATGGTATCCATGGTGTCATTGTTCATAGACATGGACATTGGTGCGTCATCTTTGTCATGAGACATCTCCGTTAGGAGGAGACGATGACAAAAAAAGTTGGTTAGAAGTTTTCTAGATGTTGTTCTTAGAATTTGGGTTGTGTTTATATAGGAGAGGACCCAATGAGGTAGAATTCGAATTCATAACTTTCCCCTCGCATTTGGAGAGAAAAGAAAACGAAAAAAAAGAAAAAGAAAATGAAAGCAACTTTTTTGCTCCACATAATGAAAACGTTGTGCATCTAAAAGCAAATGGAATCCCTATTGGGTGAATGACATCAAACTTCGGATATTATTTGATGATCATCATTCGTATTCTATTAGTCATAGCTAGAAAGTATTAGGTATACTTCTTTAAAACATAATCATTAAAGATCGTTTGGAAGAAGTATCTAAACATTGACTTACTAAATATGTAACTTTGATCCACAACTACATAAGGATTTTTTATATGATTATGATCCCAAAAATATTATTGCTATATACTCATACAACTTTTACCTACTTATTTTTTTACTCATATAAAATTCTGATATTTGTACTCCACTCATTATCTCTATCATTTAAACTGTCAGTTTTTTCACTTGTCAATATCCTGTAAGTATGAAGATTAAATATCATTTCTCATACAAGTATATGAAGATTAAATATCATTTCTCATACAAGTATGCTTGGCAAAATATGAGCTAACTTGAAACTTATCTTTTAAAAGCTAAATGAATACCAGTCCATTCTAAAAGATAATGAAATATTGTTTTTCAAAATGCTCCTATAAATTTTGTTAGCAAAAATAAAATAAAATTCAAGTAGCTTTTCTTTTCATGAAAACTACAAATTTTAGTGCATCAATCTTTATTACTTTAACGATCCTCTCGCCTAATCGTATCCTAAACCTACTTTTATTCAGTTAAAAAATTTTGAATTATTTGAGAGTTGTGTGGCTTGTGACGTTATTGCAAAAGTTGGGTAATATGAGTTGCTCTTTTTTGAGTTCACATGCAATTTACAGGTCGAATTTACACTTACGGGAACTAAAGGTTGTCACAAAGCAAAAGGGATGACGTAAATATACCCTTTCTATCTTAGAAAACCTAGCGAAAGCAGCTATTTATTAAAGGTTTTCGTGTATGTTACGTAAAACTCAATATCGTTGTGTTTTTATCATAAGAAAAGTAAAGTTTATAGACTTTACATCTTCTATTTTCTATATCTAACTAAATTAGAAGAGAGCCTCAGCTGCGTTCACAATGGAACACTCACTTCTCTAACTTTTCATATACAATAACTCAACAAACATGAGCTATGAACTCTTGAAAATTATTTAACACCTGCTAATTATAGCGTTCTTTAACGAGAGAGGACATACATAAAAGGAAAGTAAGTAGAGTGGCTCTGATCGGCCGAAGGAGAAGCTATGGCACGAGAGTAAAAGTGGTTGCATAGGATCAGGGGCGAAGCTTGGAAATTTCGAGTGGGGGGTCGGGATCTAAATTTTTTTTTTCCTAACACTATGGGGGGTCGAAACCGAATTAAATTGGGGGGGGCGAAACCGAAAATATCAAAATTTTTCTACACGAAAACTATATACCCCTACATCGCAAAAAAAATTTCGAGGGGTCGGCCGCCCCCCTCGGCCCCTTAGAAGCTGTGCCCCTGCATAGGATAATGTATGCGTGTATACACTTATTAAGGTGAAGTTAAGGGTATAGTAATGTAGTGGTAACTTGATATGCACCTAGAATGATTATATGCTCATCTAAGTTAAGCCTGTTGCCTTTCTAACAATTGCAAGCTTGGAGTGAGAAGCTTCTCAAATCAGCACAAATAAGCCGAAAAGCTGAATCTGTTTGGATCTACTAAAAAGTTCTCATTAGCCACCCCATTTATTTTAGAAACAACATTTATAAAGTTAACCTGTTAGATCCAGGGGCGGACCCAAGACTTTAAGTCACCGGATGCACAAATTTCTTTACGAGTATAAAGTAAATAAAAATTAACTAAAATATACAATTTCATTAAAACTAGTAAACAAAATTAAGAAGACATGTACTCCGTATTTCTTTTGACATATTAGTGTACTAACAAAACAAGACATGTATTTATGTGAAGACAGTTTTTTGGGATCAGGTTCATTTCGACAAAATCGTGATTTTTAATGAAAATTTACACTAGACGACAAAAATCTATCGAATTCTCGTGAACCCCGGAAACCCATACGTCCGCCCCTGGTTAGATCTACTTATATTTTGATATGCTATCATAAGAAGCAATCATATCCACCCTAATATCTAAGTCCACAGGGCTTGTATATTTTTGTTAAATGATAGAATTCCTCATAGGATGTTACGTTCGATTAATGAGTAGTTTATAAACTACAAACCGTATAAACCTTAACAAACTTAAGCCCACGGCTCAGATCTACACACATAATTATAATCTAACACTCTCTCGCAATCCTAGCAATAAAATTGCTAAAACTTGAATTGGATTTGAAAACTAAAAAACATTAAAGCAATAACTAATTCGTTGACGAAAACATCCGACGGTAAGCAAAAATAAATCTTCACGCAAAAGCAAAAGTATAAAATAAGCAACAAAAACATTAAATATTAAATCAATATAATTTAATATTGATCAATGGGTTATTATTATTATTATTATTATTATTATTATTATTATTATTATTACTTTTTTTTTATAAACATCACTTTCATTAGAAACAAACCATTATTATTATTATTATTATTATTATTATTATTATTATTATTATTATGGTCGAAACAGAGGGCTGCACTTTTTCTAAGATTAGAGATACGACTACAACTAGGGTTTGACGGACTGGCATAGAGGCAGTGGCTCAAGACCGACTAGGTTAGATGATCGACATGCTCGAATAATGTTAGATTATAGAAACCCTGTATATTATATTTTATTATTGATCACATTATATAAAATACAAATGCAACACATAAATTCTAAACCGGACCCTAAACTCACAAGCGCACTTGAGCCGACTAACATAACACCGTCTAATAGGTTTGTCACTTCTAAATTCCCCTCTCCATTTTAAACTTTCCGTATATAGTAATATAGATGCATATCAAATTAGTAAAACAAACTTGTTAGATAGTACCAGAAAATTATTAGATCTACACAATGGAACTCAAGACTTCCAAATTGTGTTACAACTTCATCTTGCCCAAGTTGGCTCAACTTTTACAGTGTTTTGCATAAGTTTGATCTATATACAGTAATACTTTTATGCACTTTTCACTCGTATATCTATAAACCTATTAGAGCAAAGATATTAGTTTGGGCCTTTGTGTTTCGCGTCCATTGGACTTCTTTGTTAGATATCTTTATTTCTTGCACATTTTCTCAAGCTTTGAGACTTGTTGCGTTTTAGTTTGTATTGTGAGTTTTATAAGTGCACATTTATGCTTTCTCAATTTATTATTATTATTATTTTTTGAACAATATAAATAAAATAAAATAAAAAATCTATTAGAGCATATCATGAAACAATGTGTATGTTTTTATATGTGTGAAAGAGAATGTTTGCTTGACAAATCTGTGTCTCCTGTGATTATGGTGAATGTGAATACAGTATTACTCCTGTATCAATTAGATCTTTTTAGAATCAATTATGGTCAGCTAATTTGTTGATAAACTCATATAGGGCCAAATAACTTGTTCTTTTTTAATTATTATATATACTAAAAGGGAGAACGCTCCACAATAGCAGTACTGTAGCAGCTACAGTGCTTGCTACAGTTGACGAAACAGTGATTTTGTGAGTGCCGGTACTGTAGCAGTGGTACTGTAGCATCGGTACTGTGGTTTTTTTTTTTTTTTTTTTTTTTTTTTTTTTTTTTTTTGGAATATTTGGAAGAAAAAAAAAATGATATTTTGATTATTAAAAATTTTCATTTTTTTTTGTAATATTTGGAAAAAAAAAATGATATTTTGATTATTAAAAATTTTCATTAGAATACAGTTTTTACAAGATTTGGAAAATCCATTAACAAAATTCATTTAAAGTGTCACAGTGGAAGCAAGAATAGTCTTTTGCAATTTAGTCCCTAAGCCCTAAGGTTTAAAAAAATAAATAAATAAATAAATAGCACGGCATTTCCGCAGCAACGCGCGAGTTCCTCCGCTCGTTTTTAATTAAAAGGTAGCTTTTTTGTGATGATTTGTATCAATGTTGAGCAACTCCACTGTATAGATAACCTCAATAATCACTAAACAAAGGAACATGATGAGTAAGGATCGTGATATGTAAAACACACTTGGACGTGAAACAAAATGATGAACCCTCACATTTTATCCATAAAAATGAATTGTACATGAGAACATAACTTTTTTCAGTTTTGTAGATATAGGGTTGCTTTGTCTACGAATCACCCAAAAATATGGAAAAAAGTATAAGTGATGGTTTTGAATCATCTATTCATATCGCTAGAGCCCACAACATAAACTAGCAAGTAAAATAATATATATATATATATATATATATATATATATATATATATATATATATATATATATATATATATATATATATATTAACCATGAACTATGATAATCAAGCATATGCTATAGAATTTATGGTGAAATATAATTATTGAGTTTAGATCCATGAAGAACCCATACATGTCATAGAACCTATCAACCAATTATAGTCACCTATTTATATTTTTTATTTTATTTTTCAAAACAACATATCTTGCAAACGATAAATCTTCAAGTTACAAAAAAATACCATCGCGACGAGAATTAAATGATCTTTCTATAGATATGCATTGTTATATACTTTCGACGAACTTTTTTTTCGCTCAGAAAGAATCATATATGATTCGTAAAATATCATATATGATTCGATTCTTCGAATCATATATGATTCTTACGAATCATATATGGTTTTTCTGGGCGAAAAAAAAGTTCGTCAAAAGTATATAACAATGCATGTCTATAGAAAGATAATTTAATTCTCATCGCAATGGTATTTTTTTGTAGCTTGACGATTTACGGTTTGCGAAATATTTAAGTTTTAAAAAAAAGGGTGAAAGTTTATTTTTTTATGTTGATAAAAAAAATGAGTGACTAAGATTACTTGATGGGTTCTATGGTAAAAGTTGGATCTATAAAGAACTTTTGGCTATAATTATTAGTACTAAAGTCAAGGTTATCATATCGTTCTTGGTTTTTAAATCAAAAGACCCGACATATAAAAATTGAAAGTAAAAGTCGAGTATATATCTGGAGCCCGGTTTAGGTCTTTATCCGACACTTGGACTAGATATGTCATTCTGATATATAATTCAAAGTTTTGTGATAATAACTAAGTTTAATATATGACAATTTATTTTATTTTTTTGGTAACCATGATTTTCGATCTTATTACCGACTATTTCATGAGGTTTAAACTCACCGTCACACAGATTTAAACCAGGTAAAACCCTCTCTTCTTAGAAGGTTGACGTGACCACTTAAGGTTATTTGCACATAGCAGGAATTAAACTTGAGACTTCACACATTTTATAGTGATACCCACAAGCCTTTTTTCGAGTTTGATGGTATGTCCATGTAACTTACATAATGAATTGTGATATATTGTCCCGCATGGCCGCGTCAATATTCATAACATGTTGCTAATAACTTAATTATCTTTATCGTTGACATTCCTGTTGCAAGATTCTATAAAATGAAGAAAAAACATAAATACATAACAGAGGTTTCATTTTTTTTTTTTTTTTTTCATTTTTTTTTTTAAAAGTCGGTTTCATTTTTTGTTTGATTGACTGTTGAAGTATAAGGGTAAGTTTTATCATCGTACAAGAGAAAGTGACAACTATACTCAACTTATGCTATTGAGCATCTCCATTGCATTGTCAAAAGGGTGTTGCATTAGGTCATTAATAATGCAATATATTTATACATGTTACTAAAGGTGCATTTGGTATGCTCCCGTAAATCACAATGGGTATGAGTTTGATAGTAGTGGTGAGCCCCTCGCCTATGATAGAGTCATTTCTCCCCTCTTGGACTCCTATGGAGTATGGATAATATCCATGTTTCATTCCTATGTAATGTGGGCCCCTCATGTTAACCAAATATTTAGAATCATTACCACTATGATTCCCTCATTCTCATAGGAGGATACCAAACGCACCCTAAATCTTTAATTTGGCTTTAAACACAATAATTATCAAATAGGTAAAAGAACTATGTTAAACCTCATGATAATTAAATTAACAAATAAAAAATCTAAGCTCAACGTTACTACATAGCCTCCAAGTTTTATACGTTTTAGCATAAAATATGAACTACAAGTTTCCTATAAGTGTTTGTTACATTTTCTGAATCCTTCATATAACAAACATATTTCTCATTCACTGGAAGTATATAATTTTGGCATACTGTGTTTAGTTTGACCTGCAGTAGTCTGCAAGTCAAAAACCTCACGTTTTAATGATCATGCAGCTAGTAGATAGTGCACTTAATACACTTGATGTTAGGTGGTCCAATTCGTTCCATGATCACCTACGCTCTACATTTTCATTATCTCTACATCTTTATTTCACTTTGGTCAAATCTTGATTTCTTTATCCAAAAACAATACACTACTTTATACTCCGTACGTATTAATCTCTTTTATAGTTTTTAACAACACATGTACTTAGCCATGCCAAAGTTTGGTATCCGTATAATTTTGAAAAAGACCTTGTGGGCTTGTGGCAACTCGATTTCGGAGTATAACGCAGGGGCGGACCTAGGCATAGACTTTTGGGGGGCGGTGTCTTTCACGACTCGCCGAAAAAGTTCAGATTTTAGTGTAAAAAAAAAAAAAAAAAAAAAAAAAAATTGGACCTTTTTGTTAAAGTGCACCCCTTTAAAAAATCAAATTGCCTCCCACCTTGAAACCAACAATGTAAAAACCTTAGTTTTTAGTGTAAAAAAAAATTATGACATTTTTATTAAAGTGCATTACGAATATTTTTTGCCCTCAGCATTGGAAAATCCTGGATCCACCACTGATATAACGTATTAGACAATAAATACATACACATCCAGGTTTATACTTTATAATTATTGTCGAATAATAAGTATAATATCCATCAACCACGTACTTCGGTTAAGAGTGGTTTCACACTTTAAAAAACGACCAGGAAACACTGGTATTCAACATATTCAAACCGAACGTATGTTAACTTTTTATATCAAAGCAAAACATATCAAATCAATCTGTAGCAGCTACAATGCTTGCTACAGTTGACGAAACAGTGATTTTGTGAGTGCCGGTACTGTAGCAGTGGTACTGTAGCATCGGTACTTTTGTTTGTTTTTTTTTTTTTTTTTTTTTTTTTTTTTGGAATATTTGGAAGAAAAAAAAATGATATTTTGATTATTAAAAATTTTCATTTTTTTTTGTAATATTTGGAAAAAAAAAATGATATTTTGATTATTAAAAATTTTCATTAGAATACAGTTTTTACAAGATTTGGAAAATCCATTAACAAAATTCATTTAAAGTGTCACAGTGGAAGCAAGAATAGTCTTTTGCAATTTAGTCCATAAGCCCTAAGGTGTAAAAAAATAAATAAATAAATAAATAGCACGGCATTTCCGCAGCAACGCGCGAGTTCCTCCGCTCGTTTTTAATTAAAAGGTAGCTTTTTTGTGATGATTTGTATCAATGTTGAGCAACTCCACTGTATAGATAACCTCAATAATCACTAAACAAAGGAACATGATGAGTAAGGATCGTGATATGTAAAACACACTTGGACGTGAAACAAAATGATGAACCCTCACATTTTATCCATAAAAATGAATTGTACATGAGAACATAACTTTTTTCAGTTTTGTAGATATAGGGTTGCTTTGTCTACGAATCACCCAAAAATATGGAAAAAAGTATAAGTGATGGTTTTGAATCATCTATTCATATCGCTAGAGCCCACAACATAAACTAGCAAGTAAAATAATATATATATATATATATATATATATATATATATATATATATATATATATATATATATATATATATATGGGAAAATGTTAGCTACAATTAATTGTAGCTAGTTGGCTACAATTCATTTGAAAAAACTTTTAATAATGTACAGTTCAGTCCCTGCGGTTAGACCCTGACACATATTTTCCCCCTGTCCCCACCTTTTTTTTCAAAGGAAATATAGCCAATTGGCTACATTGTGTTGTAGCTATGTTTTCCAATATATATATATATATATATATATATATATATATATATATATATATATATATATATATATATATATATATATATATATATATATATATATATGATTGTATATTAACCATGAACTATGATAATCAAGCATATGCTATAGAATTTATGGTGAAATATAATTATTGAGTTTAGATCCATGAAGAATCCATACATGTCATAGAACTTATCAACCAATTATAGTCACCTATTTATATTTTTTATTTTATTTTTCAAAACAACATATCTTGCAAACGGTAAATCTTCAAGTTACAAAAAAATACCATCGCGACGAGAATTAAATGATCTTTCTATAGATATGCATTGTTATATACTTTCGACGAACTTTTTTTTCGCTCAGAAAGAATCATATATGATTCGTAAAATATCATATATGATTCGATTCTTCGAATCATATATGATTCTTACGAATCATATATGGTTTTTCTGGGCGAAAAAAAAGTTCGTCAAAAGTATATAACAATGCATGTCTATAGAAAGATAATTTAATTCTCATCGCAATGGTATTTTTTTGTAGCTTGACGATTTACGGTTTGCGAAATATTTAAGTTTTAAAAAAAAGGGTGAAAGTTTATTTTTTTATGTTGATAAAAAAAATGAGTGACTAAGATTACTTGATGGGTTCTATGGTAAAAGTTGGATCTATAAAGAACTTTTGGCTATAATTATTAGTACTAAAGTCAAGGTTATCATATCGTTCTTGGTTTTTAAATCAAAAGACCCGACATATAAAAATTGAAAGTAAAAGTCGAGTATATATCTGGAGCCCGGTTTAGGTCTTTATCCGACACTTGGACTAGATATGTCATTCTGATATATAGTTCAAAGTTTTGTGATAATAACTAAGTTTAATATATGACAATTTATTTTATTTTTTTGGTAACCATGATTTTCGATCTTATTACCGACTATTTCATGAGGTTTAAACTCACCGTCACACAGATTTAAACCAGGTAAAACCCTCTCTTCTTAGAAGGTTGACGTGACCACTTAAGGTTATTTGCACCTAGCAGGAATTAAACTTGAGACTTCACACATTTTATAGTGATACCCACAAGCCTTTTTTCGAGTTTGATGGTATGTCCATGTAACTTACATAATGAATTGTGATATATTGTCCCGCATGGCCGCGTCAATATTCATAACATGTTGCTAATAACTTAATTATCTTTATCGTTGACATTCCTGTTGCAAGATTCTATAAAATGAAGAAAAAACATAAATACATAACAGAGGTTTCATTTTTTTTTTTTTTTTTCATTTTTTTTTTTAAAAGTCGGTTTCATTTTTTGTTTGATTGACTGTTGAAGTATAAGGGTAAGTTTTATCATCGTACAAGAGAAAGTGACAACTATACTCAACTTATGCTATTGAGCATCTCCATTGCATTGTCAAAAGGGTGTTGCATTAGGTCATTAATAATGCAATATATTTATACATGTTACTAAAGGTGCATTTGGTATGCTCTCGTAAATCACAATGGGTATGAGTTTGATAGTAGTGGTGAGCCCCTCGCCTATGATAGAGTCATTTCTCCCCTCTTGGACTCCTATGGAGTATGGATAATATCCATGTTTCATTCCTATGTAATGTGGGCCCCTCATGTTAACCAAATATTTAGAATCATTACCACTATGATTCCCTCATTCTCATAGGAGGATACCAAACGCACCCTAAATCTTTAATTTGGCTTTAAACACAATAATTATCAAATAGGTAAAAGAACTATGTTAAACCTCATGATAATTAAATTAACAAATAAAAAATCTAAGCTCAACGTTACTACATAGCCTCCAAGTTTTATACGTTTTAGCATAAAATATGAACTACAAGTTTCCTATAAGTGTTTGTTACATTTTCTGAATCCTTCATATAACAAACATATTTCTCATTCACTGGAAGTATATAATTTTGGCATACTGTGTTTAGTTTGACCTGCAGTAGTCTGCAAGTCAAAAACCTCACGTTTTAATGATCATGCAGCTAGTAGATAGTGCACTTAATACACTTGATGTTAGGTGGTCCAATTCGTTCCATGATCACCTACGCTCTACATTTTCATTATCTCTACATCTTTATTTCACTTTGGTCAAATCTTGATTTCTTTATCCAAAAACAATACACTACTTTATACTCCGTACGTATTAATCTCTTTTATAGTTTTTAACAACACATGTACTTAGCCATGCCAAAGTTTGGTATCCGTATAATTTTGAAAAAGACCTTGTGGGCTTGTGGCAACTCGATTTCGGAGTATAACGCAGGGGCGGACCTAGGCATAGACTTTTGGGGGGCGGTGTCTTTCACGACTCGCCGAAAAAGTTCAGATTTTAGTGTAAAAAAAAAAAAAAAAAAAAAAAAAATTGGACCTTTTTGTTAAAGTGCACCTCTTTAAAAAATCAAATTGCCTCCCACCTTGAAACCAATAATGTAAAAACCTTAGTTTTTAGTGTAAAAAAAAATTATGACATTTTTATTAAAGTGTATTACGAATATTTTTTGCCCTCAGCATTGGAAAATCCTGGATCCGCCACTGATATAACGTATTAGACAATAAATACATACACATCCAGGTTTATACTTTATAATTATTGTCGAATAATAAGTATAATATCCATCAACCACGTACTTCGGTTAAGAGTGGTTTCACACTTTAAAAAACGACCAGGAAACACTGGTATTCAACATATTCAAACCGAACGTATGTTAACTTTTTATATCAAAGCAAAACATATCAAATCAATTAAACAAAATCATTATCTTTGAATTTCTATTCTAATCATATGAAGTTATGAACCTTTAATTCTACTCCTACTAAGTAACAAGTACAAAAATCATAAAAGCGTGTAAAAGTAGGAATATAAGCATGCCAATGTTTCAAAGGAATAATATTTCACGTCCTTATCACCGTATTTGTGAATTATTCTGTGTAGGTCACTCGAATCACGCGGAGAGTTTGAGCGTTGTCACTGTGAATGATTGGCGAGATACAGTGGGAAAAGTTGTGTGTATTCAAGAGAGTTGAGAGTTGATTTAACGTTTCCATTTTTATATATGTCTCGATGAGAGTGGAAAATTAAATAACTTAAGGTTATCTTACTTTGAGTCTTTGAGAGTTTTATTTAATGTTTTACGTTTGTGTAAGATACTGTAAACAACACTGTTTACGCGCATCAAAGAGACCAAAGAATGGTCTCGTCTTCAACAACATCAAACTATTTTCTTTTACTTAGCTTTCGATTAAAAGAAAAAAAATGTTTATTTCATATAGTATATTTGTGAGACTAACCCCTTATTGTTATAATTGGCTATCGTCATAAGTTCATATTGTCGTGTTTGATCACAACATTGTATTTCTGTTATATCAGACAAAAAAATGTGTATTTACGAATTTAAATGCAGTTAAGGACCTTTTATAAAATATATACAGTAATGTCACTTATCCAACCCATTTTATATTCGTGTACGAAGTTCGATTCTTTGACATTTGTTTTTTTGGGTATGTGCAATTTGTGTTCGGTCTAAGCATTCACACAAATCACAATAGCCTGTAGTCAACATGACAAGATGGTTGTGGACTGTGGTTAATTGTGAGTTGTGACCATCATTTCTCCTCTGGAGACTCGCAATAAATTACATATATTTATCTATGCAAATGATGTTTTCAAGACTATGGACATGTACATTTCTTTTGGTTTTCTTTGTCGGTCAGACCTGTTTGTGGCAACCGAGTGGTTTCAAGTTGTTGTGTTAAAGGTTAGGGTAATATTTACTGAGCAATGCTAGACTCACTCATAAAATTCACACAAAAAATCTACTCGCTGATGTATCAATGAGTGATTGGTGCATTTTCTGTCAGTTTCTCTCTCTCTCACCTCTCTTAAAGTCTTATTAAATTAATCATCTGTTGACATGTCACCGAATGAATTTTTTGTGTGAATTTTGTGAGTGAGTCTAACATTTCTCATATTTACCCAACTTAAACAAAATAATGTCATATTTGCTCAGAACACACTTTAACTATATTGTATATAATGCATTCCTAAAACATGTATCTTGTGTATATATATGATATTTTGATACTTAGGTATATATAAAATTATTCTTAAAATTTTAGTGGACCAATAATACTATATCAGATTAGTATATTACGGCGTAAAAAATCATCTAACCCTAAAAGGCCCAAGATATCAGTGCGCCTTTACACGGCGTGAACTTGTTATGGTGTTTGGCATTGTTTTTTTTAGAAGAAGCGAAGATTTTATTAAGCCATAAAGAAAAACAACAAAAAAAAAAACAACGGGCTCTAAGAAAGAGCACCGGAAAGAAAAACACCAAAACATAAAACACCAAGAACCAAAAAATCTACAGAGGCGATGAAGAAGCCAAATCACCGGGATTTTGGATCCAATTTTTCCACGAGATGGAGACTTTCTTAGAAGAACGATTATAAGCCCATAAAAGAGACATTCTCTGCACCGACGGAAAAATATCCTCATGACGAATAGCAATTGCCTCGGAGTCCGAAGATGCATGAAGAATTTTGTTTCTCCACTTCCAAACATGCCAAATAAAAGCCATACATACCGCGTGGAACAGTTTTTCAACTAACTTGTTTTGGATAAACCCCGACTTTCCTTTAAGTATTTCCACTAAAGACGGGTTGTATAAAAGGGGAGACCTCCACCAACTCCATAGCTTACGCCAAATGATTATTATTGTGGAACAAGAGTGGAAACAATGGAGTTGAGATTCTTCCTCGAGGCCACAAAACAAACATGCAGACAGGGGGATAGACACCCCCCGATGGATCAAATTAGCTCTTGTGGGGAGCCGATTTAAAGCCATACGCCAAACACATATGTTCACCTTACGCGGGACCCAAGAGTTCCAAGTGAAAGGGGGTCGGGGTCGTTGTTCGAAAATAATTTATCCTGAACGGCCCTGGTTAATGACTTAACTGAAAAAACAGCTGATTCATCGAGCGACCACACCCATTTATCATTATGATGAGAGTCGAGAACAAGACCGTTAATGAGACTTACCAGTGACTCTAAATCTCCATATGCACGACCACGCGGAGGCCTTCTCCAGTCCCACTTGGCGTGCCAAATTCCATCTTCAAGCACCCATCTATCAGCAACAACACAATTTTTGCTTGTTTCAAGAGCATATAATCTGGGAAAATAATTTTTCAAAGGCACGTGATTTTTTATCCAGCAATCAGTCCAAAAGTGGGTTTGATTACCACTTAGAACTTTTCTTTCCATAAGATTATCCAGATGGATACCCATATTCTCTAGATCCAAACAACTTCTAACAATATTAGCCCACGTACCAGAGTTGCCTAAGCGACGTGTGGATTGATCAAAGCCCCCGTTAACGCCATAAAGCTCAACAATCACCCTTCTCCATAAAGCGCCACTTTCATTGAGAAAACGCCACTTCCATTTACCAATCAACCCCATATTTTTTGCTTTGATACTTCCGACTCCTAGGCCACCATTTTTGGAGCAAGACATAATTTTCTCCCAGCTAACCCAAACCATTTTCTTCTCATTATCTTTGAAGCCCCAAAATAATCTTCTTCTAATTGATTCAAGAAGTGAAATCACTGAAGTGGGGGCCTTGAATAAGTAAAAATAGTAAAGGGGAAGATTACCTAACACCGATTTAACAAGAGTAAGTCTCCCACCTATAGAAAGCATATTAGCTTTCCAGGATGAGAGCCTTCTAGTGAATTTGTTTACCACATCGTTCCAAGCGTTGATTCTATTCATACTCCTACCAACCAGCAAACCAAGATAGATAAAAGGCAATGAACCATGGGAACAATTAACTGATCTCGCAATACTAGTGACTTCCCCTGGATTAACCCCGATCCCGAATAAACTGCTTTTGTCCAAGTTAACTTTGAGACCGGACACATCGCGAAAACAATTGAGAATATGAATCAAATGACAAACATTTGATTTTGACCATTCACCTAAAAATAATGCATCGTCTGCGAATTGCAAAAGAGATATATTGGAACCGTCACCGCCAAGAGAGAGCCCCTTGAAGATACCTTTATTACAAGCTTCTATAGTCATGACCTGTAAGGCTTCCATGACTAATAGAAACAAAAACTGCGAGAGTGGGTCGCCTTGCCTTAAACCACGTTCCATTTTAAATTCTTTTGATGGAGAACCATTAATAAGAACCGAAACCGTCGCAGAAGAGAGACAAGAAGAAATCCACCTACGCCACTTTGATCCAAAGTTCATTTGAGACATAATATCAAACAAGAACTCCCAATTCACGCTGTCAAAAGCTTTTTCAAAATCAACTTTAAAAAGAAGCATATTTATTCCTTTACTCTTTGCAAAGTTCACAATTTCATTAGCAATCACACATCCATCCAAAATTTGCCTCCATTTCAGAAATGCGGTCTGGTTTGGACTAATCACTTTATGAATAACACGACTTAATCTTGCCGCTAGCACTTTCGATAAAATCTTATACATACTCCCAATCAGACTAATAGGCCGATAATCACTTAGATCAAGAGGGTCTGACTTTTTTGGAATTAAGGTAATGAATGAAGCATTACAACCTCTTGCTAGACTACCATGCTTTTCAAAATGCTTAATGAAATTAAAAAAGTCGAATTTAACCAAGTCCCAGTACCTCTTAATAAACTTGAAGTTGAATCCGTCAGGACCGGGAGACTTAGAGCTAGCACAGTCCCATGGTGTTTGGCATTGTAAATCACAATTACAAATTACTACCTTATAACATTTTAGTATTTTATTCACCAATTATACATTGCTAAACAATTAAGCGTGTATTTTTCTTTATAGGTGTCACGTGTTTTAAGACAGTTTAGAGGAATAGCATGATGGGTTTTAAGTTGCGAGCTATGTGGACTCCTATCACGCCGATGATCAATATGCCAAATGACCCAAATAAAAGGAGAATTACAAAAACGGTTATATTTGACTATTTTATATAAGTTGAAGTCACTTAAAAAAAAAAAAAAAAAAAAAAAAAAAAAAAAAAAAGTATCTAAGATGTGACCCGTGCGACATGACTTTTCAATGAAAATGCGACATGTGTCATAAATGGTCACTTTGAGGGTGTAGCATCCCAGGGTGCGACCGCACACCCAATAAAAACGCAACACATGTCTAAAATGGTCATTTGATGCTATAGCATCCTCAAGGAGCAATACGTGCGACAAGAGTCCATGAAATTTTCTACTATTTCTTTTGCAGGGATTGACTTTGCGAAAATTACTGCAGAGGCTACTGCAGTAATGGGTTACTTTTTTCAAGGTTGTTTTTTTTTTTTTTTATTCCTTGAAAGGCCACCAAAATCGGTGCAAAATGTACCAGAAATCCAATATGTACACGTGTCAGCTTCTCGTTGATTTTAAAAAAATAATAATAATAAAAGTTGCATTTCTTAGCAAAGTTGCAGCGAAATACCTTTAATAAGGGACTCACTCAACCTCTCTTCTCATGATGGACCCACTTTAATAATAAAAAAAAATGCATTTGTATTTCACATAACCATTGCAGCGAAATACAATTAATTAGGGACCCACTACACCTCTTTTCACCTTTTGGACCCACTTTAATATAAAAAAAAAAATATATATACGTATTTTATGTTTCATGTTTGCTGTAGTTTGTTGTAGTTTGTTTAATGTATGTTACATTTTAAGAATTATTAAAAGTGTTTTTTCCTGAGTTAAGATTAATGTATGTTACATTGTGATTGCTCTTGCAAGCTAAAAACCATCAAAAAAAATTATAACCTCACCATAAAATCTTACAAACAACACACTCAAAAATAACCCTAACAAAAATTAAACATATTTCGCTGCAAACAAAAGGTGCAATACATATTTTTTTTGCTCTTAGTTAATGTGATTGACACCGACACTAAGCCACATTCCACATTTGACGAAAGGACCCTAATGTTACAACGATCTTAGAGATTACAATTGCATAAGTCTAGTTAACAATCAAAGGAAGAATACCGCCATACATATATAAAACAAGGTATTTGAGCCCGTCGCGTTGCGGCGGGTACTTTTGATCAATCTAATATGGATTAGTCAGATTCTTGACATCACTGGAAAAAAGAACTTGAGCCGTAAGCATCAAGGTCAAATCTTCAGGAGGAGAGTGAACGGATGTCTTTGTGTGGAGGTGTTGGCCCTTATAGTTTAAAAAAAAAATTAAGATAATTTTTAAAGTTATTTGAAAAGTTAAGGGCGCATTTTGAAAGTTCTTTTTACTTAAAAACTATATATACTAAACTTCAACATTTTTTATAAAACCGTACGTACGTAAAAAACATATCAATATTGGGCTTGTTCTATTCGTTATCGAGAGGCCTTTTTACCAGTATTTTTTTTATTCACAAAATTACCAGATATCTGTTAATTATTTGACAAACAAAGTTTATTATAAAAAAATTATAAATATTAAAAAGTCCAGGGTATGTTTTGTAAGTTTTCTTTTTTTACTAATAAAATTTATTGTTTTTTAATAAGAAAATTAATTTTTTAACTCGACACGGATTTCGAGTCCATGCCCTATAGTATTTATAGTGAAAGTGAATGAATTGTAAAGTTATGGATATGTTTTATACTTGTATTAAAGCTATGCTAAAGCATTAATTCTTTAACTCTGTATGTGGGAATAAAAATATTGGTGCATTCAAATGCATGAATAATTGATAATAGTTTTGATTATTTGATTTTCCTACCTTCATAATATCATACTATCAAACATCACACGTGTTAGAAGGTCATGTATTTCGCTGCATTTGTGTGCAGAAATACAATTTTTTTTTTAATTTAAACAAAGCAGGCATGTGGTCCCACTATTGTATTTCGCTGCAGTCATGCTAAGAAATACAAATATATATATTTTTTTATTATGCAAGTGGGTTCAAAGATAGGAGAGAGATGTAGTGGGCCCGTGTTTATTGTATTTCGCTGCAGTCATGCTAAGAAATACAAATATATATATATTTATGCAAGTTGGTCCAAAGAGAGGAGAGAGATGTAGTGGACCCGTTTTTATTGTATTTCGCTGCACACTATATGTGAAATACGTTTTTTTTTTTTATTTTTTATTTTATAAATGACGAGAAGCTGACACGTGTACATATTGGATTTCTGGTACATTTTGCTTCGATTTTGGTGGCCTTTCAGAGAATAAAAAACAAACCAGCCTTGAAAAAGGCAACCCATTACTGCAGTAGCCTCTGCAGTAATTTTCGCATTGACTTTCTTATAAACAAAGTCGTTAAATATGACTTTTTCTTTTGTAATTTTCCACAAATAAGTCCTGTTTATAGTCTCGTTGGTCATGTCATTAGTTAGATACACATGTTGTAATCAATAATTATATCGGTTGTTATGATGTGTTTAAATGATTTTTTTTGCACGTATGATGTTTAATGTTTTTTTTATGACATGTTTAATGACCATTGATGTTAGGTATAGTGTAACACCATTTAAGACTAGTTTTCATAGCCACCACTATCATTATTTTGAAATCAGCACCACATCACTATTCAGCATATCATCAAACTCATCACCTTTTGTATTCTATAGTCGTCTTAAAACTAGAAATATAAAAATACCATAATTTATATAAATATACCGCACAATATACTCCACACACACTCACAAACCAAATAAATAACAATACATTCCTCACTTTTTTGGTTTGCACAAAAGTGGTGCATACCACCACTATAATGCATAAAGATGGTGATGGTGGGTTGCTTCTATGGTGTTTCACGCGCCAAGTGTGGATGATGGTGCACCACACCATCCATAATAAAAAATAGTCGGAAAGAAAGATGAATGTGAGAAAGGTGAAGACCATCAGTAATTAGAAAATATGCTTAGTTAGATAAAAGTCAAGCATGACTTAATCAAGTTGTTAACACAAAAATATAACTCGCTGTTTGAGTCTGACTTAATGGAATAACAACGTAATATGGCAAGTTGAATGTGTTTTTTTTTTTTACTTGGTTAAGAATGCACAACTTAACTTGAAAAGCTATCATATAAGCTTATATTTCTTAGATAATTGAATTCACGGATTATTTATCATGAACTAATCTTCTCATAACCATATCATTATCAAGTGAATGCATGGACTTTTAATTTTGAAAATGTGTGATTCGTGAATACTTTATATAAATTCAAGATAACATGAAACTAATGTGAAGTTAAGCGGTAATTGCAGGTTTTTCGGCAGGATTAGTCTAGGACAAGTCTACCATCGATTTTGAATGTTGCATTCTACATGATTCAGTTAAAATCAATATATATCTTGATCTAATCATAAACTTAAAAAAAAAAAAAAAAAAAAAAAAAATTATTTTAATCCAATTCACCATCTTTACCCCTATAACAATCAGACCCTCTCACCATTTAACTGTGGTTCACTAATATCACTCAAACACGGCATAAATCTCACAATACACACATATAAAAATACATCTTTGCATTTGTGTTAGAATTGATGGTTACCAATTACCGCTACCTTATTCTCTCAAAATTACTCCACGCGTATTATCTCCCATTCGTTTATTCACAATGATCAAGCACCACCATACGTGGAATTGGACTCAATTACACCTGGTTTAAGCGTAGTCCAACATCATTTCTACTCATTGCATCTTACTTAATTCAATTAAAACAATACATATTTTGATCTAATCACAAACTTAAAATAATAGGCAATATTAGAACATTATTTTTATCCAATTCACACAATATATATATATATATATATATATATATATATATATATATATATATATATATATATAGGGTAGGGATCCAATAAGAAGAATAATTAAAATGAGAAGGGTAAGAAGTAATTCTAGCCACACATTTTTATATGGGAGGGAAAATTTGAATGAAGATGCATTCATTTTTGTAGGTGCATCTAGAATGTGTGGTTGTGGTTACTTCTTATCCTTCTTATTTTAATTATTTTTCCTATTTGATCCTAACTCTCTCTCTCTCTCTCTCTCTCTCTCTATATATATATATATATATATATATATATATATATATATATATATATATATATATATATATATATTGTATCTTTATTTTCAGAACCTTGTTAAGTGCGGGAACTGCGAGAACTCTAATTTTGCATTAGAAAACATGCATGTTCATATAAAACATGTATATTTTCTTACATACACCTTAACACACATAATACATGTTTATATAAAAACCTGTTAAGTGCAATATATCAATGAAAAATTGTTTTATTTTTAAAACCCTTTTAAATGCGGGAACTGCAAGAACTCCAATTATGCATTAGAAAACATGCATGTTCATATAAAATATGTATTTTTTCTTACATACACCTTAATACGCAGACATGTGTTTTAAGGTGTATGTAAGAAAACATACATGTTTTATATGAACATGCATGTTTTCTAATGTAAAATTAAAGTTCTCGCAGTTCCCGCACTTAACAGGGTTCTGAAAATAAAGCCCATATATATATATATATATATATATATATATATATATATATATATATATATATATATATATATATATATATATATATATATATTCCTCCTCTGTCTCAAAATTATTGTCTTTACACAACAAACACATAGTTTAATAAAAAGATAGATCACTACACTCTTCAACTAATAAAACATCATCTTCATTTACTAAAACTCTATTTTGATTGGTTGACACAATAAGGATATTACTAACTTTGTTTCTAAAAGGAAACAAAAAAATCACATGTTTAATAAAAGTGGACTCAATGTAATTTTCTACCAATCAAATCGAATATTCTCGCACTAAAGTCTCATTTTTATGGTTAAAATAAAAAGCGAACAATTATTATGAAATATCTTAAAAAGAAAATACCAAATATAATTTTGCGACATTGGAAATATTATTTTGAGACATTTTAAGAGGAAAAAAAAAAGAAAAAAAGAAAAAAAACATTGACCGGTATGCTTAAATGTATGCTTAATCCTAGGGTTGAGCATCGGGCCAGATCCCGACCCGACCCTTCCCGACTAATATTTATCCCGAAAGTCACCTAAATCGTAAATTGAATACCGACCCGAAAGTAGTCTGTTTTTTGGCCCGTTCTGAAAGTAGTTGGTTTTTACTTGTATTTTGTCGATTTTTGGCCCGTCCCGAATCCCGAAAATGCTAAAAATTCATCTGGACTCCCGACCCAAAAAGCTATTATTCGGTTTTGAAACTATCGATTTATGTCGAGATCGGGTCGGTTGTCAGAACTCAAGCAATTTTGCCCACCCCTACTTAATCATGTATATCAGGATCTTGTTAGTAACAACATACGAACCAACTTTTTCACAACCCAAAAAACTTCTACCTCTATTTAGTCGTGAAATTATAGTCGCACATTCCACTCAATTATTTTCCAAAATAAAAACTAGCACCGAGTGAGAATAAAAATACAACGTGGAATTTTCTCATTGGCTACCAAAAATTCGAGAAATGGCCGACCATAAATACGAAAAATAGGCACAATAATAGCAGCACTCCCACAAACGCAAAGAAAGAAACAAATCTGAAGTCGCTGCTCCCACCTGCCAAGTGTCCCTACACTCACACAAACTCAAACACACTATTCACGGGATACCAAGTATGACGTCACCTATACCCCACCAGCACGCAACAAACCCCTCCCATTTTCCCTTTTTTTTTCCATAAGTACAATGGTCTCCACCCTAAATAACCCACAAAATCTTGTTTTCTCCAAATACCCCAACGGGAAAAGGTCGCCTTCAAAATTTGAACGGATGTGTTAATATAGTGACAAGTGTCCCTATATATGTCCCTACCATCTACTTACATAGTACTCCCTCCGTCCCATTATAAGTGTCTACTTTGACTTTTTTGAGTTTTTCTTGTTCAACTTTGACCATTAATATTTTTATTTGTGTTATATAATACTTGATGAAAATTATACCAATAGAAAAGACATTTAAAACCTAATCTATTCATATATTTTTCATCAAGTATTATATAACATCAATAAAAATATTTACGGTCAATGTTGAATAAGAAAGACTAAAAGAAGTCAAAGTGGACACTTATAATGGGACGGAGGTAGTACTAATTTATACAGGTACTTTTTTGGGCGACTGAGACCACATTTTTTAGGCGACTTGTGTTTTGTCTTTTTGTAAAAAATTTAATAATAGAGTTAATTACATTTTTGGCCCTTGTGGTTTACTTGGTATTTCATTTTTGTCCAAAACTTTTGAAAATCACATTCTCAAAATCACCAACTAATCTTTTACTCTTCCTTTCACAACTAATCTTTCTTTTATCATACCATCCAACCCACATAATTTGACAAACCTGAGTTTCATTGTTATTTTTATCAAGATCCAAACACCACCAAAACTCCATCGCCACCACCAACAAAACCTATAAAGATCCACCACCATAACTCCATCGCCACCGCCACCAAAACCTATAAAGATCCACCACCATAACTCCATCGCCACCACCACCAAAACCTATAAAGATCCAAACCCTCCATTGCCACCACCACCAAACCCTCATCGCAACCACAACGAAACCAACACCAGTAGATTCATTCGACCGGATCTGGTCAAGATCCGGCCAGATACATGGTTGGTGGTTGTTGCCACGAAACTGTAAGTTCATGTTTATTTCGGATCTTGAAACTGAGATCTTTAAACAAGTGTATCAAGTCAAGTCTTACAGTTTACTCACATGTAAGTCCATGTTTATTTCGTGGTTGGTGAAGATTTAATGGCCGGATCTTGAAGAAAAAAAATAAAGATTGAATTTTGATTTGGAGAAACTATTGTTTAGCACTTCATATTCTTGTGTTTGATGATATGGCTGTTTGCTTGGTGTGTTGTGCAGAAGAAAAACAATGTGTGTCAACTTTTCCACCAACCACGTGCAGAAGAAAAATTCAAGGACCAAAAAGATTGAATTTTGATATGACAACTTGAGCTTATAAATGCTTGGTGTTTGTATTTATGTTAATGTATTTTGTGTTTATGTGAATTTGAAAAGTTGACAAACAATGAAATAACAAGTAAATTACAAGGACCAAAAATGTAGTTACTACTTTTTTACAAACTAGAAAGGTGCTCGCGTGATGCAGGGCGGATTATTGGGTGAAGAGGAGGGAGGTGGGGTTGTGGAAAGTGGTTGTTGGGGGTGGTTGTTGGGTAGTTGTTGAGGTGGTTATAAATTGTTGTGGGTGGTTGTTGAGGTGGTTATAAATTGTTGGGGGTGGTTGTTGAAGTGGTTATAAATTGTTTGGGGTAATTGTTAGGTATGGTTGTTTCTATAATTAGTAAGTAAAAGTCTGAATTTTTAAGCCTTTCTAATTATAGAATAGTCCCAAATACATTATATAGTAGTATAGATAGATAGACAAAAAACACAAGTCGCCCAAAAAATGTGGGTCCCAGTCGCCCAAAAAGTACACTTTGATAGTTGTATCATGAAGGTACAAGATGGGACCATGTATAGGGACACATGTCACTAGATTAGACTATCCGCCCAAATTTTGGAGGCGACCTTTTCACGTTGAGGTATTTGAAGAAAACAAGATTTTGTGGGTTATTTAGGGTGGAGACCATTGTACTTACGGAGTATTTATGGAATTTTCCCTTTTTTTTTAACCGTTCGATTGATAGCGAGATAACAAACACACACTCACTCATCATTCTCTCTCTCTCTCTCTCATCAACACACACACACTCAAAAAACACACACTAAAAAAAACACACAGTTAGTGAGTCTGACTCATTTCGCGCCGTTTTTACCACTCACATTCTTCATTTTCCGCCATTGTTAACCGTAACGAAAGGTTTTCGTAACGAACAAGAGTATGATTTCCTTTCTTTTTAAGTTTTTGCTTATCTCGGTTTTTTTTATTGGTTAGTTTGTGAAGAAATGTAATGTGTTTGATTAAAGTGTGCTTCTAAAAGGTTCTAATGGTTTATGATTTGTGTTCTTGATGTATTTGAAGAAATAGTGGTTATTTTTTAGATATTTAATATATTATTAGATCTGTGATTTTGTGGATTAGTTTTGTGTTTATATAATCTTGAGGCTTTTTATTATTTTTAATTTGTTGTTTTTGGAATAATAATAGGAGACACTTTTTAGGAAAGAATTCCAAGCGTGTTGTTAAAAAAAAGTATCAATAAATGTTGGTAGTTTTGGTTCACATGCCTTTTTTATTTATCTGTTATTTTGCTTTAAAGAAAGGTGGTTAGTGTTGTAATGAGGCCTTTAGGTATAGTAGTAGGAGGTGTTTGTTTAGTAAAAGCGATTGGCAAAGTAGTTGTATCAGTAATTATAGAGTGTAAAATGATGATGATAACGCTAAATGCTTTTTAAAGTAGCATTAGTTATACTAAAAACAAAACGCATCAAAGTGCTAGAGTGCGTTTAGTTGGAGAAAAGTTTCTTAATTTGTTGTTTTCAGTTTTGTAAAAAAGGGAGGGGATTAAATTTTTCACAAAACGTAGAAAATGCGTTCATGTGACACTGTATTCTATTTTGAAGAAAAGGAGGAGGGTTGCAAGGGAAACAAGGAAAAACCAAAAAATGTGTTTTGTAGTTTCTCTTGTTAAGTTGGGAAATGCATGTTTTGTGTTTTGTAGAGAACGTGTTTGGAAAAGTTTGATTTGAACGCAATCTCGATTTTCCTTGTTTTATACAAAACATTTTCTAGAAAGCAAGGGTGTTTTCTTTAACTACCCAACGGTACCCCATGTTGTTTGAGAAGCTCCCCAACCAAATGGTTTTGGGTTCAATCGTGCTTAGGACATGTGAGATAGATTTCTAGTGTATATTTTGTGAGATAGTTAATTGCCGTTCAAAAAAAAATAATAATAAAATAAAATAAAAACTAACGAAAAACAAGATGCTAAACGCTCCTTATGAAATGAGCTTTCAATTCTAAACAGTAAATGCTAAGTGCTTTTAAAAGCTCCTTGACAAACATACCCATAGATTTATCTTGAATTTCAAGTTAGAGCGTCTGACTAAATTTTGTAGTCGCTGTTAGAAGAATCAGTATATAGCAAGGAAAATGAGCTTAGTGCCTAATTCAGAGTATAAGTAATGTTATGGTTCTTAAGGCTGGATCTCGTTTGGTTTTTGTTCGATGAAATAGAGTCTTCATGCGATGGTGCATTGCTCGTTTTATGTTTGGTTGAAAAACTTATAGGGTGATTGAGACAAATTATCAGGACTATGTTGGATTTTTATGTTTGGTTGATAAACTTATAGGGTGATTGGGAGAAAATTATCAGGATATGTTGGATCTTATATAACTTGTTCCACAAAGTGCCTGTCTAATTAGGAGAGACATATATAACTTTTGACATCCATATTGATTTAGTAACTGATAGAAGGAACGGCGTTAACTGTCAATATGGTAACTAGTAAATGATTTGACATTTATGTCCCTAGAAAATGGAATGTTGATAGTTAAGTAGCAGAGGAAAAACAAAAGCTGATGATGAAATTAGACGAATACCGGAATTCTATCTTAACAGAAAGAGAAACTTTCATATGATATCACTGTTTCATATGTGAATTTAATTAGTACATGCTCTTAGAACTATATTCTTATTCTGCTTTGTTTGATTAAACGTGCTATGCCAGCATCTCTTAGTACTTGAGTTATGTTGCCCTCACCAGAAAACACTTGCATTTTAATGAATCAAATGCTTTTAACAAAGTTTGGAACGCATACACAATGAACACTAGAATTTGAGTACACAGTTAACTGAGACCCTCTTGTGTGATATTTTGCCAGCTAGCATGAATGAATAAGAAGACATGAGAGATAATACACCACTCAGAATGGGTCTAAGGGAACAACAAACCACAGCAGGGATGACATTGCGAGCAAATAGGATAAAAAAATCTCTAGATTACACTAAATTGGAAAACCCATTATATGTTGGTCGACAAAATGAAATGATACAAACTACTGGTGGGGGAATGAACTACAATCAACAGTCACTAAGAAGTATTGGAGATAAAGATGAAAGCCTTGTTAAGCACATGAGAAATTTGCCTGGATACCTCCAGCGTGCGGAAAAAGGTGAAAATATCCAAGGGAAGGCTTTAAATTTTGGAGTTCTTGACTGGGGTCGTCTAGAAAATTGGAAGTCCAACGAAAAACGCATCCCACCAAGATATAAATTGAAGACGTCAGACTCTAGCAAAAGTCTTGCACCTGTGGAAACTGGATCAGTCAAGTTACTGAAAAATAAGAAAAAACTTAATCCAATTCGGAGGAATCAACTACCACCAAAAGGTTCTCCACTCAATTCACCAGGTGTTAGATGGCCTAGAGGGAAGCCGGTAAAAGCACAACTTTCTGAAACTTCTCCTTGCTCGAATGATCTGCCATCTGGCAATAAATATCAAATGGCGGAGCTTGACACTAGCATTGCGAAACAAGAGGATCAAATGGCATCAGAAAAGGAAACTTCATCAGACTTGAAACAACAGGGGTCATGTCATTCTACAGATTATATAAAGACAGCATCAGCAGATGATATCAATCATGTTGATGATCCTTGCCACAGTGGGAACCAAAATGATATACCATCATCACCCGATGTTCTACCCAGAAGCAGTTCTTCTCCTGATCTTTGGCTTTCGGACTCCAGAATTTCACGCGATGATCGACAAATAGAAGCAAATGAGAACAGACTATCCCAGTGCTTTTCTCCTGAGGAGTTTCGTTCACTGAATCCATTCTCTGATGTACCTCACTCTTGTCCTTTCCCTTTTCCTGTTAGCTCCGAGACAAACCTTGAGCCTGGCGAGATACCATTCAGTTCATTGCCGGTTGTTGAAAACTGTAAGGGTGATATGTACAAGGATGAACAGCATTTTGTAAAAGGGAGCCGACTATCATCTCCCAACAGGAGGTTTAGCTTTAGTCTTGGGAAAATGGCCAGAAGTTTTAGCTTTAAGGACAACATTACTTCTTCATCTGTACCAAAACTAAGTCCAGCATATAAGTCTGTCAAGTCTGGCCCGGTGAATGCTCATTCCTCTCCTGATCTAAACAAGCAGAGCTGGAAGAACGAAAATGCTACTACTCCATCTAGGTCTAGTCCTTTGAGGAGATTTTTGGACCCATTGCTGAAGCTCAAAGGATCTCAATTAGCTGAGAAGGTTCAGAAATCAAATCTAGACCCAAGTCCTATCAGTGCTACCCCTGTGAACAAGATTGAATCACTTCAGAGCAAGAAACAGAGACCATCTAATGTACAGGCTCTACTACAGCTTACGCTGAAGAATGGAATCCCTTTCTTCAAGCTTGTTGTCGAGAGCAGCAGTGACATTCTAGCTGCAGCTGTTAAAAAGTTACCATCTGGTAAGGATGATTCAAGCTTGATTTACGCGTTCTACTCGGTACATGAAACCAAGAAGAAGAGTGGAGGTTGGATATACCATGGCTCAAAAGAAAAAAGTTTAGGCTTTGGGTATAATATTGTTGGACAGATGAAGATTTCAAGCTCATACCATGCTGAGTTTAGTGGTCCCGAGAAAGACCTTTATGTGGTGCGAGAGTCGGTCTTGTATAGTCCTGATGCCGTGCAGGCAGATCAGAAAACTGTTGATTGCACGCTGGATGGGGAGCTGGCTGCTATAATTGTCAAGAATCCAAGTGACAAAACTTGTGGTGATATAGGGAGCTCGATAAGCACAGTTGTTATTCTCCCCGAGGGTGTTCATAGCTGGCCAAACAGTGTACTACCTTCTCCAATTATTAATAGATGGAGATCTGGTGGAGAATGCGATTGTGGAGGCTGGGACATTGGTTGCCAGTTTCACGTTCTCAGTCATCAAGATGAAAATGTCAAGACTTCAAGTCCATCTATGCTTTGTGCTACATCAGATCGTCTTGACCTTTGTTACCAGGTACTTGCAGCTTTACTTTTTCAGGATCATTCCCACTGAAAGTTATCTTTGGCTGCTATTATATTAGTACATCCAGACACTAAACTTACAATATATGTATTTTAACTCGTGTTTTAGCTACATACGAATATTATATATTGAAATCCTTTCATAATATCTTAAAGTGCTTAATCGAAGTGCTTCAGTTGCAACTAATCCTAGCTCCCAAATTTGAGACAAACCTTTTTATCTGTTAGACTGTTACCATTAGACACAAAGTTAATACGCTTGTACTAGAACTGTTGAGAAATTTGCTAGAATCATATCTGATCAGTTGCTGTGATTACAGGTAGGACCTAAAAACAAGTGCAATTTTAGGTTGGTGTCACTCGAGGATGGACTTCACTCGCTTGAATATGATCCATCAATGTCATTGCTTCAAGCATTCTCCATCTGTGTAGCAGTTGTAAGTAGCCACAAGTTAACTCACATGTTTCAAGTCAATTATGTTCCAGAGTCAGAAAACTTGTCCAAACACGTAACGACAGGTGACGAGAAAGCAAAAATTCAGGAGGAATTCATTTCAAAACCGCCAGCATCACCTGTTAGTAGGGTATAGTCTTAGAATCTTATATTAGTTTAGAGATAATAATCGCTTTGTATGTCATGGGATAGAAAGAAGGTAAAAAGTGCAGGTTATCCGTTTACATATAGTTGATATAATACTGATATTGTAACGGCTTTTAGTTCATGGCCGGGAACAAAGTTTCGTGTTACAAAGCTGTAACAAAAAGCTATGGACATGTATGATCATTGAGGCACTTCGCCAACTTTCACGTCTTTAAACAGAAACATTTTGCGTCTACGGGAGTATATTTTATGAATAACTAATACTAACTGAAAATATTGAACCAGCAGTCGCTGTCAATTCAAGACTTTTTTTTTTTTTTTTTTTTTTTTTTTGTTGTAAATATGGTTATACCTGCTGCTAGAAATATGTGTAGTCTCAGCTGGCACTTGATACTTGTCAACCAGCGACCCCTTGTAACTTGACAATACACATTCCATGGGTCCTACTGCAAATGTGTTATTTTGATCATATTGGTTTTTGAGCAGCTGTATATGCGTTGGCAGTTTGGCACCTCTGTGGCTCTGTGATGGAATCTCTGATATTTTCTCTTTCAAGTCTCGACAATTTACATAATTGTATTTGCTTTTAAGTATATTGATGAGTTATGCCATACCTCAGATCTTTGTAAAGCACCTTCCATCCTATATATAGGGGCCCTTGGATTTGATATTAGAAGAAAATTAACAAGAGAAAAATATATCCTGGGTTTGATATGCTGTAGTTCACAAGTAAAATAAACTCATATCTATTTCCATAATGATCTATGACGAGGTTAAAAGAATATTGCAGTTGTGGACTAACGAAGATTTATGCCGGCACATTGCAGCGGCGTTCTAAACATCTATTTTTTGACAAATGTGGCTCATACCTTGTACGTTAACTGTCTACATGTACGCCTTTCTTTTGAAAAGCAATACAAATTATAAAAAAATAAAAAAGCTAGAAAGTTGCTAGAAATTACAACTTTCGGTCCTAACAACCGTAAAACTACAATGATCATAGGATTATACACCTAAACAGCGACCCTCAAAAACCAAAACCACGACCCTCCAACACTCGCTTAACCACGACCCTCCAACACAAAAGCATGACCCAAAAACTCATTGAACTACGAACTTCCAACACCCGCTTAAGCACGATCCTCAAGCACATAAAGCATGACCCAAAACACTCGTTGATTAGCTAAAATCGATGAAGTTTTTGTAACAAAAATAACGAAGTTTTTGCGTTTTCCAGTGCTTGAAAAGATGAAACCGATGACTTTGTTTACGTCATGGGTCCCATGGATGGCTTATGTTTACGTATGGTACGTAAAGTAAGGATTTGGGTAAATCAATGGTGTGAGATGAGTGTGATCGTATGTTTCGGTTTCCCACGTTCTGTAAGGACCTTGGGATGAGAGTGTTTATCTTGAGCTGGGGTAACACTCACATACAACTAGGTATAGTGTGTTTTTTGTATGTGTGAAAAATGTGGAGAATGTAGCTTGGTTCTTCTCATGAAATGCACCGGTATTTATAGGGATGCATTTGGGTTGTGTGAGATCAATGGATACAGTCCTAGATGGTCCACGTGGTGACCATCTTATGGAGGAGACTAGAATGGCACGTGTTGTGACCTTTGGCTCATGTGGTTATTGGGATCTTCGGCAAGATTTGCACGTACTAACGAAATACCCGCGGCACTACCTCTACTCGAATGAGGTAGTTACATGTAACGTTAGAGGTTTTGAGGGTAAGTTGTCATACCTGATCTTGCCCTGGAGTTAGTTCTGCAAGCAAGAGCCGCTTTGTGTTCGCCAAGACGCCAATGTTTGCTTGGAAAGTTGATTGGGCTTTTGGCTTTGTTGGCTAGTTATTGCGTATGGGCTTTAGCCATTTGGGCTAAAACTCCTATACGTTATCAATGGAATTGGAGTCTTGAGGATTTCACCACATGAATTTGAAAAGCAATTTCCTAGCCTAAAAAGTAGAATGCTCCGCTGGATATCCATGGGTTTATTAATGGAGAAGGTATTCCACCATCAAGCAAACTATGAGCACCATCCGAAATAATTAAAACGGTTCTTTGTGAGCTCCAGATATCCCTTCTGATTTTTGACAGCTATAGCAGCTAGCACCCTTCTAGCATGCAATCAAGCCTTTAACCATCTGCCTGTCATCAGTAGCATACAAGAAGGGAATCTGGTACCACATAAAGGTCAGCACTAAGTCAACATGGTAAGCCTATCTAATAATGTTAAAGCTTATGCAGTAACCTTTTGCTTTTGAACCATGGCAGATCCAACCCCCAGTCTTTCTTGTTCTCATGGACTAAGTGATTGCGTAAATCAAACTTGAATTGTCCTTAGCCAGATGGTAATTGTTTCACAGCAGCATCTAGAATGCTGATTTGTGCTCGACATGTTTGAAAAAACGGCTTATGTGTATGGTGTGGAAAAGATTATAGTTTTGCTGATCCATTGCTTTGAAGAATTTCATTCTTAACACAAATAGATACTAGGCCAGTCTATAATCTCCTAGACAAATGACATCGTGTGGCCTGAACAAGTGTAGAAACCATGATGGACTAGTAAGAGAGGCTTCAATCACAATGGAAAAAAGATGCATGATACCAATGCATCTTGGTTGCTTTACTTGTTGCCCAAGCTCACAGAAGGTCATTCGTCAAGAGGATCCTGAATTGACATGGATTCTCCTTTGTGTTGAGATCGAATTGCTTCAAGGAAACAAGCATAAATCATTTAACATACATACTCTTTTCAAACACACTTCAAAGAACGAAATCCCCCTTTTTCAAACAATCTTTAAGAGCAACGATGACATTCTAGCAACAAAATCCAGTCCAAATTTGACCGATGCATTAAAACTTAGTTGTGGATCAGCTAAAGTGCGCTTCCTAAAGCTAAAACTACACGTCATCTTCTTAATGCTAAAGCTAAACCTCTTATATGTGGTTTCATTCTTCCAAAAGAATGAAAGTTTAAAAGTTACTAACAAACAACATTAAAACAGATAAGGAAAATCAAAATAAGTGCAACGTGTTTTAATTTGCAAATAAAAACATAAAGACCCAAGAGAAAAGATAAATCGAAGGGATACCCGTCAGTATACTCTTCATGAAATCCACATTATTTCTAAAAATTTGAAGATTAAACTGTGAAAAAGGAACCATTACATTCCTTGGTCTAATAAGCTTTAAATGTTTCCGTATATAATCCACAAACATACTCATTCACATTATCTAATGCATTAAACCATGATCAAAAAACCTCAATCCAACAACTAATTATATGAAACAATACATATTCCTCCACTTAAACCGATCGAGATCCTTGATTTGGCTATTGCCACTGCCACAGCCACAGTGGCAGTTGGTGATTACAGGGTCACGATTGGTTCAACTGGTATCAATATGTGTATCGTCAATATACCAAATCATACTCTTTTCTCTTCCGTAACTGCAACAAAACAACTATCCTAGTGGCATTCTAATAGTGTGATTTGTTACCTAATATGGCTTATAGTCTCAAAATTTTCACAAATCGACATGAGAGGCGTGATGAATACAAATAAACCATTGACCATCAATTTTCTCAAACACATTAGTTGCAAACTGACTTCCCCAACTTTTACCAGTAGTTCTCACCATTTCAACGCACGTGACATACCCAACATCACCTCTCACCTGAACTTGAACATCCTTAACCTCAATATTCAACGGGAACTCATAATCCGCCCACACAAATTCCCAACTTCCCATTACAAGTTCATAACCACTTATCCCACTCACACCTGGATGTACAACACAAACATTTTCACTTTTCGACCATAAGGCTTGCATAGAGGCTAAATCACCTTTCCTAAATGCGTTATAAAAACGAGAATTTGCAGCTAAAACTGCAGCCTTACTATCTTTGTGAAGATGTTTGATGTCATCCCTAATCTTAGCGGCTTGGGCATAGTCTTCGTTTTGGATAGCAATTTGCAGTTCTCGGTTTAATGTTTGCTCATCTAATATACTACTTTCACTGCTTAAAATTCCTTCTGAGTCCTCCCTTTTCACTTGTAACGGCTTTACTAAATTGTATTGTTTCCGAGACTGCAAAGATACCGTATCTATTTTCGCAAAACCACTTACACAAGACCACATCATGTTTCTAATATCCGTGTTTTTATAGAACCTTCCCTGAAAATCAAAGCACTAGTGTGAGATATGAGCTTCGGCGTTAATTTTCTAATATAACGCAAATAGTACAAAACTACAAACCTTAGGAGTTAATTTGCATCAAATTTCGTATCAACTATAAATATACATAAAAATGTGCATTGTAAAGGGGTGTTTGGCATTAAGTTTTCGAAGTTCAAACCGACTAAGGTGCCGTTTGATTTCGACTTTATTGACTTAATTGATAAAATTTCTTAATCTGCTTAGTCGGTGTGGGTTTGTTTGTTATTGATTCATTCCGGAAGCATGACTTAATATAAAAAAAAAAAAAAAAAAAAAAAAGTCATGAGGGTGATGCTTTTTCCTATTCAAACACTTATTCAGCAGACAGAACTTACTTAAAATTATAAACAAACAGGCCCTAAGTGATAATTACATTTTATAAAAGTCAAATAATCAGCTATCACATAACACGTTGCGAGCGAGTATTTGATGTGTCTCTGCTGTTTTTGGCAAAAATAGTTGCTGTGAGCAGTGTGAGCACTAGCTGCATTTTTCTATAAAAAAACGTTTGGTAACACAGCAGTTGTTGTAATAATAATGTGTAAAAACAGCTGCTAAATGATCAACGCTCCCAAATGCTACTTCATGGAGCGTTCGAAAAGGAGCATTCGGAAAATAAAATATAGATAAAGCTACTTGCTGCTTGCCAAACGAGCATTAAAAATCACAACGCTCAAGGCTCACTACTCCTAAATGCTCCTAAACGTCAACGCCAAACACACCCTTAAGCTATAATAATCAGTTAAACAATTTGATGTCTTTTAATTTTGAAGTATTTGACAAAATTTTATTACCTAAACTGGATTACTTGAGCTCAAATAAAGTCAAGATCTTATAAAACTGTAAGCTAATAATTTAATGGCTCATAGTAGACAAATATAAACTTGAAAAAATATGATATGGTAACAATTATTAAAAAAAAAAAAAAAAAAAAAAAAAAAAAAAAAACAGAGTTTGTTTACATCAGTGCTCACATTGTTGATGAAAGCGGGTCGGGTCAACGTATGCCTCAAGATAGTGGAAACTGTTGATATATCCATGATTGTAATAACTTCGTAAAATATTTATTGGTTGATTAGTGATGAGATTTTATTGTTATTGTTGATGATTTGTAGGGTTGGTTTGGATATGATGAGTTTGTTGTTGATTAACCAGTCAGAGAAATGGAGGCAGTTGTGTGCAGTAGCAAGCAGGATTATGACTTGTATGATTTTTAAATGTGCAATTATGCCCAATAACTAAAACTCTTTCAACAAATGGTCCATAACTCCATATATATGCGACCTTGGGTATGTTTAGAAAAAACGTAGTAGTCGCTGTTACTAGTAGCAATAAGTAGTAGTCGTAAGTCGGTGGCATTTAGTAGTAGCAGTTGAGAATAGTTGTTTGCTTAGTAAAATCGTTTGGTAACATAGCTATATCTCTAATTATAAAGTGTAAAATAATGTAAAATGATATATACGCATTAAAATAAGGGTATATATGTCATAACACACTAGCAGTAAGATTCTAATGCTTTCTAAGGAAGCATTTTGAATAAGATTAGTTACTAGGGCTGAGCAATCCTGACCGACGATCAAAAACCGACCAATGCCTGACTCCGACCGACACAAACCGACCTATACTCGGGTCGGGACTTAGTTTGGGTTTTCCAGCTTGTCGAGACTCGAGTCGGGAGTCGGGATTACCCGAGAAAACACAAAGAATACCATACAAACCGGTTTCGTTTCAAGACTCGGGTCGGGACTCGGGATTACCCGAACTAAACTCAGGTCGGGATTCGGTTAGGATTTTCCTGCTTGTCTGTTTCTGGATGGGTCGGGATTAGGTCGAGACGGGTCGGTTTCGGCCCGATGCTCAGCCCTAGTAGTTACAAAAAATGCAAATACTTGTTACTAGTTGTCAAACAAGCTTTGCATTTAAAACATTAGTTGCTGGTCGCTAGTTGCTCTAAAAATATCTTGCAAACAGTAAATCGTCATAGAACTAATAAACCAATCATAGCCATCCATTTTTATTTTTTACATTTTTTTTAAAACAAAATATCTTGCAAACGGTAAATCGTCAAGCTACAAAAAAAATACTATCGCGACGAGAATTAAATCATCTTTTTATAGATATGCATTGTTATATACTTTCGACGAATTTTTTTTATATATAATTTTTTTTTTCAAATTTTCCGCTCAAAAAAATCATATATGATTTGTAAAAATCATATATGATTCGTAAAAATCAAATCATATATGATTCTTACGAATCATATATGATTCTTACGAATATGATTCTTACGAATCATATATGATTTTTAAAAATCATATATGAATCATATATGATTTGATTTTAACGGATCATATATGATTTTTACAAATCATATATGATTTTTCTGGGCGGAAAATTTGAAAAAAAAAATTATCAAAAAAAAAATTCGTCGAAAGTATATAAAGATAATTTAATTATCGTCGCGATGGTATTTTTTTGTAGCTTGACGATTTACGGTTTGTGAGATATTTAAGTTTTAATAAAAGGGTGCAAGTTTATTTTTTTTTTTATTTTCATAAAAAAAAATGAGCGACTAAAATTGCTTGATGGGTTCTATGGTAAAAGTTTGATCTATAAAGAACGTTTGACTGGGTATCAAAATGCCTTGGTGTTCTATAAGTTTGACATTGTGTTTCAATGATCATCTAACATAAATCTTTGCAAGTGCAAAACATTTTTGAAGCAGCTATTCATTGGATTTGGAACATAGTTGATATTGTTGTGGATGAGTTGTTTAGTGGGGCGTTTCGGCTTTGATCTTTTTCAAATGTTTGCGAATTTGAAAATAAATTAGCATTAAAACTAACCAACTGATTTAGCTCAGTTGGCCACCTGAGTTCCTTCTGGAGCTTGGAGAGGGGTTTTATTCGGGTTTAAGCCTCGCAAGTGACAAAGATTATTCAGATTTTTCTCTTAGTGCAAAGCCGTGAGTTCTATGGGTTTCCCTTCGCGGGTTTCTCTAGTGGTACGGGTCCCGGGGCCTGCCCGTTTGGATGGTTTAACTCGGGGGTCAGATTTCAAGTGTGGTACCGTTCTAAAAAATAAAACTAAAAAAAAGTAAAAATATTAAAAAATAAAATTAGCATTAAGACTACAATTTGCAAAATCAGTATAGCAGGCTAGCAGCACTATAGATGGTGTGTGATGAAACAGAATGAACAAGTACTAAGAATGAATGAAGGCCCAGTCCAAACAATGGGCCAATTAATTTGGATCATCTATAATCTATTCATCTCTCATTCTCACTTGTCTGCCACTCTGCCCATGTTTTTATTTTTATTTGACCTTGACATCTTACTATCTTAGTGACCGGTGATAACATTAGTCTTGCTACGTAATATTTTGCGCAAGTTAATTACCAATTGAAAGATCAAATAGTTAGTAAGTTACTAATCGTATGAATATTTTGTATCGGACATTAATCCGAGAATGTGTAAAATACGACTTTTTATTAGACGTCAAATAAGTTTTGTTAGCTGCCAGCCAGCAAACCGAACTTACCTATCGATTAATACTTTTCAGACAATCCTAAGTTTGGTTATCTATCGTTTAATATTTTTGAACAATCTTAATTCAGTGTAGTATTTTTATTTAGATGTGAGTATTCCAAACCAAATTGATTTAAGGTTCATGGGCAACATAGTGGATTATAAGCGATGTCTAAATGACTCTGCAATACTAAATCATTACGTTGTATCACCACGAAAATTGCCCGATAATCTTGTAAGGATTGTAAGTGTTAGAAATGATAAATTTGTTGAAGAATCTCACAGCATCCCGGAACATAACGGTAAAAAGAAACAGAAAAACAAGATCGGTTAAAACAAAAAATGTATCTAAGACTAATTTAACGAAGGTTTTGGTCACAAAACATATCAAAGTTCCGGGTTGTTATTTTAGGATCATTTAGTCTAGATTCTTCTTCTAATCCATAATAGAGACATGACATTATGACAACATGGATAGTGATTTTGGTAATGTATGTGGTCCTAACTCCAAAGTAGTCAAGTAAAGAGTACGTTGTGCTTGTGACGAAGGCTTAATGATCGACATCAAGATTCACATTAAATATAAAGTTATGTTAGTTATTAAGATTTACCAAATTTGAATGATATAATAATAAACATAACGCACGTTTAAATGGGAAAAACATGTTTAAGGAGAATAATAATACAAGTTTAAATTAGTGTAGCGCGAATATGGCACTACACGTCGTGATCACGTTGAATTATCCGTCCCCACTAGTCAAACCATGTTGCCTTTGAAGCCGCCTCACGTGACCTCAATGAACACACAAACGGCAAACCATATCAAAACTTGATTTTATTGTAGTAGTAGTAATAATAATAATAATAATAATAATAATAATAATAATAATAATAATAATAAATAAAAACTTGTTCAGCGTATTATTAGAAATCCTTTTAAAATACATGCTTACTTTCCGAAAAGAATTTTATGTACTACTGGTGGTATAATATGGTGTTTGTTAAAGTTCAAAGGATTTCGTCATTACATTTACTAAGCCATTTAAATGATCTTCAAGTCAATTCCTTTTGAACCCATATGTACGGTGGAAAATGATTTGCATGATTAAAATTCATGCCTAAAGCTATGCACAATGGGCCTGAATCTTTCGGTCTTTCGTAGAGGGTGACCGATGTGTATATCGGTCGAGCCCTATGTGGCACACGGGTCAAACATCGGTCAAGTAACTCAAAAAAACAAAAGTCGGTTTAATTTACGACCGATTTCATACACACATAAATTCAAAAATGTACTGTTTGCTATTTAATAATAATAATAATAATAATAATAATAATAATAATAATAATAATAATAATAATAATAATATTAGTTTGGTTATAATTTATAACCAAACCAATATTATCAATGTTGCAAAAATCGTGAATCGGTACTGAGGCGGTCCAAGGCCGATTAGCGATTTTTAACCGATTAATCGGCCGATTTTCTTGACTCGGTCGATTAATCGGCCGATTACCTTGTAAATCTCTCCAAGATCCGGGGCCGATTAGCGATTAATCGCCGATTAATCAACCGATTCGGCCGATTTTTGCAACACTATATAATGAAAGTGATGTTTAAAAAATAAAAAAATAAATAATAATAATAATAATAATAATAATAATAATAATAATAATAATAATAATAATAGTTCTTGGTGGTTCTGTCAGTTTGGATGATAGTTTTTGTCGAGATTTGGCTTTGAAAAGGGTTTCTAAAACCATCACCTTAATGGAGGCAATACAAAAACTTCATGATCCCCAATGTGAGCTTCTTCTTCTTCGCAGTTGTGTCGGGGTTGCAAAATTATCTTATTCTTTCAGGACATGCTCCCCTTTGTTTTTACAGGAGGCCCAGGTTCGGTTTGATCAATCTTTACGTACTTCATTAGAGAAGATTGTTACCGCCTCTGGGCCGGGTTTCGGTGATTGGCAGTGGCGTCTTGCCACTCTTCCAATCAAGATGGGTGGTCTTGGTATCCTTTCAGCGGGTGACATCATCCAGTATGCTTTTCTTGCCTCTCGTATGCAAACGAGTGATCTATAGGACAAGATTATGTCTAAAACTGGTAATGTCTCCTATGGTCCTTCTTTTCAGTATGCTCTTGATACTTTCAACAGTACTTGTAACATATATGTTCTCTCTGACACCAATGGCGTTTCTGCCCCCCAAATGATGAAAACCTTGGCAAAGTGTTACTTTGGTGTCATTGAGAAAGACCTTGTTTCTAAGTACTCGTTAAGTCCAAGACAGGTGGCTATTCTCAGTTGCATACGTTCCCCACATGCACAGGATTTTCTTTTTACCATCCCTATTGATGGCTTGGGTCAGCGGATGAACCATCGCCAATTCCGATCTGTGTTGTGTTATAAGCTTATTGTACCTGTGTTCTCTGAAGTAGCCTTTGCCCGAGTTGTAATGTGCATCGTATGGACATATGGGGAGATCACGCGGTCCACTGCTCTATTGAAGTGGGTGTGAAGTTCAGGCATAATCTGGTACGTGACATTCTTGTTGATAAATGTTCTAAGGTTGGGATCATGGTGCGTAAAGAAGTTCCTATGGGGTTCCTTTCAGAGGATGGGTGTAACACCTAAAATCTGAAAGCAAGTGAAATGACCAAATTGCCCTTACTTAATTTAAGTTTAATTAAAAGCTTATTAAGGTACCAAATAAATCCCAAACTTCAAACAATGAACAAGTTATGTATCCAAATAATTTTAACAACTTCATGTAACATTTATGCAAGTGGTAAAATTACCAAAATACCCCTCTATGGGCCGAATTAGATAAAATGGGATTTTAAGAGTTTTAATTTGATTTAAATTATGTAAATATGGAAGGTAATCACCACAAATTAATTACCAACTTATAAATCAGAAATTTTGGGTCTATCCTTCCCCCCATACACGGAATTCCTCTTTTAAAAACAAATCATATCTTTTTTTTATTTAAAACCTAAAACCGATCCACAAAATATACACACACAAAATTCTTTGGCCTCCATTCGACAACCCCATATCTCTCAAGCATTTTTCTGTGATCAAACATTATTCAAAGAGCCCTAGAAAAATACCCATTCGAATTTTTGAAGCTTGGTACGATCGTGGTCTTGATTTCTTTTGTCGAGCCCTAAAAACAAGGTAATTCGCTTGTGCTTCATTCGACCTCTACAAAATTTGTTTCTTATTTTTATGATGTTCCTTACACTTAATAAGACCCACGAAAATTGGTTTCAAGGTTAGAAGATCGTTTTTGAAGTCGTGGTGATTTTTGGATCGTTTTGGCTCTACGCGTGTGCTATAATTCGTCCAGCCTATTCTATTTGTTCCAGACCTGGTCTGGTATTTTTCTCACGTCTCTTACATCATATAAGTCTCAAATAAAATGCTAAAGTCGAACCATGCATGCTCTATGAATTATTTGTGAATTAAACCCTAAAAACGTGCATAAAACCTAAATAATTGAATCCGAATTTTTAAGGCTTGAAATATATTTTATTTAGACTCTACATGATCATATTAACCTGGGAAAAATGTTATTTCGAATTGTTAAGGCTTGGAACAATTACTTTGGATCATATGTTAAATCGGCAAAATGAAATAAAAGGAAAAGAGTAAAATCGTGTGAGCTAGGGTTTATGGCTAGGGCTTGTAATTGTGATTATAAATGATGTTTAATGATCACTTAATGATTGGAAATGGATTTGTTATGATTAGGGTTTTTAATCTTATGATTTTATCTTATACGATTTGGGTAAAAAGTTTTGGGTGAGTTTTGTAACTTTTAAAACTTAAAGGTTATTTTTGAAACTTAATTTGGATCAGGTACTATTCGAATAAAATGATAGGTGAGGGTGCTAAGTGTAATTTTTGTAATTTAATGGATTAAAATGTATTTTTAACCTAATTAGGGTTTGTTTTGAAAATAATTAAAAGAGAAGGACTAAATATGTAAATTCTGGAAACTTAAGGTTGTTTTGAGTAATTTAAGATATTCAGGGGGTTTTGTGCTATTTTGATAGTTTAAGGGCATGATATGTAATTATAGATAATTAAAAGTTGAAATTGTAAATTAAAGGGTTAAATATGTAACTTTGATAATTTGAGGGACTTAAAGTGTAAATTATGAATATTTGAGGATTCATTCGAATAACTTAATAAAATAAGTGCTCATTATGTAAAATGGATAAGTTAAGGGTTTAATGTGTAACTTTGAATACTAAAAGGTTTAAAGTGTAATTTTGGAAATATAAGGGTGTAAAAGGTAAAGTCATGAAACCCTAAGGACCAAATGTGTAATATGCAAAAAGATACCTTATTTCCATAAATAATGATGATTAATCAAACTTACTAATTATGGAAACTTACTAAATATGGAAACTTACTAAACATGGAAACTTTCTAAAAGTGGAAACTTACTATTTATGGAAACCTGCTAAAAATGGGAAGTTACTTAAAATGGAAAGTTACTAAAAATGGAAAGTTACTTTAAATGGAGAGTTACTTAAAATGGAAAGATATGCATTTAAAGAATGAATTATGATTCCCCCTCTTCTCCTCTAGGTGTGAAGAAGGAGAGTCCTTGAGCTTTTCCATTCCTGTGTTTGTTTCATTTGTGCTTTGCAATAAGGTACGGATACTCTGCCTTTTCAGTAAAGGCTCCTATATTCTTCTTATGACTTTGAGCTACGATTCAGTTAAGATTCCCCAAGCCATTGCTATGTTCCCTTCTATTGTGAATTTCCTCTGATTCCTGTTAAGCTTTGATATGTTAGCTTCTGACTTGATTTCGTTGCTATGACTTCTGACCTTTGTATACCCGATATCTCTGGTTCATCTTTTATGATAATCTGATATGAAAACCTTTTTTTAAATATAACTTGATGTTATGGAAGGAAACTGTTTTGAAATGACACTCTATGATTTTGATACGAAACCATTTTTAAATGAAGGATTAATTGGCTTTTATGAAGAATGTTTTAAAAAGGGAACCCTTTGTGATGAAATGGGTAAATGACTATTAAAGTTTTTAAATCTGTTTTATCTTAACCCTTTTCACATTTTATGAACTTATGAAACTTAATAATGAACCTTTTGTAATGAACCTTGGATATTCTGAACCATTGATATGACTTCTGATATTATGACTTTGAGATGACCTTGAGACATGACTTTGAGATGCACCTTTGCTATATGACCTTTTGTATGACTTTGAGACCTGACTCTTAGTTTGATACCCGAGCCATTTATGTTTCTTCTACCTATGGAGGTACCATAGGCATGTCTGTGATGCACCACTGGCATGACTCATGCGTGGGTGAGTGATTTCTCACGTCGTCCCTTTTTATGATTATCTGCCGGCTATGACTTTGAGTATATGACTTTGAGATTGACTTTGAGTAAGGGGCGTATGGATTGCAATCCTAGACATGTATGCTTAGTGGATTTAACTATGACTTTGAGTTGACTTTGAGGTGACTGGTGCTGTGTGCAATACACGCCTTTCACAACCCCTGGGAGCTGATCACTCCACCCTTATGATACATGAGGACACCCCTCATATTATCTGGTTGCCTGAGAGGTATCCCCTCTGATTGTGAGATTTTGAATTGACGGCTTATGACTTTGAGATTATGATGTTGAGTTATGACTTTGAGTATGGGCTCGTGGTGGATGACTATCCTTTCTTTCCTTTCTATTATTCATTTGTTCATTCTTTATGATATTCCCCAATGCACTATACTTCTGTCTGTTTCATTATCATTGCTTTGTATATGTATCTGTTCACTGGGCTTTTTAAGCTCAGCCGCATTTCCTTTTCCTGCGGCAGGTTTTAGTAGGAAGCTGGGTTATGGGAGGAGAGTGTGACTGGACTTAGAAGACTATGCTTTGATAGTTACGCTGGACTAGAGACGATTAGAAGAAGTTTCACTGCATTAGACATAGTATTTATTTCTTTGTAACCTTGTAGTTTCAGATTTTCATTTGTAACCCTGAATTTCTTTGTATGTATGAATCATATGCTTGTGTTTGTTCTGATATGTCACTGTAATGTAATACTTCTACCCTTATCGGGTTGGGGTGTTACAATTATGGTATCAGAGCCCAGGCTGCGATTCGTAATACATTTACCCTTGACCTGTGAAGTTTGGACCCCTAAGTTTCCATTGTAGGCGCTCATAAGATAACCTTTAGAACTTCACATTAGGATTCCCCATAGGAACCCAAGTTATTACCAGTGAGGAATGGGTAGACTAAGACATTTATGTAAGTATCATTTGCTTCCGCATCACTCTGATCGTGCCTTTGCTCTTAGATAAGCCTTATAAGGACCTTTGTTTCAGAAGTTAGAAGTTTTGCAACTTAAGCTTAGTAACCAAGTAAGTTTGGAATACCTCGGAAGGCTACCTGGATACCTTACACATTTAAGTTTCATCTTCAGATTTTGATCTCCGCCTCCGATTTGTTTGATAAGCTGTTTGACACCTTTTCGACCATATCGTAGGTCATTCAACCATAATGTGTTCGACACATTCTGTGAATTCATTACTTATGTTAGGTATGAATGTATCATCCGATACTACTTAACTCTGTATGATCCATTGCTACTCCTATGAGAATTTTGGTAATTATGAACCACGAATATAAGAAGTTTTGTTTCCTCTCTTTGAATGATGAACCTTGTTCTGCCAACCGTTTCCTTTGGAAGGGTATGATGTAAATACTATCTCTATATGGATTTGTTAACTAAGCATGATGATGCTGATAACTGAGATTCTGTACCTCTCACATTTGACGATTATACGATACTCGTATTACCAATGATACACATCCTACCTGCTACTTATGCTAAGAAGCTAAACGAAATTCCTACTCATTGAACTATTCGTTTATCCATCCCAACATTTTGTTGAACCATGTACTTGACTCTGATATATGAACTATCTGTATGATTTGACGACTGTATTCACTCTATGAATCCTTTGACTTTGAGATGTCTGATTGTACGGACTTTTGGACTGAATGGCTATTCGTGAAGATACCATAGACTACCATATCTGAAATGTGACCTTAAAAATCTGCTTCACCCTATTCCATTATGATGACTCTCTACATCTGCTATAATTTCTGTCACTATGGAAACACCTACCCCAAACTCATGTGATTATCAAGTTTTCCTGAAAACCATTATTATCAACCCTTAGAAAGTTCTGCTATTGGGAAATATTTTGTCATACGAAGATTTTCCGGTATTCTCTTATGAACCTTTTGGTACTCCTTCCTGCTTAGGAAGTGGAGTGGGCATTGAACTGATCTCAGTTGAAGAAACCATGGTGCTATAGAAGTTGAGAGATTGAAGGAGCTAATGGAATATGATTTTGTTGAACCTTTGTGATTCTCTTTGGATACTCTTGTTTGTTTATGAAGAAGAACAAGAGAAGTATGCAATGACGTATCGACTATCGTGAACTTAAACGTACCACTATCAATAATCATTATCTGTTTCCGCGTATCAATAATTAATTTGGTCTTCCTTTGAAACTCCGCATCTGATTGTATCTGAAGAAGCAACCACAAGAACTTCTAAGAAGAGGGTTAACTAACTGAGAGTAACCTTTGTGAAGTATTTCAGTTCTTGAAGAAGAAAGAAGGCGATGTGAAAATTTCCTGAGATGATTTCTGAAGCTGCCTTTGCACTCGTTATAACATTTATGAGCTTGAATGATGCCAATGGTGTTGGCTAGAATAATCATGTTTTTCGCATGTTTTGGACAAATTGTCATAGTATGACATTGTGTTGTGTTCTAAAACGAAAGAAGAACATAGAGATTATTGGTGAGATGACCCTTTGTTCTGGAAGAGAAATTCGATTGACGCTCAGAAAGCATAGTAGACACACTACCCCGTATAATGTGAAGACAGAGCTTTCACAAGAGGGACCAAGATCGAAGACCGTTATCGGAGTTTGAAACCTGGTGGAAGAGTAGTAGAAGGTGGTTGCGACAAGCATTACCATGGAAGAAGCATACAAGAAGAAGTGAGGAACTAGGATGGTGCTCAATCATGCATCATGCAACACGTGAAGATTTCAGTTTAGGCATCAAGACAACCAGACCAAAGAAGACGAACCATTCGACACACAACCTAGAGTCAACAACAACATCATGTACCCTAAAACCTGGAGCCATGACAGAAGACCTGTCGAAGACACGCAGTCTTGTTTCTCTATTCATTTTAGTTGTACTAAGATGAATTGAGAGCAGAAGTAGACCTGCAGATGGAGGGATGCACAGTAATCACGTCAGAGACTGTCGTTACGATACCACACTACCAAGAGGAGCTGCTGAAGACCGGAGGAACCAGACTCGAGTTTAAATTCTTTTAATCATGAGGTAAGATGGACAAGAGCAAACAGACTACCCCAACTTGGAAGAAATTTTGAAATTTGTATTTGAGTGGACGGATTTTGAAGCAGACATTGTGTTTAGACGAGATGATGCTGTAAAGAATTGACGTTACTGATAACGTACCTTAATTTTGAATGACATTCTTGGATCTCCGTTACTCTTCGAGTAATTTCGTTCTCTTAGTTATGTTGTTTGATTTTGGTGACTCTGAGACTATAGGTGGACTAGGTGGATTTAGATAAGTTTGTGTTGTTCACGACTTGAGATAAAGTATGACCAGCATGAGGGCATATGTATATGATGCCAGTATTATGACGCCTGGCCAACGTGATAATACTTACATCATATAACGTGCACTTATGGTGGGCATGTGATATCTCGAGGAGTGCCTTAGAAGCTTTAGAATTTCTGGTATCTGATCAAGATCATCTGAGTTTAGTGAGACTTTAGGTTCATTCTACCTATACGTTTGATATGCTGTCCTTGCTATACGATTCGATACGTTTGGACTCTCGACACGTGTTTTGCTGATCTTTGCAACTTCTGATAAGAATCTTAGGTTCCATTTTGAAATTTCTGCCGTTGACGATACCTAGCGATATGCTTTCTGTCCGTATACGTTTCGCATTCGTTGAAGTTGTTCATTATGATCTACTATGAGCAAAATATCTGATTATGGACTTTGAGGAAACGAGACCTGTTCGTTTATGAGAATACCTTTGGAAGGTTATCTGAAAGCCGAGACTATCTGAGAAGCTGAAGAGTTGAACCTTATATCACCCCATGTTTGCTAAAATTCAATGTATTCTCATCTGATTCGCCTAATCAATTCGATGAAAATCCTATGTATTTTTACACCTCTTCCTGGAGAATTCGATTATCATCCGTTATATTCGGTACATTATCTTTTCGATTCAAATTCAGTATAATATGTCTTTCTGAGAAATCTGAAACTGTTTTGACAATAGTTACGAGTCATGAGAAACTATTTGTCTGAAGATCTTTTGGAAGAACCTCCCCGAGCGTGAGAATGTTTGTAATGACCTTTTGCGGTTTGCTACGACTTCGTCTAACTTTGCGACTTCAAATTTCGAGGACGAAATTTTTCTTTTTAGAGGGGAAGAAGTTGTAACACCTAAAATCTGAAAGCAAGTGAAATGACCAAATTGCCCTTACTTAATTTAAGTTTAATTAAAAGCTTATTAAGGTACCAAATAAATCCCAAACTTCAAACAATGAACAAGTTATGTATCCAAATAATTTTAACAACTTCATGTAACATTTATGCAAGTGGTAAAATTACCAAAATACCCCTCTATGGGCCGAATTAGATAAAATGGGATTTTAAGAGTTTTAATTTGATTTAAATTATGTAAATATGGAAGGTAATCACCACAAATTAATTACCAACTTATAAATCAGAAATTTTGGGTCTATCCTTCCCCCCATACACGGAATTCCTCTTTTAAAAACAAATCATATCTTTTTTTTATTTAAAACCTAAAACCGATCCACAAAATATACACACACAAAATTCTTTGGCCTCCATTCGACAACCCCATATCTCTCAAGCATTTTTCTGTGATCAAACATTATTCAAAGAGCCCTAGAAAAATACCCATTCGAATTTTTGAAGCTTGGTACGATCGTGGTCTTGATTTCTTTTGTCGAGCCCTAAAAACAAGGTAATTCGCTTGTGCTTCATTCGACCTCTACAAAATTTGTTTCTTATTTTTATGATGTTCCTTACACTTAATAAGACCCACGAAAATTGGTTTCAAGGTTAGAAGATCGTTTTTGAAGTCGTGGTGATTTTTGGATCGTTTTGGCTCTACGCGTGTGCTATAATTCGTCCAGCCTATTCTATTTGTTCCAGACCTGGTCTGGTATTTTTCTCACGTCTCTTACATCATATAAGTCTCAAATAAAATGCTAAAGTCGAACCATGCATGCTCTATGAATTATTTGTGAATTAAACCCTAAAAACGTGCATAAAACCTAAATAATTGAATCCGAATTTTTAAGGCTTGAAATATATTTTATTTAGACTCTACATGATCATATTAACCTGGGAAAAATGTTATTTCGAATTGTTAAGGCTTGGAACAATTACTTTGGATCATATGTTAAATCGGCAAAATGAAATAAAAGGAAAAGAGTAAAATCGTGTGAGCTAGGGTTTATGGCTAGGGCTTGTAATTGTGATTATAAATGATGTTTAATGATCACTTAATGATTGGAAATGGATTTGTTATGATTAGGGTTTTTAATCTTATGATTTTATCTTATACGATTTGGGTAAAAAGTTTTGGGTGAGTTTTGTAACTTTTAAAACTTAAAGGTTATTTTTGAAACTTAATTTGGATCAGGTACTATTCGAATAAAATGATAGGTGAGGGTGCTAAGTGTAATTTTTGTAATTTAATGGATTAAAATGTATTTTTAACCTAATTAGGGTTTGTTTTGAAAATAATTAAAAGAGAAGGACTAAATATGTAAATTCTGGAAACTTAAGGTTGTTTTGAGTAATTTAAGATATTCAGGGGGTTTTGTGCTATTTTGATAGTTTAAGGGCATGATATGTAATTATAGATAATTAAAAGTTGAAATTGTAAATTAAAGGGTTAAATATGTAACTTTGATAATTTGAGGGACTTAAAGTGTAAATTATGAATATTTGAGGATTCATTCGAATAACTTAATAAAATAAGTGCTCATTATGTAAAATGGATAAGTTAAGGGTTTAATGTGTAACTTTGAATACTAAAAGGTTTAAAGTGTAATTTTGGAAATATAAGGGTGTAAAAGGTAAAGTCATGAAACCCTAAGGACCAAATGTGTAATATGCAAAAAGATACCTTATTTCCATAAATAATGATGATTAATCAAACTTACTAATTATGGAAACTTACTAAATATGGAAACTTACTAAACATGGAAACTTTCTAAAAGTGGAAACTTACTATTTATGGAAACCTGCTAAAAATGGGAAGTTACTTAAAATGGAAAGTTACTAAAAATGGAAAGTTACTTTAAATGGAGAGTTACTTAAAATGGAAAGATATGCATTTAAAGAATGAATTATGATTCCCCCTCTTCTCCTCTAGGTGTGAAGAAGGAGAGTCCTTGAGCTTTTCCATTCCTGTGTTTGTTTCATTTGTGCTTTGCAATAAGGTACGGATACTCTGCCTTTTCAGTAAAGGCTCCTATATTCTTCTTATGACTTTGAGCTACGATTCAGTTAAGATTCCCCAAGCCATTGCTATGTTCCCTTCTATTGTGAATTTCCTCTGATTCCTGTTAAGCTTTGATATGTTAGCTTCTGACTTGATTTCGTTGCTATGACTTCTGACCTTTGTATACCCGATATCTCTGGTTCATCTTTTATGATAATCTGATATGAAAACCTTTTTTTAAATATAACTTGATGTTATGGAAGGAAACTGTTTTGAAATGACACTCTATGATTTTGATACGAAACCATTTTTAAATGAAGGATTAATTGGCTTTTATGAAGAATGTTTTAAAAAGGGAACCCTTTGTGATGAAATGGGTAAATGACTATTAAAGTTTTTAAATCTGTTTTATCTTAACCCTTTTCACATTTTATGAACTTATGAAACTTAATAATGAACCTTTTGTAATGAACCTTGGATATTCTGAACCATTGATATGACTTCTGATATTATGACTTTGAGATGACCTTGAGACATGACTTTGAGATGCACCTTTGCTATATGACCTTTTGTATGACTTTGAGACCTGACTCTTAGTTTGATACCCGAGCCATTTATGTTTCTTCTACCTATGGAGGTACCATAGGCATGTCTGTGATGCACCACTGGCATGACTCATGCGTGGGTGAGTGATTTCTCACGTCGTCCCTTTTTATGATTATCTGCCGGCTATGACTTTGAGTATATGACTTTGAGATTGACTTTGAGTAAGGGGCGTATGGATTGCAATCCTAGACATGTATGCTTAGTGGATTTAACTATGACTTTGAGTTGACTTTGAGGTGACTGGTGCTGTGTGCAATACACGCCTTTCACAACCCCTGGGAGCTGATCACTCCACCCTTATGATACATGAGGACACCCCTCATATTATCTGGTTGCCTGAGAGGTATCCCCTCTGATTGTGAGATTTTGAATTGACGGCTTATGACTTTGAGATTATGATGTTGAGTTATGACTTTGAGTATGGGCTCGTGGTGGATGACTATCCTTTCTTTCCTTTCTATTATTCATTTGTTCATTCTTTATGATATTCCCCAATGCACTATACTTCTGTCTGTTTCATTATCATTGCTTTGTATATGTATCTGTTCACTGGGCTTTTTAAGCTCAGCCGCATTTCCTTTTCCTGCGGCAGGTTTTAGTAGGAAGCTGGGTTATGGGAGGAGAGTGTGACTGGACTTAGAAGACTATGCTTTGATAGTTACGCTGGACTAGAGACGATTAGAAGAAGTTTCACTGCATTAGACATAGTATTTATTTCTTTGTAACCTTGTAGTTTCAGATTTTCATTTGTAACCCTGAATTTCTTTGTATGTATGAATCATATGCTTGTGTTTGTTCTGATATGTCACTGTAATGTAATACTTCTACCCTTATCGGGTTGGGGTGTTACAATGGGAAGGAGTTGCGACCTGTAGACTTGCTATTATTTAATTGGCTTCAATGTAAAGATGCATGTTTGGATGTAACCGGTATCTCTCCATTTGCTGGTACTGGTGTGACTTCATGGGCTCCCGGGGTAGTCTTGCATAATGCTGTGAAGAAGAAAAAGAGAAAGTATGCGCCCAAATGTGAGGATAATGGATACAAGTTTGTACCTTTTGTTTTTTCTACCTTCGGGGAGTTTGACACGGAGGCTTTGGACATACTTTCCCGTATTAAGTCTATTGCCAGTAGCCACTCAAATAATGCTAAGAGTGATATTTTTATTTTTCATAGAATAAGTTTTTGTATACAGAAAAGGGTGGGAGCCCAACTTGTGTCTAGACTCCCATCCAACTTTATGTAAATTTTCTATGAATCAATAATAAATTTTATTAAAAAATAATAATAATAATAATAATAATAATAATAATAATAATAATAATAATAATAATAATAATAATCGGTCACCACTGCGGCACCCGAGTCACCACTGCTACCAGCCTAAAAACATGCTTAACTCTAAGATGACTACAAATGAAAATA